>RCWM02000121.1:2265000-2788001 GCA_003667255.2 Euschistus heros
GGCTCAATTGCTAACTCACTCATTTAAAAGTAAGAAGTGATGGCTGAAGAATTGGAGCGATCATTCACTCAAAAGAGCTACCATTCCTGGTTCTTTGATCCATGATCACATCCTCCATAAAATCGAAAACATAAATTCACTCGAGTTTTTGGTCGCCTACCGCGTCGGAATTACAAATTTTTTTTATAAAAAAAAAAAAATTAACTTTCTAGGATTTAAGAAATTACAAACGGCATTTTTTAATTTTTAAAATAAAAATTCCAATTCGAATAAAAAAGTACAGTTTTTTTTTTTATGTCAAAATGAAACAAATATCGATATAATGCTGATAATTCAAAACTAGGTTATTGATATTTTTAGATAATCGATGTGCAGATGAAACGTGGAAAAAAAAAATGTCAATAAAAATATCTCGAGGAAGCTTTTAGTGGTCAAGACAAGTACCATAACGTAGGAGGTCCAGTGGCCGAAGGATCTAAATAGACCATGACGTGGAAATATATCCTGGATCTGAAGCGAAAATGATGGAGGTCGAAATGGGGTAATCGACCCGTTTCTGCCAATCAAAAGGAATAAATCTTGGTGATGATGCAACTGATTCCCTACAGGTTCCAAACGATTTTCAAATCCGTTTTATCGAAAGCTGATTTTATAAAAATTTTTTGGCGGCATGGGTGAGGGAGCAAAATTTAAAATATTTCGACCGGATATATATTTATATACCCAGCAAATACCAGTTTCTTAAATTGAAAGATATTGGTATTGGTTTGAAATGTAGGCAACTCTCTGAGTAACATGTTTTAATACAATATTTCGCACAAAAAGTTCAAATAGATCAAATTTATTAACTATTTGGGCTTTCAATATTTTCATATTAATTTTTCAAAAAAATCAGGTGACTCATTCCCTGGCTACGGTTACGTCGCTTTTTTAAGCATCAGACATTTTGATGAAACCAAAGAATGTGTAGATTAGGAGTTGCAGTGGAGACGTAAGCTAGATAGAACACACATATTATTTACAAGATGGAAATCGAAGGCAAACAAAATAAAATAGTACAACGATAAAATAATTTTATAATACTAACTAGGCAAAAACAAACAAGTCAACCTGGAAACGTCGGTAGATTTGCAGGTTTTATTGTTTTGGTTTATAAATTAGCTTTATAGTTGTTGGTTATTCGTTGAATCCTACCGTAATAACAATGTGTAATTCATTTTTGAGCAGATTATATCGCATATGTATTTAAAAAGTGATACAACTCAAAAATCTCTTTTTTTGATTTATCATTATGTTTAAGTTCAATAGTCTTCTGTGAAATGTCAAAAATGAATCGAATTAACTTTAAATCCCTCCTGATACATCTCACATGAAGTTGGGATTAAAATATAATTAAGGTACACTTTTGATATTTCATATGAGACTATGAGAATTTCACAATTTTTTTATGCAGGTTTTTGAGCTACATACGCGATATGATTAAATTCTACATCAAACTTTATATAATATTACAAATAATATTACACTTCCATTTATTTAACATAAACAAATACCTAAATACTGAAACCATATTTCATATACCTTTCCTTAGTTCTGTCCCTATATTATTCCTATATCAGCAAACATAGTTAACGGTTTGCTTGGTTGTTTTATAACAACATATATCATATTTCGAAAAAATGTATTCATGGCAGCATTGCTATGTTGATACTCTATGACATATCATATTTAAGCACACTTGAATAGCCAGCTGATGTCAGTATTAGCTACATTGTTATCAGGTGTGCAAACAGAGCTTGTGATAAGACCAAGGATAATACCTTGAGAACAGAAGCTTGAACTCGTTAATCAATTAAGTTTTAATTATAGCAGAAGTTTTTATTTTCATTATAAAATGGTTAGTTTCATTGTTATTCTTAAAGGCGAAAATCAGTAGCACATAATACTACCATTGTTTAGAAGTATGTCAAAATATTTATAGAATTTTCCTCGATTGCGGGTGCACGCCAGATAAGAGAGAGCTTTCTGTAAACATATGTATATATTAAATAATATACATACATATATAGATATATAATATATACATGCATACACATAAATACATGTATCTGTCTCGGTGTCGATGTGTCTGTTTATTAATAGGAGTTTCATATCTTGGTAACGTGTGTAACATCTGCCATTTTTCGTCATCCGTACAAAACTATTTATATATACAGGGTGTTCAGCAAAAGAATTCAGTAACTTCGAGAGGCTATTGTAGCCATCATTTGCAACAAAAAAATTCATATAAACTATAGCTCGATTCTCATCCGTTTTAATAGATATTTTTAATTTTATGTTTTATCAAGAAATTTCTAATATTTGACAAATAATTGAACTATAAAACCTAGAGCAATTGCAATATGCTCATTGGAAAGAAGATTAAATTTCCTATAAAATAAACTTATTAAAACTTCGAAATAGCAGCGTCCAGTATTAAACTTATTGATCGAAACATATGAAATAGCAAGTTTCTGATTCCGTTCCAAAACTTTGACTGCATTTTTCTCAAAAATATTACATATGTAACAAACGTGCACTACTCGAAAAAAACTTCTACACACATACACCTTTCGAATGGTATATCATGAATAGTGATAATTTCTAAAATTGATACTGAAATCACTTATTCATTACAAAAAACAGGGAGATGCAACATCCGCATTTTGGGAAATACTGAGAGAATGCTCAGAAATGTTAAATAGTTTTATCAATAGAAAAGTAACTTATTCACAATTACCTATTTATCTTATTCTAATATTTGAATTTTAAGATAGTTTAATTAAAATTTACATACTTGATTTACAATAATTGTTCAAAATGTCCTCCCTCTTCTTTCAAACACAAGATCGGTGCTGTGTATGAGAGAAGAGGGAGGATCACAGTTAAACAATTAATACTATCTTTAATTACAAGTTATTTGTTATTTCAAGTGAATGAAAGATATTTTGTAAATGAATAAATTTGATAGTTAAAATGACGAACGTATTAGTAGAGCTTTAACTAATTTTTTTCCCTTAGCGTTGACCCAAAAAAACAAATTTTCAGATATTTAATCCTAGGTAAAGAAGGATAAAATAGAAAATAAAAAACAGTAACAGATAATTCACGACTTTCGCAAATTTACTGCAAATTCCCGACTTATTACTGAATTTTTCTGTACCACGTGAAATCCCTGACATATTCCCGAAATTCCCGAGTGGTAGATACTCAGGATCGTTATTCTACTTTTTCGAATTCAAGCCAAAAAACCCTTGTGTTTTCTGTTCTTCTCTATCGTACAACTGTACGCTACAAGACAGAGGTAGGCATCCGCTTTGAGTCCAAACAGGACGGACCTAAAGACTGTTTATAAATACAATGGCACCTGCCTACTCTCACGCCTAAGTGTCTTGGCTATTAATAAACTCCAGCTGACCGACTACCATCTTTAGTTACAAGGAAGTTTTGTGGTCAAGGAATTTGTTTATACAAAAAGTTATTGTTTTCTATTATATTCTAATTTAATTTAGATTTTAATTATTTAGTAAATATATAACTCTATTGCAAACAGTAAAACTTAAAAAAAATTTTTTTATAAATTTTTAAACGCACTATATACAATATATATGAACTGCTTTATACTATTATCACTTGTAAGTAAATTTAAAAATATATATAACTAATAAAATGATTCAAATTATATTGTTTTTTTTAAAATTTTCTAAAAAGTAAAAATGGAAGGGACCAATGATCATTTCTGTTAAATGACAAAACGTTTAAATGTACAAACAGCTAAACGATCTCGATTGAAACGTTTATTAATATTCATGTAGTAGCATGAATAAATCTTGTATGAAATTAGATAAATAGCGCGTGGATTTTAAATTATGGATTGATTAATGAGAAGTAATTGTAATGTATTGTTGTAGAAATTTTAAAATAAAAAATGTACATTGTCTCCTATAATACATACACCGTGTTCCTACAATCATTAATGTAGTTTAAAAAAAAAAAATAATAATAAACTTTATTTTCCTTATATAATCAAAACTGATTTTAATTTTTTTATACCATGAAATTCAGACAACACTTAGAATCAAACATATATAAAAGAAGGGAAAAATTGTTTTACAGCATAACGCAAATTAAGATGACAATAAAGCATTTTTTCCCTATTATTGACTATAGGACGACTAAATACATTTAATAAAATGATAGTTTTATAAACATTATAAACAATGAATGTTTTTTTTTAAATATATATTTAAGAGGCTCAACCTTAAAGTAATTCTGTTAGATAAAAAAAAAAAAAAAAGTAAGAAAAAGAAAAAGAAGCTTTATGTTATTATTAAAGTCAGAGCTTTTATTTGCCAGTTTCTGTAAAAGGTTTTTCAGCAACACGCTTTTAATAAAGAAGTTTTCCAGGCAGCAACGATTGGGCTAACTCCAGAATAAAGATAAATGTTATAACTCTTTCATTTCCTAAATGAATTTTACATTTAAAAAAATTATTATTGAGAGAAATAAATTTTTGTTTTTAATCTAACAGTAGTCAAGATTATTCAGAAAATAATATATTATCATAATTATCTAATTAGGTTAATTTGATGGTCATAAGTGAAGGAAAGTTAGTCAAAAATATAATAAACAAAATACAAAAATTAGTTATCAAATGGAAGGAGAAAAAAAAAAATTAAAAACAACTACTTACATAATCGAGACATTTTGCTATTGAAAAGCACAACAACATACCTGAAAATAAAAATAAAATATTACTATTTAATATAAGTGAAGAACTACATTAATTTTATATAACTAAATTCATATTTAAAATTATTTAATAATACCTAGCTTGAACAAAATTATTAAGTTATAAGATAGATATTTGATAAAGATTATAAAATGTTTAAAAATATTGAAAAAAAATAAATAAATATATATATATATATATATATATATATATATATATATATATATATATATATATATATATATATATATATATATAGCTTTCCCGTCACGGCTTTACCCACTCTCATAATTAAAGAACTTGTTTATCAAACTGAACAACTGGTTTATTAGAATTATGCAATTGAGCATTATTTCTTCAATGATATTTCCACTAATAGCAATAATTTTTAAACTGGTTAGATAGTAGAAGATCACGAGAAAACATATTTGAACATATAATTTTCAATTTTAATTTATGAGTTTGTAATTCATATGGACAGAGGCTGTCAAAAAACGCTTTCGGATAATGGAATGCATTATCAGTACTTGCAACTAAAGGCCCATGGATCATATTTTTACACACAATATCAAAAAGCAAAGAATCGCCATTTTAATTTGGAAATATTGTTTATTTGCCAGAAATAATTTTTAGATTTCATCTGGTTGAATTTTAATTACTCATCATGAAAGTATATGACAGTGTGGCTAACCTCGTTTCTGCCACTCAACATGGTGTATTTAAAGTTGTATTGAATATTTATTTATTTCGAATATTTAGTTATATTGAATAGGACGCAGGTAAAGAAGTATAAATAATAGAAAAAACCCTTTCTAAAGAAATAATTTTAATTATTCATAAAAGCATATCTACTTGACGTGTCCTTGAGAGTAATAGGATGCACGGTGATGTAACAGTGTGATATAACCCAGTGGACGCAATGGGATTAGTCATTTGTGAGGAGCTCGCAAGAGAGGTAAATAACACCAAGAAGCACAGGAAGTTATCTCCTATATTAATAAAAGCGGTAACGGTTCGGATCGGCGACACCAACCCCTAAACCCGCTCAGAATACCTTTTATCGATTCTAACCTTGTTGCGATATATTTCGATGTTCTAGTCGCTGCTTTTAGAGGAGAAAGGTTATTCTCCTACATTTACTGAGAAACTCTACATACCTGTTCAAAGTAATATTAACTTCTGTTTACCTTCTAATATTAAAATAAGAAATAAGAAAATATTAAAGTGGAAATAAGGAAATATCGAAATATAAGACACTAAATCAATTTTGAATTAATATTAATTTAATCAACAATTAATATACTACTGAACCACCAGTAAAGTTAATTCCTGATGAACTTTCTCTCAGAGAAGTGAAAATAACAAATTATAAATATAAAAAAGACAAAATCCTTAAGTATTTATTTGGCATAACTCCTATTTATTTAACATTTGTAGCTACATGTTTCGGTGATAATGTTTCATCATCAGGCTTCTAATTTTTTTTAAAAACACATTAATCTATAACATTATACCAATAGTTCTACAATTATATAGTAATGTGTCATTTACCTCTTAATCTGTGATTATTTTCACATTGTCAATTCTCCATGTTATAAGCCATTATATAATATAAGACAGAATCCTAGTTGAAAGTGAAGATGTTAATTTCTGCTATATTTTCTCATGGGAAGTGGAAATAAGAAAACATAAAAAACCTGTGATATACTTTCTCACATTTATTTATAAACTGATATGTTTTATTGAATTAATTATACAATCTGTCTCACGTTAGCACAAAAAGTAATATGGATGACAAAGAATCCATTCACAAAATATGTATACTAAAATTTTATCACTGAAATTGAAACAACAAATACAAATATATAAAACACCAAATCCATGTACAAATAAATCTTGTTAAGTTTCATAACACTTTTACAAGTTGTAAATTTTATCACTTAAATTGATAGAACAAATATAAATATGTAAAACACCAAATCCATGTACAAATTAATCCTCTTAAGTTTTATAACACTTTTACACATAAGATTAGATAAAATAAGAAAACATGAATTTATATTATCCTTAATCCTTTATGAAACTCATTTTGTGAACTTCTGTTTCACTTATTTAGATTTAAGAAGTCTAAATATCAATATAACAAACTAAACAACACAATCCAAGTTGAAACTGTAGAAGTGATTGTTTACATGTGAGGTTATAGGAATGAACTATCGAAAAATGTAAACATGAAGTGAAGCGTAAGGATCGAACTGGTCGGTGTAGCGCGGGTCAACCTAGTTTGGTGGTGTCGCCGATCCGAACCGTTACCATAAAAGCAATAATAAATATAAGATATGTCCGGTACGAGATGTTTAATATAATAAAACAGATCAGTTAGCGAATACCAGAGTTAGCTCAAGAATAGTTTAAATAACAGATCAATAAATAAGTTTAAAATTGTATTAAAGAGTACGTATTAATAGTTATTTATGTGACAAGAGTGTAAAGAAGGACTTTTACTCACTCGAGGCAAGGTTTACACGCACGAGCGAGCGAAGCGAAGCGAGTGCTGTAAATTGCCGAGAGTGAGTAAAATTCTTTATACTCGATAAATATTACATTTTTTCTGCAACCGTTAAAAATATGAACAAATATGAACATTTTTTTAATCAACAAAAAACAGTGGACAAATTTAGGCGTTGACAGAAAGGATGGGCTCTGGGAATTCTAATAAAATTTCATTTATTATTCTATTTTTAGAACTAATCAGTTTTGAATTTTAATTAAACAGTTGATTTAATTAAATTTAATATATCTTTAAATTAAATAATAATGAACTTTGTATTAAGGTATGTATTAAGGTGGCACTGAAATTTTACTTTACACTCTAGAGAATTAAAGTTAAACTTTTACTCACTAGAGAATAAAATGGGGAACGTTAATCAGCTGTTTTTAATTGAATAATGTTCCCATTATTTAACGGTTGCAGAAAAATGTATTTTTATTATTATCTAATTATTGAATATTAACTTCATGCCGAATTCGTATTGATTAATGATTTTCAACATGATTAAAAAAAACATTTTTTTAAAGAATTTCACATTAATTGTATAAAACATTGAAATCTGATCAGCTGTTGCATAAGAAGAATATGGAAAATCTATACTATTAAATAAAAGGATAAGCCATTTCTCGTTTGTGATCACTAACCGCGAAAACTACTAAACCAATCAGTATCAAATTTTAACTATATATTCTTCATAGTTCAGGGAAGGTTTAGCAATAATAAAATTACATATTTTCTATTAAATTGATGTTAAAAAAAGCGATAAATATGTGGTGCGCAGTGCAGTTTGAAAATTGACCGATAGGTGGCAGATGTTATGGTGTTTTATAGAGCTAAAAATAGAACACAGGATTAGCTTAATTAAATTGTAACCAAAAAAAAAACTATTAATATGTTCTGTGAGGTATGGAACACAGTGAAGTTTAAAACTTGAGCGATATAAGGCTAGCGCCGTACTATAACTGAGTTCGCAATTGTAAAACTATTGAACCCATCAGTACCACATTTTAACTACATTATTTTCATAGTTTTAGGTAGGTTTCAAACTGTAAGGTTTACAATAATACAAATTTAAATGTACAATGCTGAGTGGCAGAAACACCATCATAAACTTTTTTGCTTAGAAATTAAAATCCAACCAGCTGAAATCAATAAAATCAAGAAATAAAAATGTCGATCCATTGCTATTTGATATCGATATTTTGTATAGAAATATGATTCATGGGCCTTTTATTGTAAGCACTGATAATGCAGTTCATTATATGCATGTTTCTTAATAGTCTCTGTCCAGCTAGATTAAGAACTCATACATTAAAATTAAAAACATTGATGTCTAATTATGCTCTTACGTAATCTTCAGCCACATAATCAGTGCAATTTTCACCAGGTTAAAACTTACTGCTATGCGTGATAATTTCATTGAGGAAATATTGTTTATTAATTTTATGATACAATACCTGATTTTTATCGATAAACGAATAAAACTTCAATTATTAGTTAAAATTCAATTATTATCAGTCAATTGTTTTACTGATGGAGATTTAATTTAAGTATTTCATTTTTTAAAAAGCTTAACTCCTCATAATTCCTTATTCATTACTCCATGTTTCAGAGCTCATTTGTTCCATCTTCAGGTTCTTACAACTGTGATATTCTCACCTCTAGGTGAGGATATGTGACCATGTGAGAATATCGCAGTTGTAGGAACCTGAAGAAGGAGCAAATGAGCTCTGAAAATGTAGTAATGAATAAAGAATTATGAGGAGTTATGCTTTTTAAAAAATGAAATACTTCAATTATTATCAAATTAGCAAGTTTTTTTACTTATGAGAGCGGGCGAAGCCGCAATGGGGGAAGCTAGTCGTAAAATAAACAGGCTTTTGTTTAATTAAAAAAATTATAAGATACGTTAAAAAGGCACTACACAACTAGTCTTCATAACAATGTTATAATTTCTGGTATCTTACGGAAATGAACATTAAACACAAGTTGTTTTTTTAGAGGAAAAAGGATAGCGTTTAAAAAAAAAAGAAGAAAAAAAAGTTAGATGACTTAAGTAATCTCAGAATTACTTTTCAATGAAGGTTAGTGGAGTGGGAAGGTTCATGAATAACTAAAACAGTAAATACAGATCTAATTTTTAAACCAACTATATAACTATCCTTCAACTATGAAGTCCTTACCCACCCGAATACACTTCCAACTTGCTTCCCATTCTATTTCCGATAACACTCCGAGACGTGTGAAAAGAAGATGGCCTAGGGTCCTTCAAATATTAAACTCTTATTGAAGTGCTACCACTGGGTCGTTGTTTTAATAAAAGTCATTGATATACCAATTGTTTACAGTTTAGTTAATTATTGTATTTAGTTGTAAATAGCAATACATTAAAATAGCGTTTCTATTTTTTTTTAATATTATTTTATTTATATTATCTTAAAAGTTTAGATAAGGGAACAAAACCTTTGCAATAAACTTTGTTTTTTGTTTTTTTTTCATACATCTGCTAGGAGTCAACCGAAAGTTATAAGGATGATTTAAGTGCCAGAACAAAATAATACAGAAAATTCTGCACAAATCAGTTTTTATAAAAATTTTTTTTTTTAAATTTGCACACGATTTTAAGCAAATAGCTTAATATCTAAAGGATTAATTGAAAATGGTTTCCTGGATTAGTAACACTATAAATAAAAAGCAACAGGCGGAAACCACAGAATGCCAGCCTAACATAACATTATTGTATGCTCCTTTAAATTGTAAATGAAGTGGAGTGAAAAAAAGAAAAAGGAGAACAAACAATAATGTATCAAATGCAATAGTATGAAGGTCAAGGAAGCAAAATTTGAATTTAAAATAATGATAACATTTTGTTGGGTAAACATATACGTAACATGGACTAACAATTTCATAAATAAAATTAAATATGCTTCATACCCGTCTACTGAAAAAAAAACTTAACATTACCGTCATCAAATTAACGTGAACGTACACAAAACACTTAATATACAGAATGCGGAGTGAATAAACACAAAATTATCAGAATAAAAATTATTGAATAGAATTGAAGCACGTCATTTAAAAGATCTGGTAACACGGTCACGCCAAAAAGAGCCTTTTAAATTCTGGTGACGTTTGTTTGCCAACCTCAACACGTGTTCTCTCCGACTATCAATGGAACAATGTTTAAACACTGTGACAAAAAAAAAAAAAAAAATAGGACAATATTTCTTCAAGAATTACTACAGTGCGAAGGTTACATCACTTAAACGTAACATGTAAGTACTAGTGGAAATTTTGAAATTTTTATCATAAGGTCTATATGAGAAAAAAATATATTCACAGACTAGGTGTTTTAAATTTAAACAAATTAAGTAAGTTCGTGAAAATAGTTTAATACACTGAAAAACTCGACAGGTAATTTGAAGTTTTAGAAATTAACACATACATTTATTTGTTTCACGAACGTAAAAAAAAAAAAAAAAAAAAATTAATGTTATTGACTACACTGTGGAGCTATATATTTCAGGATATTTTTTAGGCTATAAACTAACAAACAAAGTTTTAAATCTGCAAAAAAATTTTTTTTTTTTCATTGATTTAAAAACAATAAAAGCTCCCCCCCCCCCTAGTATGTACTTATGGTGAAGTAAAGCAGCTAATTAAATATTGCATTCTTTGCTATTATATGATAACTTTAAACTTAATGAAACCAGTAATAGAAATATTCACTAAATTTAAGGCAACAACATTTTAGGAGAAAAACACAATTGAATATGGTATTATATAAAACGAAAGTTAAAACATAGCAGTTCAAAAATCAAACAAACTCAATATGTATACAGAAAACTAAGTACCAGGTCTTTCAAAAATTCATGTTTTTAGATAAAAGTTAAATAAACATAAAAATTTACAAATAAAATACTTCAAAGTTATGCTGTTAGATACATTAACATAAAATAAATCTGTACAACATTAACGAACATCCTTATTATTTTTGGAACTTCCTTCATATTAAAAATAATGGGCAGGAATAAAAGTGTCTCGTTTCGAGTACGAAACTATTCAAAACAAAATGGAGCGTTTTTCTCAGAAAGATCAGGTTACCTAAACTCAGAACATAGTTTTATAGAGGCGTTTAAACCACGTTTTTATTCATCAAACAAACTCGACGGTTGAAGGGGAGTTGATTAAAATTAGTCACTCTTTTCATGAATTTTAACAATTTGCGTTTTAAATGTTGAGAGCACTTATTTAATTATATTAAAATTCAAACGACACTAAAATGAAATTAATAACATAGATTAGAAAATTGACGACAGAAATTTTAAAAAATAGTTATTCCTAGCATAAAACTAAATATAACGTTCTGTATTCTGTTCCTCTCAAATATATGACGTATTAACTAAGAAAATAATGAGACAAGTTAATTCATTATTAGAAGGTTTATTGTTGATTTTTATAAACAAGTGAATATGGGTAAATAAAGAAATAAAAAAAATGAATTAATAACGAAAGGTATTTACTAGCTTCAAGCACATCATCACGGGCAATACAACCCGTACAAGACACGGTTCTTCGTCGCTCAATTTTTGCTTCATTGGGTGAACATGTTTAATTTCTCGTCTTACATTTTTAAAATTAATACATGTAATGCAATTTTGATCAAGTCCCATTAAATACCCTTACCAGCACGTTAAAAACCGCTTACTATTCTAAGTTCAAGTTTATTTGCCTTAGTTTTCACCATAACGCCCAAACTATTTGTCAGATCTGAAATTTATTTTTTTCAACTAAAATCTGGTAAAATTTACTATCAGGCCTTATATATGAAATTTTGATTATGTCACATAATGAACCCAAACCTGAACGCTAAATATGTATGTTTTGGTAATGTATGACGATATTCACAAATTCAGTGGGATGGTTTGAGTGTATAACGTGACATAATCAAAATTTTATATATAGGTTCTTATAGTATATTTAAGGAGCTTTCAGATAAAAAATAGAAATTTTGGACCGAACAATTAGTTTCGGAATGAGTATCAATAAACATGTTTTTTCAGAGAAGTGCGACCCCAGATAAAGAGTCCCGAAATGAGGGGCGTAGAGTGCATGAAATATGCGATAATTTTTGACTTCACAGCTTTGTGACAATTTTAGAAATAAAAAAAATGTTAACCTCACTTTTTGTTAAACATTTGAAGCAAATACCACGTATATATGAAGTAAATTTAATGCTCTACAATTTTGATTCTGAGGTTTTTTCTGAGAAACGATTGTGGAACGTAATAGAAGCAAAAGTTTGACAAAAAGTGGTGGCATTTGTTTTTTCCCGAAAATCACCCATTTTCAATAGCTTAGTATATCTCGTAAGTGGTTAGAATTACGACAAATTTATGTAAAGTCAACTTTATAGTAAATTTAATTAGCTTTTATGTTTATTTGAAACATATTTTTCCAGAGCCAACCGTTTTCGAAATATTATTGAAAGACCAAAAAAATTAAACTTCTCCCCTCCCCCCACCGTTAGCTCACCCCCCAGGGGCGGGGACTTTTAGTATGTTTACCTTCCAACTAGTTCTAACGAAGCTATGAAGTCAAAAATTATCGCATATTTCGTGCACTTTACACCCCTTATTTCAGCACTCATTGACTGGACAAGTAGACTAATACGAACAAAAACATAAAAAAAAAAATTTATTTATACTCTCTTAAAACACAGCTTTGTAAAGCCTCTGAACAAAGGGAAGTTTGCATTTTCCATAAAACATTCTTTATGCCTGAAGGGATCAGAGAGACTGGAAGATGGAGTTAGGGACACAATCAGTAGCGAACATCTCCCTGGATTCTCTAACGGCTTATAAGGCTCTGGTCGTCCTTGGTCTGCTCGCCCTGACGTTCATCAACCGAGAATATCTCGAAATCCGCCGTCTAGACACTACTATTCATCCAATATTGCTCTGATGATAACATATTATCTATAATATAAATAAAAATTATATAATATTAAAAATAGAATTCTGCCTCTATTGCCTTCCGTTTCGAGACGTTACATCTTCGAACCCATTCTGTCAGAGAACATACACTTTTATTGGTGATCCCAGTTAAAATTTATATCAAGTAGGTAATATTACAGCAAATTGAAGATAGTTAAATAAAAACGTAATTTTTATGATACATTCTTTTATATTTTTTTATTTATATCATTGAAAAGATATCCTAAAAATAGGAAATCATTTTTAAAAAACTTAAAATTGTTAGTTAAAGGAGTTACATTGAACAAGACTCCGAGACAAACGTTTTTGAGACGAAAATCAGTTATGTTTAAAGTAGGTACTTATTAATATTTTAAAATTTTATTTAATTATTTTTTTTATTGTTTATTGAAAATAAATTACATAAAGCCATACTAGGCTAATAAAAACATAGGTACATGTTTGGATACCCATCCATCTCCCATGAAACAATAATTAATATGGAGGAATCTATAAACAAATGAATAATGCAAATTCGATAAAACTAGAGTTTTCTAGTTGTATTTACCTATTTCTTGGGTACTTGGGTTTTCAGATATAGCAGTTGATATGAAAAATGAGTTTGTTTGGGACTGAATGGGTTATTTGATTATGGGTAGATTGAGATCAGTTAGCATAGTGGATATTCTTGTGTATCTGGGGTAATTGTTTATGATTCTCATACAAATGCTCTGTATAACTTCCAGTTTTCTGTAATTTGTATAACAAGTAAACATTTTTAATTTTAAATTAGCATTATTAAATCAAACTGATCCTTGCAATTGACAGCATTTGGCTAGCATAAATTGAAGTAGGTCGTCAAAAACTCAAGTAAAATTCTGACAGGATTAAACTAGTAAAAAAAAAAAAAAATTCTAAATTCAAACTGGGTATTAAAATTCATAATTATAAATTGAAGGTTTTTAGCATAGATCTAACAATTAATATCAAACAATGTAATTAGCTGGATATATTATTCTAATGAGTGGATGAGCTATCAGTCTGGTATCCTCGGAACCGAGCATATCACCTGATGTCATGACGTCACTGTAGGAGCCTAAGATTGACATGTACTATGTAACATTACGTAAAAATGGACTTAAAAATGGTGTTTGTCTTTCCTATTTTATATCAAGAGTAAACAGCGAAGCGATATTAGAAATATTGTGAGACATCAGACATAAAAGATTTTTCATCAGAAAATTAATAAAATAATTAAATAATAAAAATAGCTGTCCCAGGAGTTCAAATACTGCTAACTGTTTTCTTCCTACGAATAAGAGAAAAATACGTGGCTCCTCAAGTTGAAGAAAGAAGATAGTTCAGTACTTTACCCAGAACAGAAGAAAACGACTTAAACTAGCTCACTAAAGCGAGGATTTAAAAATGACACCATATTATTTTACAAACATAATAAATGAATTCGATTAACAAAAGAGTGTTTAATTCTTCAGTATTGATTCTTGATGCTCCCCGTAAGTGAGGAAAAAGCTTGGTAGGGAGTCCCTAGGCTGTGTTCAAATACTGCATATCTGTGACAATTGTGAATAGATTTGTTTGTTGCTTATGCTTGTGAATAGTCGGTAAAGATTCAGAAATTATTATTCATCACTGTAATAGCCTCATAACTAACCCACCATTGGACACAATAGAAAAAAAAGAAGCTTTCTGATGATTCCTATACCCTAAAATTCACCAACAAACTTAAAACACAATATGCACTTTTCTTATTTTAAAATATTATAATAAATTCATTTAGATCCCCTTTCTTATTGACATTGAACGAGGCAGATTGTGAAAAATCACACTGAAATATTTATGTAAATAAAGAAAAATTCAGAAGCAGAATATTTATGAAATAAACGAAAAACCCCAAAATTATAAAAAAGACAACTCAGAAGAATCTTACTAAAGAGAGGATATCACCTAGTTCATGTCCAGCTTTCACCTCTTTATAAGGAGATCCTGCCATATTTAGAGAGCCAACACAACGGCTTCTTCAAAAATGCCGAGAACATTCTATAAATGGCGCCTACTTTATAATGGAAAATAGCTTTCTATAGATAGTAAGGCAAATGCTAAATCATTAGAGATTACTATCACAATAATTTAAGAAAACAAAAATTTAATTTTAAGAAAAATTGAAAAAATACACGACAAGCATTGAAAGCTCCGAAA
Source organism: Euschistus heros (assembly GCA_003667255.2). Lineage (NCBI taxonomy): Eukaryota > Metazoa > Arthropoda > Insecta > Hemiptera > Pentatomidae > Euschistus > Euschistus heros. The sequence goes on from RCWM02000121.1 coordinate 2,280,515, forward strand.
TTAATTACAAAAGACTTACTTACTAGACAGGAATTACACCCATTTGATCATACGGAGTAGAATTTTTTGGCTCCATTAAACCTTGAAACTCTTTTAGTATCCAATCCTTACAATCCAGAATTCTTCGAAAATTCACAATGCTCCTTATCATGTCACAAAAATAACTTATCCATAAATATCATAATGTTCAATATGTTGCTGGTTTGGCCCAAACCAGATACCTGTCATAGTAAACTCCATTCCCACTTGAAACCACTTGTCTCTCAACTTGATTCACACTCAATTGCCGATAATCCTCTTAAGCGTCTGAAAAGATGGCCAAGAGACCTTCTAATGCGGAACTTTTATTGAAGTGTTAGTAGTGAGTAGTTCTTTACACGTCAAATCACATTGACAAGTCATAGTAATAATTTCCTAATAAAATACGAGATAAGCATTACGACAAAATGCGAGAGATGTCATGTCGAACTCGAAGTCAGGAAGAAATAAACGAATCATGTTTTATTTCCCAAGTAGTAGTTAAAAAGGTGTAAATCGCAAATCAAACTTAAAAAAAAAAAAATATTCTAGAGCAGACTGATGATGGTAAGAGTGAAAGGTATGAGTTATTTTTTAAGAAGCTATAAATAAAATATAAATCCATACAACAGCTAGAACTTTAATATCGAAGTTTGAACTATTTCACCAACAGTATTGATGATAATAACGTTTTTGGGTCAGATACAAGGCTTTTTGAGAATCATAAGAAACATTAATAGAACGATTATATTTTCTCTAATGCCAGCTATCAAACGCCGTTTTCAAATCATATTATCAGGGATGAGATAAGATGAGAAAAATTAATGCTGATCTCAAAATACCAGCCAAGAAGATAGCAATGAGAGAAAATCCCCGATTTGGTAACATATGCATGACCTGATACGATTAGAAGAGACCTAAGAAGAAATGGTTTTCAGGCCAGATCCGAACAAAGATATTTTTTTCTACAACGAGAGTAGAAGTAATCATATTTTAACGATTTTAGTAGGAGTGCAAAAACTTTTACTGCTCACTATATAATAATATATAACAGAAGATGCAAGCAAACTTAGCAGAAACGAAAACAGCTGAATAATTTTAACGATACTATGTAGATGTCAATTACCATATTTTGATGAACAGACACAGAGTAATCTTATTCGTTGATTATTTACTAAATGTTGCTTCGAAAGATAGAAAAAGAGAATCACCGAAGCCAATAGAAACGAACGAGACACGAGTTTTCATCAAAACCAAAAACTTATTTTGTCTAACAGCTGCATTTTTCTTGGGGAATAACTATGAATTACTTAACCAGTTATTCGGACTAAAAGTATGAATTAATGGCAGCACAGCATAATTAGTTGCATCGCCTAATTGAAAGCCTTTCTTCTGTACATAACGGTTTCGCTGGTGCATCTCTCCCATTAGGCCGGAGATTCCTTCCAAGAAAGTTTACAATGGAATAACGGGTTTCCATCTAGAGTGAATTACTTAATTCCCTACAATAAATCTGGGACGTAGCTGTAAAAAAAAAAAGATCAGTGGATCCCCCTCCTATGAATATAAAAATAAACGCAAGTTAAAAGATAATTGAATAATAATACAAAAAAATATTATTTTATACATTGCCGAAGGTTTTATTTTATAATCATAACTATCTTATTTTTATTACTTTTATTATTTTATTTTATTTTATAATCCAAAATCATAATATAACTAGATAACACTGCGTAAAATATTATTTAAACCAAGCACAGTAATAAAAGTCTGTAGCGAATTTAAGATTTATATTTATATACAGCCAAGACTAAAGACAAGAAACTACTCGCCGTTTCCGACTATTCCAACATTTATTAGACAAGAGTTCATAGCTCCCAATAAATTACAAAAGACTAATTTATATGACAGTATTAGACCCATTTGGACATACGGAGTTGAGCATTGTGGCTCCACTAAACCATCTAATTTTTCTAGGATCCAATCTTTACATTACAAAATCCTTCCTAAAATCCTCAATGCTCTTTATTACGTCACAAACTTATCCATAAAGAACTTAATGTTCGATATGTTGCTGATTCGGCCCAAACCAGAAACATATTCTTTCATAGTAAACTACATTCCCACTCGAATTCACTAGTTTCCCAACTTGTCTCCTATTTAATGCCCGATAATTCTTCGAGCGTCTGGCCAAGGGACCTAGTATGTAGAACTTTTATTCAAGAACTACTAGTGAATAAAAATGTAAAAATGTTATTGACATGTCATTGTAATCGTTTTTCTCGAATTTACATGCAGTATATAATGTATACAGTTTTAAATATAAATAAATAATTTTAAAAAAATATATATTTATTTAGTTATTTTTACGCATCAGAAGTTCCAAAAGAATAAGAAAAACTAAACGGTAAATTAAAAAAAAAACAATTTAAATATAGATAGAATTCTATTTGCTTGTAAGAACATTTTACGGTATCCAGATGTCATTGCTAGCGTCATAAATATTTCATATAAAAGTAAATTAATTTACTATAAGAAGTTCTTTTTGACTCTCACACGAAAAAAGGTTGAGATCTATATTCTAATTTTCTTTAGAATTAATTAGTTGTTTTATTAACTATAAACATTTTATTAATCAGAGAATATTATTTTCACAGTTTGAACAAATTTTTATCAAAAACAGAGGAAGATCGCCCAGAGATCATCCTACAAGGATTTGGAATCACTACTTTTTAAACTAGCCAACCATATTTGACTACACAATCTCATATAAATTAAAAAAAACAGTGAAATGAAGAACAACTCTTTTAAGAAAATAAAATTTATCTTTATTTTTATTTAAGAAATTAACAATGACAAAGTAATGATGGGACCTGAATTTTTGCGTTGGAAATTGGAATCTGACGTTATTACGAAAAACACGGAAAATTAAACAGCCAAAAAAGAAAATTTTAAAATTTAGAATTTCGATATTTAAAATTTGAATCTAGTTATAATGAATTTTACGGTGTTGCACTATTTTGTCAATGAATATTATGAGACTTAATGTTCTTTTAAAATATATAAATTATTTAATACATAATCAGAGGTTTCAACGGTTTAAGTACCTACAATAACATAAGAAACATATTACAAAACGCTTTATATTTTTTTCTTTAAATACATTTAAGTTCCTAGTTTTAAATATAGCCTAGAGTGTATATAGAGAGATAAATCTGCTCTCTTACTAAACCTTCTTCTAAACTTTCAACCAAACCCTATTCGAAAGATCATAAATTGTACGTCCCTGATAAAAAAAAAAGAAAAAAAAAAGGACCCAATTCTTATCTCACCAGAAATACTGATATTTTTCAAATTTTTAAGAGTCAGGGATTACGAGGAGCTATTTCCAAGTATAAACTGTTTTTCCAAGAAACCTATTGAACTGTTTTCCAAGCAAACCATTGGTTTTATATCAATATTAACTCAGTCTTCTACGATAAATTTAATGAAGGGACCCGGCCTAAAAAAAACATATCTTGAATGTTAGTTTTTAGTGACTAGTAAGGAAAACCAGTATTCCGTTATTTGTAAAATAAAAAAAGACTGCCTAATGAATATTTATAGAACATTTTCTTTATTTCTTTATTGAGATTTACAACTGCAAAATAATTAACATCTAGTAAAACTCTTGTAATACGAATAGAATGAAATGACATATACTTGCAGAGAAACTGGTCTTTAGTAGCACTTAAATGAAAGTTTTACATCAGAAGATCCTGGGGCCATTTCTTTTCAGATGCCTCGGAGTATTGTAAGGAATGTCATGGAAAGCAAGTTAGGAAACAATAGTTGGTATGCAGTCTGTGATATAAGGAAAGATACCTGGTTCTTGACAAATCGGCAATATACTGGAAAAGATTATTTGTGAAAAATTAAGCAGCAGTGAGGATTTTACAAAGGATTTTGGATTGGGTTAAAAATAAGTAAACTTCAAAGATAAAAAGTGAATAATATACAACAATCTGTAATTTAGGGTTTCTATTTAAAAATTAACTCACACATTTTCTAATAAAAATCAGCACTCTTATAATCTACTTATTACTGTAATAGGTGAAAACCCAAAAAAGATAACCTTAATACAAATGAAAGAACGAAACATACTACACGTAAACAAAATGTATTATAGTATGGCATAATACGATATATGATAAAATAAAAATCTTTTCTATTTGTACTGAATAAAACAAAATCAAAATCATACATTCAGTAAAGTCGGTCTATACTATGGCAATTCCCAGTCAATTATAATATAATATAAGCATAATGTACTGGGAATAAAATAAAATACTGAATAAATATATATGGGGTGTTATAAAATGTTAATAAGTACTAAGAAAAATAAAAAAAATAAACTCATCACAAAGAGAATAACTAATATAAAAATAGTTCTCTGTGTACAAGTACCTATTTATTGTGGATTCAAACCTAAAGATCATCACAAATATAGTAATTGTAATTTCAGAAGCGCAAATATACGACCATGTTAAACGAATATAACTAAAAGTTATTATATAACTTAAAACATCACTGTATTAAAATTTAGGAATAGTATAAAACAAATATATACAAAATATTTAGGCTTTTTATTTTATTACTAAGTACAAATCATTCGGTTTTTACTTTTTTATTTTAAGAATCAAATTATACGTTCGAATATATTTAAACCGTTACTCAGGACGTCTTCATATTTTTGTTATTTTAATAATTAATAAATGAGAAAAATTCCTCCGAGTAACACTAAACCCAGATGATTGAAGATTTAAATAAATAAAAAGAAGTATACTTTTATTAAGATATATTTATAAAAAATATTTTTAAAACAGTGACTGTAGAATTAAATAGCGGAGACGTCGGTCAGGGGTAGGGTAGGGCGATAGTCGATAGTTACTATCGATATATCCATAGGTCATGTCTATCGATGGTCACTATCGATAGTGATAGTCGTATAATAATATAGATTTTTTTTACCTTCAAGTTTTGAAACTCCCGGAATTATGCTGATCTGTCTCTGTCCAGTGTCGAGTTCTTTTGAAACTGAATTCGGAATTCCTAGAGCTCGAAGGTTCACCCAAATTAAGCCAAAGGAAAGCAGAAATGCTAGTTTTTCTATCGGGAAATAAGTGGCTCAAGGAGCATACTTGACTCTTCAAATTAACTATTTCGTTATTTTTATTTTCTAAAGATTTGCTTTGTTCATTATTATTGTAACCATGTAAATTGTAAATACTTTTTTAAATTTCAAATAAATTGGGTTTTTTTCTATCATCTTTATGATATGTGATATGACTATCTTTATGATGATAGTCTTACAATTTATAATCCTGCAAATTTCAAATAGTAAGTAGATAATTGAATTTAATTAAATTAGTTGACATTTTTTATTGAATAGCTTTGGGAAAAAAGGAAGCAACTATCGATAGCAATAGTTCTCAACCGATGGTATCGGCCTATCGATAGTGCTAACTATCGACTATCGCCCAACCCTAGTCAGGGGTGCAGTCCGAATATTTCAACACCATATTCTATACTATTAAATAATATATTTTAGTATTTTTTCGCAGCTTACTGGCAATCTTTGAATAACGTAAATCTATATTAAAAAAAATGATAATACTTATAAATTATAAACCAAATTGAGTCCGTGACTCAACATGTTACTTAAGAAAAAGATCCCGTTTCGGTGCTTTCCCCGGAGAATTTAAAATTGTCAATTTACAACAAGGTATAAGAAAAGGAAATGCATTGAACAACAATAAAAATAAATTGTTTCAATGAAAAAAATAGGCCATATCCAATGCCATCACGCCACGAAAATAACGCGGGTCAGGGTCAACTAAAATCGTCGGCACGCAATAATAACATGAATGAGCTCTGTCAATATTTAAGTAGCCTAAGAATGTTTACCAAACCAATTAACAAACATATATCATTGCTAACGAAAAAAATATTAACAAGCAACAATTTTAAATAATTTATCTCAAAGCAATCACACAAAAAATACAGTTTCTTATTAAAGCATTGTTCATTTAATACGATAACTATTTGTTTTATGATTAAAAGAGAAAAAAATCATAAGAATTCGCTAGTTTTCTAAGGTCTTCCAAATGGATTCCGTTCCTGGTGGCATGCTTCTGTTTTAGTAGAATTTTAAAGGGTTATGACTATTTGTAAAGGGTCTGAAGTAGGTAAAACACTGTTATAATATATTCTTTGCAATAATTAATTAATAGTTACAGTTTTTTTGTTGGATCATTTAAAATTTAAAAAAACAAGCAATTAAGACATGATGAGCTCACGTCCACTTGACCCATTTTGATCTACCAACCTTAACATACTTCTCCTAAATTCATTCAACGCAAAAAGAGTATTTGCTTAAAATTATTAAACTGTTTTATCTAATTTTTAAACACCGATTTTCAAAACAGGACACATTCACTATTAAAAAAAAATATACATTCCCTCAATTTTTTAAGTCTTTTTTCCTTTACCGCTTGGTAAAATTGTTTTCTTTTGAAACAAACAAAATACCATAATAATGTAAAGTTTTGAAACCTCCTAGCCAGTGGAATTTTTGCAATGCAAATTCAATAGGATAGACATGAATTTGTTTCCTAACCCATTTTATAGTATCCATCTACCTTGAAATGATATATCGTGGTCTGGGAGCCTGTATCCGTCGGAAGGCGGTGTGGCGAATGCTTTAAATCGCCCAAAATAGCTTTATTCGTGTTTAGAAAGGGATACACTAAAAAAATGAGACCAAACTCAAGAACATACCATTCCAATTATTTATTGCTATTTTGGGCAATTTTAAGCATGTGCCACACCGCGTTCGAAAAATTCGATATTTTAGGAAAAACTCTTCCCACAATGATTTATAAATGAATATCCATCTCTGAGATAGCCAAAAATAAAGAGAGAATAAAATATTAAAAACTTAATTTCTCTTAGACTGAGAAAAGTAATAGACCTTGTATGTGTCAATCTATAATCTACTGTTTCTGATAAGGAAACTGTCATTTTTGTTCCAAGCAACTCCAAAAGACCTAGAACGTGTCAAAAAAAAAAAAAAAAAAAAAAAAACTTAAAAAACGCGACTTTTTTTCATTCAACCAAATATAGCTTCAAAACATTAGTTACTAGCGAACAATGTTATACAACAAAATTCCATTGTTAAATTTCATCAAATTTCCGATCTGAGCAACACCAATACCATAGATCTTGAGCCAAAATCAAAATTGTCCTAATGTCACATTTATGAGAGTGACAATAACGTTATATATTTTGAGGTGAAAAAAAAGTTATACAAGACAACAATAGACACCCAGCCAAAAGAATAAAAAATAAAAAAATAATACTCACACATAACGAAGACATCTTGTTATTTAAAAGAACAACATACCTGAAAATAAAAATTAAGTATTACTATTTAATATAAGTGAAGTACTATTTTATATAACTAAATTCATATTTAAAATTAATAATAATAACAAAGTTAAACAAAATTGTTAAATAATAAGATACATATTTGGTTAAAGATTATAGAATGTTCAAATATACAATAAACATACTTATTATTAAATTATAATCCAAATTATTAAAATTGTAAATCGATAAAAAGTGTGTTAACAGAAAAATCATCTTCTTTTCCATTGTTAGTCCAGGGTGGGCCTTGGCTTCTCGCACAATTCTGTTCCATTCGCTCCTATCCAGAGCTCTATTCCTCCAGTCGGTAACTCAAGTCCTCCTCAACATCCTTTATCTAGGATTTTCTAGGACGACCTCTCTTTCTTTTTCTAGGGAAGCCCTCTCCCATAATCCTCTTTACCATTCTCTCACTGGTCATACTTTCGACGTGACCAGCTTATTCTTTTTGATAGAAAAATCTTATTACAGCAAAATATATTATTAGTTATTTTTTTAACTTATTCTTTAACTTGAGGTTAAGAAATATAACATATTAAACTTAGATCATTGATGGGTTATAGTGGTACGAATTTAATTCTTTCACATACATCTGTTTAAGATATACATCCATGTTTTCATTTGTTTATATTTTCTACCGACATAAAATTCTTCTTAAACGCATGATTTAAGGGTTATAAAAAAAAAAAATATATTTCAGCAATAATTACTTGAAAATAATTATTGTTGTCTTCTGTGTTTAATTATTCAATCACTATCATCCCCCGTCGCGGCTTCGCCCGCTATTATAAGTATAAAACTTAGATTATTTTAATTAATAATTGATTTAGATTTGTTCATCGATAAAAAGCTTGTATTGAAGTATGGAATTGAGCTTTATTACTTCAATAATAATTTTACGTATGGCAGTAATTTTTAACCTGGTTAAAATTACATTGAGTAGGGGGTTGAAGATTACGGAAAGGCATTATTAGACATCCAATTGTTAATGGTAATGTATAAGTTGGTACTCCAGATGGACAGAGACTATTAAGAAACTCTTGCAGATAATGGACTGCATTATCAGTGCGCACAACTAATAAAAATTAATAGTCCATAATATTTTTACACACAACATATACATTGAGTAAATGAGCTGATTGTGAATACAAAGGCATGAAAATAACTTGTGAAGAACTACTCACTAGTAGCATTTCAATAAAATCTACACTAAAAGGTCTCTAAGCCATCGTCTTTTCAGACGCCTCGGAGGATTATCGGGAATGGAGTGGGAAGCAAGTTGGGAGACTAGTGGATTGGAGTTGTTATGGAGCTTACTATGGAAAGATAGGTATCTGGTCTGGGCTAAATCAGTAACATAAAAAAAATTAAGGTCTTTATGGATAGGTTTATTGATCACATAGTAAGGAGCATTAAGGATTTTTCGAAGGATTTTGGATTGCAAGGGTTGTTGGATACGAGATGAATTGGATGGTTTAGTGTAGCCCCAAACCTCAACTCCAAATAGGTCTAATCACAGTCATATAAATGAGCCATTTATAATAATTCGGGAGCTTTGATCGTTTGTCTAGTAAATGTTGAAGTAGTTTGTAACGACTAGCAGTTTCTTGTTATTTTAGTCTTGTATGTTAATTCCACGTACCGGTAGATTGGGTATAGGAAAATTTTTGGTTTACTTTGAAGGTTCTGTCACTGAGATAGGATCGAATAATAAGGAAATATGTAGAATGTAGGAATTGACGGAGCTTAAACAGCAGTCCCGGGTGCCAGACTCGGTCAAACGCTTGTTCTACATCAAGAAAGGCTCCTGTGCAGTACCGCGCTCCAATGCAAAGCAGGAGACAAACGCTTGTTATACCGCGCTGCAATGCAGAGGAGACAACGTCCACCACACGATGACTTTGCTGGATTGTTGAGTGTGGTGCACGGAATCCCAACTGGTGGTCTGGGATTACGTGATGGGATTCTAGGATAGGATACAAAAGTTTTAAAATGTGTTTTTCTAGGATTTTACCCATGATTGGTAGGAGAGAAATAGGACGGTATGAGGATGGGAGTTCAGGTGGCTTTTTGGGTTTAGGCATCGTTTTAACTACAGACAATTTCCAGGAGTCAGGGTTATACGTGGTGCGGAGTACAGCATTATATATGTAAAATGAATCTTAATCTTGATTTTGCAATCATTTTTAATTTGGCAGAAATAATTTTATCGATCCATCTGGTTAGATTTTAATTTCAAACCATAAAAGCATATGACAGTTTAGCAAACCTCGTTTATAGCACTCGAGACTATACATTTAAATCATTATTTTAGTAAACTTTATTATTGTAAACCTTCCTAGAACTTTGAAGTTGTAGTTAAAATTTGGTACAGTTGGGTTCCGCAGGTTTTACCATTGAAAACTGTTGCAAAATGGTTTTAGCTACATATCGATCGATTTTTAATACATACACATATCTATACCTTAAAAAATCTGTATCTTATGTAGCCTCTTTGGAATGGTGCTCGCAACCTATCGGTGGATTATCAAACTTCACTGCGCACCACATATTTACAGCTTTTTTATGACGATATAATTGAAAATATTTAAATTGTATAATTACTAAACCTTCCTGGAACTATGAAGATGATGTAGTTGAAATTTGGTACAGATTGGTTCAGTAGTTTTCGCGGTCAATGGATCACAAACGAAAACTGGCTTGTCCTTTTATATAATAGTATAGATATAGATTTATGGTTTCTGATGAAGATATAAAAATAAAATAAAATAAAGAATTGTGTAAAGAACCTTTATATTATATTTAAGATTGTATTTTTTATTCTAATTTTTTGAAACCGCTTCTTATATTTATTAAAAATTCTGAATATATTAAACATTAAAAATGTGGACCTTCCTTACAATTATTTGAGCGTTAGTAATCAACATCAATACATCAAACTATAGTTTCCCAACAAAAAGAAATATCCCTGACAAATGGAAAATAAATCCTTAATTTCTAGGCCCTCACTACGAGATGGTAAACGTAGCGTCGTTGTTTATTGACAGATAGGAAGAAGTTCCGCGAAACGGTTTCTAAACTGAGAGTAAACAAGCAACAGGTTCAACAGCACAATGGAGAGTGAAGGTCCCCTCCGATAGTAAGGTATAAATAGAAAATAGTAAAGATACCGTTCAAAAATAACCCATTCTATCGCATAATACTATGCGAATGACTATGAAAAATTTATGAGGTTGTTAACTTAAACCTGAACATAATAAGTAAACATAAAAGAAATCAGGTGTGTCAAATAATTTATTAACAGTGATTATTAATGAACGAGAGATCGAAAAAGTCCTTGTAAATAATAAAATCGCATATCCAGAATGAAGGAGACACAACACTACATTTCTACATATTACGGAAGCCTAATGGGTTTTCAGGTCAAAACTGTATTTAATATCCATATATAAAATAAATTCTACATTGGAATAAAACGCAACGAAAAAATTATTGTTTATTAAAAAATAATGGAAAAGTGTCAATAAAGTGACACCAGATCAAAGGAGTCAGTTATTTTATTACATTTTCAAAATGTCCTTTGTTTCGAATGCAGTTTCTTGCTCTCATTCTCACAGCCCCTTACGGCCACTTCTTATACCCATGAAGAATTTATTTTGGTTAAAATACACATTTTCACTAAGCGATTACCATAACGTCTTATTTACCTAAATACCTGACTTGTAGGCCAAATGAAAACACCATGTTTATCCGGTTTCAAATGTAAATTTCTCTGTTGAGATATGCTGTTCTGTGTATTGTTTTTTGTGAGCGTTTTATTATAAATTTTTTCTATAAATAACGTGAAGATCAAGCTGTTCTGTAAGTCCCAAGTTTGTAAAATTCAAGGTTACATGTACTCTGGACTTAAAGGAAATTCAAAGCTCAATCCGAAAATGTGGTCAAGCATTTGAAAAATGTTTTACCAAGTGGAGATTTATAGCTTTTATGGCAAAAACGTTGTTTCTTAAAAAAAAAAAAAAAAAAAAATTAAATATATCTTGATATGCTTTAATTAAAACTTTGGATATTCAATAGTAAATTAATTTACTTTGTTTATTAATTATTGTATTATTTTCGTCACTTCTATATTTTTGTGATTGTGTAGTTTAAAAACCTGGCTGCATCTCTGGCCATCTTCTTCAATCCTACTAAAGTTATAAAAAAAACTTAAAACGCGCTTGTTTATTTTTATTTTTAAACAACAAATTCAAACCAATTATTTAATTAATAATTATTTATTTATTTATTTGATTGCCTCTACACTTCAGAGTGATTCGCAGTTCATCTTCGATTATTTATCTCCTATATCCGTACATAGAACCTGATAGCCTTTAAGAAATCCAACAGAGGCTTCACTGATTTTTTATCATCTTGTAAGATTTCTTGAAGTGTATTTGAAATTTTAAATCTCTCCCTTATAGCTGAAAGCTGTGGACAGTCTAGTAAAATGTGTTGTACTGTCCTGGGTTCCTGACAGTTGACGCAGGTAGGGGGCTCCAAACCGCGGAGAAGGTAGCCATGTGAGAATTCACAGTGGCCGATTCTCAGGCGGCACAAAATTATTTCTTCCTTTCTAGACGTCCTAAAACTTGTTTGCCACTTTGCGGAGCAGTTCGTCTTTACATCTAACAATTTAGACCTATTTGTTTTCCAGTTCTCTTCCCACTTGGCTTAAATCGAGCATCTCACATGCCTCACCCAGTCTTCCTTAGGTGTAAGGTTGATGTTTTTAACAATATCACCGTCACTAATTCTTGCTAACTGGGCTGCAGAATCAGCTCTTTCATTTCCAGAAATGCCACAGTGGGAAGGAACCCAAATAAAGACAATCGTATTGTTTTTCTCTTGAATTTTCCATATAAGCTCGATAACTTCTAAAATTGTTACATGTTGAGACTGATCATTTTTTATTGCTAATAATACATTCATTGAATCCGTGACAATTACTGATTTTTCATATTCGGCTTCCAGGCAGTGCAGGAGTGCAGTTGCCTCTCCAGTGAAAACGGAGCAGACTCGAGGTAACTTAAAGAGACTTCACTACAGAATTTTCACATTTTGAAGCGTCAGTATACAAGATTTTATGGTCCTGAAACTTTTCTAAGAGAAGTAAAAAACTTTTGTTTGATTCAATAGAATTCGTATTAATTTTTCTGATTTTCTTCAGTGAAATATCAATGCATGGTTTATAATGCTACCAACGAGATTTTGTAATCTTTAAAATTTAAAATATGTTTGTTGGCAGAAACAGATACAAAATAATTTAAACATACGAACAATGTCATAAAAACCACTAAGGATATACGAAAGTGAGAACTATCAACCTGTTTTTTTTTTCTTTTGTATTAGTAGTAAGTAGGATGTGCTAAGTCGAAAGCAGAAAGCGTAAAAAAAAAAGCGTTGACAAACGTCAACCTAGCGTTCATCCATTTTCAAAGGTTTTAATGATACTTAATGGTTCGTATCCATATAAAAAATAAAAATTACTCTCTAGCATCCTTGCTTACGATCAACTAATCTGATCTGAATGATTCAGGATTATTTACCTCATGGAATGGGCTACTTATTCCTAAGGTAATAATTAACGTTTATAGCTCATAAAAATAAATGCAACAACAATAAAAAATGTACATGAGCTACTTATGTTTTGCTAGCGATTAAATAATTAATTTCATTCCTGCTGGGGCAATTTCATTGAATGTAATTAACATAAGCAACAAAGGCTAATCAGAAGATAGATCGAATGCGAGATTCCTTAGTCATAATGAATAATCATCTGATGAAACCATATTCAATGATAACTGAATTCCCAACCGTCATTATTACCAGCCTGAATACGCCAAGTGATGCTATGTAAACTTGCACAACATTGACTTATTTATTGAAATAACAATAAATACTAATTTATTAGTCATAAGAACTCAATTTCTTTCCGAATAGGAAAAACAATAGACAATGGATATGTCTATTTTTCGATCCCTGCAATACCAACATAGCTAGAGCGTGTCAAAAACGCCCCAACACTTGAACAATGTAGGACAAGAGGTGACTTTTTTTTTCCTAAACAGTAGATCTTAGCGAGAAATTTTATATAACAATAAATATTCTCCATAAAGTTGCTGATTAGGAAACTGTCAATAAAGCCCTGACACTTAAAAATGTAGGTAAAACAAGACTTTTTGTAGGCATAGTAATAGTTTTGAGTATGAAAAAAATGTTACAAATTTTGAGAGTGAGAAAAAGTTAAACAAGAAAACTATAGACCCCCCCCCCAGCTAAAAGACTTATCTATGTCAAAATATTATTATAAAGTCCTGATCAAAAAAGTACTGACTATCAATACGTAAAAAAACGAAAAGGTTGTTTTTATTTTTGCATGTATATTTATAAAATATAACAATAATAAAATACTCATAAGGTATAGTTGACTGTGAAGGATAGGAGATGTAGATAGTTAGGGTAGGCTGTCATAGATACTCAGCTGATCACAATAAAATTGTTTTTTATTTTAATTGTTAAAGCCAACGTTTCAACTTGCATTGCAAGTCTTCATCAGGACCAGAAGAAAAGAAAACAAGCAAAAAGGTAAGACTAAATTGTAAAAAATATATGTCAAAACACACACCACAAAACAAAAGTATGAGTGAGAGATGAGTAGATACAGAGCTAATGAGATATTGAGGACGGATAACTGAATTAATATCTGAAGGCAATGAAGACAATACATGTAAATTATTGAATTAAAATTGAAAAGAAATTAAAAGGAGTGATAGTGAATGAGTAAATACAATATAATTGGTAAACAGAAAAAATGAGTAGGTACAGAGTTAATGAGATATTGAGGACGGATAACTGAATTAATATCTGAAGGCACTGAAGACAATATATGTAAACTATTGAATTAAAATTGAAAAGAAATTAAAAGGAGTGATAGTGAATGAGTAAATACAACAATATAATTGGTAAACAGAAAAAATGAGTAGATACAGAGTTAATGAGATATTGAGGACGGATAACTGAATTGATATCTGAAGGCACTGAAGACAATACATTTAAACTATTGAATTAAAATTAAAAAGAAATTAAAACGGATAACTGAATTAATATCTGAAGGCACTGAAGACAATATATGTAAACTATTGAATTAAAATTGAAAAGAAATTAAAAGGAGTGATAGTGAATGAGTAAATACAACAATATAATTGGTAAACAGAAAAAATGAGTAGATACAGAGTTAATGAGATATTGAGGACGGATAACTGAATTAATATCTGAAGGCACTGAAGACAATACATTTAAACTATTGAATTAAAATTAAAAAGAAATTAAAAGGAGTGATAGTGAATGAGTAAATACAACAATATAAAAAAAGAGTAGATATAGAGTTTATGCTGATACATTTTTTCTCACTCATACCTATGTTTTGTGGTGTGCGTTTTTTCATATATTTCTACAATTTAGTCATACATTTTTGCTTGTTTTGTTTTCTTCTAGCCCTGATGAAGACTTGCAATGCAAGTCGAAACGTTGGCTTTAACAATTAAAATAAAAAACAATTTTATTTTGATCTGCTGAGTATCTATGACTGCCTACCCTAACTATCTACATCTCCAATTATAAAATAGTTAAAAATAAATCTTTTACATGATGGTTTAGCTCTGGAATGGAAACATTTAATTATTTGTTTTTTTTTCTGTTTGTCTCCTCTAGTGTCTAAAATTGGAATGACAAAGAAATATTAAAAGCGGAATTCATAACTTGACATAACTTAATATACTTCAACATAGCGTCAAGATTTGCAGCTGAAGAAAACAATAGTTGAATAATAACCAGCAAAGCAACCCATATATCTCTATCTAAATTAAGCAGTTTAAATTTAGCTCCTATTTTTTAAAATTCTAATACTTTTAACTGAAGTTCCAGCACTTAGCTATTTAGACCGAATCCAGGAAAGAAGAGAGCTTGTTATTTATACGCTTGTTTTCATTACAAATAGCAGATAACTGTTGCTAAAAGGAAACAACATATTGATAATGAGCAACCCATCTCCGATATAATGATAATAAAAGAATTATTTATAGTTGTGATTTAATATTAGTTTAATAGTTTATAATGTAATAGCAACAACTATGATAAGCCTAATATGTTTGTACATGTTTTATATATTGTGCTATTGTATACAATTTAATTTTATTTCTTTTTACGTATATCATTATTATTACCTATTACTATGAAAGTTTACGGTTAGAGTTTTTATTATTTATTTTATCCCACATATAAAATGAATGAATTCGTTATCATTCATATTATTTATTTCCCTAGAGCGAGGTAGATATAAATATTTATTCCATAACAATAGTTTAATAAATATAAACTAAATTATAATATATGTATATACATAAACATATTCATATATGGCAATGATTAATTAAGAATAGGATCTTTTAGGACAAACTAAGCCAGCTGTGACGGTAGCCTCGTATTAGAAGGGAAGGTTATACTTTTCTACAAAAATAGCTGCCCACCTACAAGCTATTTCAGACAGGACCTTGCAAATTGGCACTAAACCATTTTAGGAAACAACCGCCTCACCAAAATCCTGATTATGATTTTTAATTTTCATATCCCTGACAATCTGCCTATTATCGAAGAAAGGGCTTTCACCCTAATGTGAAAGTACAACCAAAAAAACTTATTTTGCAAAGTAGCTTTGGTAATTATACAAGTGTGGTGAAAGGTTATTTACCAAAAATAAAAAAGATAGGAATATTTTTTCTTCCTCGTAACTTAAAAGTATTAATTATTGTATGCTCCATATACAAATGTTCTTATAAACATTTTAATGTCTGGGCACACAGGACGCGGTGTCGCGGCGATCAGCGATAATATGTCGCGGCGGTAAGACCGCTAATTTGTATAGCATTGCCTCATCTAACTCATATAAAAGGCGGTCTAGTCTTGGCCGCGGCAAGCTGTACGTTTGTACAAAAATATAGAAATGCAAGCGGTCACATTTCGATAATAATTTCAAACACTGAAATCTTTTTTTTTTTGTAAGACATAAGGATGCCTTAACTTGAGGAAATATACAAAACAATAAACTGTCTTCATGTGTCAACAGTTCTTTACAGAGACGGTGGCAAACAGCAAGTTCTTCTCTCATTTAAATGGGTTAACCTAATACATTCTAGTTCTGCTAGTACACTGAAGCCTAGAAGTTCCTCTTTATCAGAACTACTCATTTTTCTTGAAATATCTGCCAAACATTATAACTGCGAACCTGCTACGCCGAAAACATTCTCAATACAAGATCGCTCACACTATATGTGTGACGTAGCCATATTGTTGACCGCCGAGAAAATCGCGCGTTAACTCAACGCCACGTCAGACCGCACCCAATGTAAATATCCAGGCCTTTAAATATCCAAGCAACAATTTTAGTTTTCAGATCATTTAGACAAATATTGTCGATGATTAAGGCAGCGAAGAACCATTAAAATATAATAAAAATACGGATGATAATTACATTAGATAATTTTTTTTATTTCAAAGTATATAAAAGAAAATCAATAAAAAATATGAAGATGAAAATCACCGTAAAATATTTATAGGAAGATAGGTAAAAATATAGGATCAGGTAGTAGGAAGAATGGGAGATTAGAGATTATAGGATAGATATGCACAACTAACGAAGAATCAGTAAAATTAAGTAGACTTAGGAAATAATTAAATAGAGATCCGAAATGCGGGATCTAATCTTAAGGTAGTAAATTTTGGATTTCAACTGAGTTGGGAAAGATATGGAAGGGATTATACACGGAGAATTTTTTAAGAAAGAAAATACTTGCGGCGGAGACGGAGCTTAACAATCCATTTCAACTAGGTACAGTATTGCGAAACGAATTTTTTTTTTTTTAATTTATAATGTTCGAACTTACTGGCAATGTTAGAACCTACATTAAAGTACTGATTACATATAATCAAATTATCACTTTTTATATAACCATAATACTAACTATTACTGACAATATTTAAAATAAACGATCCGGATCTGACTTCCCTAGCACTTACGGGTGCTTGTACTCTAAATGACAGATCACAGCAGGAATCTTGTACAAACACTCAACACTTTTATCAATACATCATCTTGCCGTTTCATAACAGCAATGAGAACAGTAAAGTACCGTTGGATCTGCTCTCTATCCATTAATCAATTCTCTTTCCCTGGCAAAAAAACTGACCAGAGCAACTCTCTATTTTTCCGCTCCTTGAATCCATTAATCGACATCATAAATCCTCATTGTTTTATCTCCGGCCTATGTAAAAAAGGGCTATTTTACACGGTCCATTGGTTTAATCAGGCCGTCATTTAACACGCTGCATTAACTTTCAATAAACGAAACATAAACGCTCTATAACTTATCATCCTGATAACAACAGGCATTGTAAGGTCGGCGAGGAGAGCCTTTGTTACTGTTATTAATAACAATAGAGTTATCTCGATAAATTTATGGCACTTATTTTTTGTAAAAATAAACTTTTATTTTTTAACTATTGATGTATACAACCGTATACATTATATACAACAAGTAAATTTGAGGAAAAATATTACAATAGCATGCTAATAACATATAAAGAACTACTCAAGAGTAGCACTTCAATAGTTCTACATTAGAAGGTCTCTAGGCCATCTTCTTTTTAAACGCTTCAGAGGATTATCGGGAATGGAGCGGGAAGCAAGTTGAGAAACTAATGGATTTGTGTGGTTATGGAGCTTAAGATGAAATGATAGGTATCTGGTTTAGGATAACTCAGCAACATATGGAACATTAACATCTTAACATGGATAAGTTTGTTTGTGACATAATAAGGAGGATCGAGGATTTTACGAAGCATTTTGGATTGTAAGTAACAATTGGATAAGAGAAGAATTGGAAGGTTAAGTGGAGCACCAAGGCTCGAATCCGTATGCCCAAATGGGTCTAATTACAGTCAGGAATTTAGGTCTTTTGTAATTGGGAGTTTTGAACATTTGTCTAGTAAATGTTGGAGTAGTCGCAAAGGCCGAGAAGTTTCTTGTCTTTTGATTCCTGTATGTACAAATAAACATAAAAAAAAATTACACGACCATAAGGTGGTGACGATTAAGTCTAATACCTTCAAGGAATATTATGTCGAAAACTAATATCTTGGCAATATAGAAATCAGTGGTTTACTGCAAAAAAAAAAAAAAAAAAAAAAAAAATAAATTTAAAAAATAACCTTTAATTAAATTTAAGTAATGTTTCCTCATCATAACTTTCCTAGGTACCCACTAGATTTATTATGTATTAGGTGCATGTAAATTTTTCTTTGAACTTATGGCATGTTTTGTATACTTTATTTACTTAGCATCAAATTTGTAATATCATCGGGAGATTAGAAATCTATGGAATTTAATTCATTCTGAAATACTTCAATGATTTTTAACCCTAGCCAAATAAAAAATAATTAAAATTTGTAACAACTTCATTAATAGTATTTAATACTTGACGTGAAAAAGTTGTCAAAGAAAAACATACAGCTAAATACTGAAATACCTGACCTTACTAAGACGAAGAGTCAAAAGGAGTTGGATGAGAGACCTGACTGAAGGTTACACTGCTGGATGCTGTCACCTTCAAGCCTGCTCATGCCAGTTACATTCTATCATTTGCTCGTTATATTTTTATGTATACACGTGGAGGCATTTATATTTAAGTTTGAATTCTATTGCCTTGAGTATACCAATTTAATTGTCTAAGTGTTCACAAATGGAGCTGTGTCTACTACCGGTACATTTATTTTATTTACGATTACTTCGCTTTAGAGGGGTCCACACTAACATTACTTCTGGTAAAAGCTTTTATTTTTTTTTTTTTATTACTATTATTTAATATGATGAGAACACTATATAGATACATTTCTAACCTCCTAAGACCAGAGAACTCTCCGGAGGTGGGATGGAGGGAATCTTTGTATAAAAAGTATCATTCATTTCGTACTTGAAATTCTTTAAATTCGAAATCAATTATTTTTTATTCTAAATAAAGTATTACAAAATTAAATTCATTTAGCATACTTAAATTTAGATTATTTGTTTTGTTTTCATTATTTTTTTTCATCGATATTTAAAATAAATGAGAACGACCCCATGATTTTTCATCGAATTTAGTTCTTCAGTTCTTGTGACAAAAGCTTTTGTAATTATAATTTTTAAATATTAAATTTCAAATATATTCCTTCTTGGGTCCAACAAAGAAAAACCAACTCCTAATGATTTCAGATCGATTTTATTCTTCGTTTGCCAGTAAGAGATACATCAAACGTACCATTTATCGTTGGTGAAGAAGGGGAATTGACATGTGAACAGGAGCCAACATCTGCCTTACAATAAAGATGGACACCCTGGACGACATCTATTCACGCGTTTGATTTATGTCCAGCAGTCTGGGCCCCTTCCAACTAACATGAGGACGTCCTAATCCGAAACTTACAAAATATTTTTCATCTCTCAACTCCATGGAATTCCTTCTAATCCCATCCACGGAACCTATAATGAAAATGAAAATGAAACATATGACTTACAATAGTACAGTGGAAACTCGCTATTTCGTCACTCGATAATTCGTCTTATTCTGTAATTCGTCAGGTTTTTTTTTTTTTTTTTTTTTTAAATCTTTAAACCGTCTCATTTGGTTTGTCACTAAAAAATACGACTATATTTATATATAATTTATGTATATCAATGAAACAAGCCAGGTGTGGGTGCACAGAGTGTAAGGCACTACACTCCTAAACCTCGGTTCCGAGTCCGGCTTAAGGTAGAAAACTCATTTTTTATTATTTCAGCTGTGGCTTGACTTCGGGGTCTCCTGGGGCACACTAAGCCTTTATAAAATGGATACCCTTTTTATTTATTTATTTATTGTCTTTCCTTACATATAAAGTGTTCTCCAAACAACCTTTATTTAAGTCCTTTTCTTTAGCTCGCTTCGTCAAACGCACCTATCCATGTCAGTAAGGTTTCTTTCCTCTTTTTTTTTTTTTTTTTTTTTTTTTTTTTTTCCAGTCTAAACGATGATATAATTGTACTTTAACCCGTCTATTCAGTATCACATTCAGTACTCGATGAGTATACATTCGTTTGAAATGGCATACCACTTTAATATAATTTTCATTCTTTATCTTATTTCGGCTTTCCTGAAGCCGATATGTATGAAAAATATAAGGATTGTTGTTGTATTGATATATGGCCCAGTAATTGTTTATAGGTGCAAGTAGTTCTACAATTTTACAACTAATAATACAATAAAGTGTTTATAATTTTAAAAGTGTAACATAGCAGGAAAAAATCAGTTATGGGCTTTAGTTTCCTTCAAGAATAAAAACTAACAACCATAAGGTAGGTACTTCATCCATTACTTAATTCAGTACTCAAAGGATACCTAATAATATTTGACGAGTACCTTCATCATATATTATTTAAGAGAGAATTCATATACAACTGTTCCTTTGGACTAGGAAGTCATCTCAGGAATACATTATTCCGCGGATTAAAAAGGTACATATCAGTAAAAAAATCTTGATCCGTCCATTCGTAATGCGGGAAGCCGAGTCATAGAAATACATCAAAGCCAATGAAAGAGCATTTCTTGGCCACGAAAGGAAGACATTGCGGTGCATGCATGAAGAAATAATAGATAGGTAAAAATGGCGAAGGCGGGCTGGAAAGGAACTACAAGAAAAGCCCCGATACCTCCAAACGGGCATCATGTCAGTCCTAGATAGGTTGAATACTTGACTAATGGAGATTAATGAACTCTAATACCAAATAAAATATAATTATTTTTAAGAAATGCCTGGAGGGAATTTTAAGAAATAACACAATATTATTAACTAACATGAAAAAGAAGTAATTACCACAGCATACTGTAACATGAAACAAGTAAAAAAATATATTTTTGGTTGCTCCAAAACAATTATGACAGCCATAACATAAAATATAAAACCATAATAAATAAAAACGAAGGCTCAATACAATAAAAACTTAACAGGTACAACATTGTATTTACACATTGTATTTACACACATGTAAATATGTGATGTGTGATTTAAATAAAATTAAACGCATTTATATAGTTTATACCAAGATCTTTAAAATAAAATAATTAACAAATATTAACAATTCGAATGAATTCGTCATGATATTGGTACGTTGAATATATACACTATTATTGAAATTCTTACATCATGTTTCATCATTGAATTAGTAAGTTTCATTTCCTAGTCATCGTAAAGCAAAGGTCACCAAAATGTCATAAAATGTCAGTAAGGCATCGTTAGTTAAAAAATCATCATCATGTAAGCATTATAGTAAAATAAAATTTTAAAATGATAAAAAGCTGTTTTATAGACACTGTTTTATTTATTTATTTTTCTTATTAAAATAAGAAAGCCTTTCACTTAGATTTTCATTTTTTATTTTATTTTTAACGATACACAATTATTTTCATTACTCCAAAAATACAATCTATAGACAGATAGGTTAATCATAAAATTTAGGGCTTAAATCAGTTCTTAATAAAGTAATACTTATTTCAAAGTTAAATCACATCTTAAATAAATTAATAAGTTTCTATAATTTACAAGAAAGATTGGCAATAAAACCGTTGATTATTCAGGCTGATGGAATGTTCATCGATATTCCAACATTATCCTCACCACTAAATCACAATTTAAATTCGTGCAAGAACGGAATTTCAAGTGATCGAATTATACAGAAATAAATTCATTCTGCTATCAACAAATTATAGGTTTAAAAAACAGCTATTAAATTGCCATTATAATGAGTACAATCAGAAGGCATTTTAACTCAAAAATAGTCAACTACGAACAAACTTCTACTCAGCAAATATTTTATCACAGTTGTAATAGAGAGCCCGCTTGGATGGCTTCTGAACTTGAAATTCTCGTGTCCCAATACAAATAGATTGTGCTACAGTGGATTTCCAGGTCACTGGAGCTTCATTGGAAACGAAATGGCCAACTCTCTAGCCGAGGAAGGAGGAGATACTAAATAAACAATATAATGAAATAAATTCATTAATCTTTGAAGTAACTTTTGAAGTTATAGAATTAGGATTACTGGTGAACAATAAATCAGAGCCCTAAAAGAACCATAGAATGAAACGGCAATAAGAATTGTAGAAACATCAGTTTAGAATAAATTCAAAGAATATATTGATGTTCACATGCACATAAGGAGAACGAATTATTTAGACCTATTTGAGGTAATTGACAGTAATCTCTATAAGTGATATAAAACAATTAATACTTTTTATACTTGGCTATGATAACCTCCTACAAAAAGGGCACAAATGGAAAATTTAACCAGATTCTGCAGGTATATTAGGTATATTATCTACGCACAAATTCATACGTAAACTAAAAACTAAATGTTCATTATTTAGTTTTAAAAATATCAACTTCGATTTTAAATGAAAACAAAGTTATAAAAATACGGGAACTTATTAATTTGGCCAATTTCTTAATAGGCAGATAATAATTAATAGTTTTTTAAATGCACTTATGTTAAATTTTATTTTACGTAATATTTTATGTTATATATTTTAAAATACAATAATGCAAACTCTATTTAAAAATATAATTAAGAGCCTGGAGTTCTTAAGGACATCCAACCGAATGCGATCAGAGAATTAGAAAAGATAATTTCTACTTTGAAACAAAGAAATATTTTCTAAAAAAAAAAAAAAAGAAAAGATAAAAGAAAAAAAATAATTTTTTGGGCTAGGTAAATTTACTCAACTGATAAACATGTATTATTAATCCTTATGCACTCCAACTAGGGAAGGAAAGACGGGTTATTCGACAGGTTACCAACATATTCTAGACAGGGTGGGAAGGTCAAGATTCCTTTCGTGGAATCCACCACGAAATAAAGTTTTACCCACCCAGGTGGAATTCGAACCCAAATTTCAGTACCGGGGCACTGAGACTTGCACGGCCATGGGATCCTATTTTTGTTTTAAAATTGTCCTGTAATTATTGAAATTTTTTGTTCCTCTATTTTGCTTGTTTGTTTGTTATTCCATTTTTTTTCCCAACCCAAACCTTTGATTGAATGAACCCTTAGATTTTTTTTTTCAGTTGAGAATAGCGATAGTCCAACAATGAGAAATGGTAAAATAACGAACTAGTTATGAATGTAAAAAAGAATTATACTTTAAAAAAAAAAAAAAACTAGAAAAACATGCTTTTTTAACTAAAAAGCTAAGTGTGGTGAACAATTTGCAGTAGTCAGACCTTTTAATTTTTTGAGTTCTAGGTTCGAAGCACAAATTTTGCACAAAATGTAATGATCTACAACTTTTAGAATATAACATTTTTTTATAGAATTATAGACTCTTAAACATGACCAAAACTAACTTTTTAAAGTTGGCAAAATTTTACGATGTTTGACAATGTGGCTAATCGCCTAAATCAAATTCAGCTTAAAGAATATATTTAGACGCACAATTTTATAAACTTTAACTTTGTAAAAAAAACATTTTTCGATTGAAAGAAAAAAAAAAGTTCTAAAAGCCCCCAAACATTGTAACCTTATCAAATTTAGTTTCATTTTTGATATTTTATTCTCAGGACCCATCTGGACCTACTATATATTCTATAAACCTACGACATCACCTTTTGCAAGGCAGACCCCATTTTGGAGATAATTTAACTAGACTAATATATTCGCATGTTTATAATTACAATATTCACATCATTCTAGTGAGAACATTAGAACAATGTTGTGAAATAACTGTATTGTTATTGTTCCTTGGCAAGTGTGCAAATTTTCAAGTCAACCTGATTGCTGGAAATTGGTGAAAATTACGATGAAAGATTGCGTTACATACAGGTGAACTTAATAAAAGCGTGTTAATAACTGTTTGACAATAAAATATTACACACATACTTTTAAAATCCCAACAACACTAATATTTGCGTTACAAACGCATCGTAACCCATTCATGCATCTCATTCTCAGCTCGGATATGAATTACTATATAACAATTTACTACTTTACAAATTTTGTAAACGTACACAAAATACCGAAAGTAAATGAATGTAAGAGTAGAAGATAAATGGCCCAGTTAGCTACCTACCAGCAGATTGAGGCACAAGTGACCTCGGCCTTGAAAGTACAAGTCAATCGGGTGTGTGCCGGAGGGAGCAAGGTCAGTTGCTTCTGAGGGACAAGTCGGCCCAGGATGAAAGGCTTTAGAATGGAAAATAACTTGATGAAAGAGTTTGGGATTGTCGCTATATTTATATTCACAAATGGCTAAACAAGGCAATAATATTCCGATGTACCTCAGACTTGGCAAACGGAGTTTTCCTATGAGGCAACAACAGTTCTCTTGCCAGGATGAGAATACATTGATTTATTTTTAGTAACACTAAATTTCAGCAAAACTTTACCGAGCGATTGCAGAAAATTAGAAAGACATGACATAAATTTAAAAAACATGACTAAGAGTCCGATATTTCAATCAACAATTATTATACTAGCGTACCCCGTTTCGGCTTCGTCCGCTCTAATAATAAGAAAAGAACATAGATAATGCTAGCTGATAATTGAAATGAGCATAGTTTCTTCAAAAATATTTTCACCGCAAAGCAGTAATTTTTATCCTGAAACTGGACTGATTAGGTGTTTATAGACTACGTAAATGATTGGTCATCATGGATGATACGTAAGTGATTGGAAATCCAATTTTTAATTTTAATATACGAATTGGTAATCCAGATGGACAGAGACTATTAATATAATCTAGCAGACAATGAATAAACTGCGTTATCAATGCTTACAAATAAAGGCCCATGAGTCATATTTTCATATTATATAAAAAATTTAATGATCGACATTTTGTTTTGGTAATAATTTTTAATGACCAGAAATAATTTTATTGATTTCATCTAGTTGAATTTTAATTTCTAACCATAAAAAGTATATACCAGTGTGGCAAACCTCGTTTCTGTAACTGCATTTAAATTAGAATTATTGTAAATTGTTGTTTTGCTGAACCTTCCTAAAGATATGAGGATCTTGTAGTTCAAATATGGTACAGATGGTTTCAGTAGTTTTCACCATTGTAAACTATTGCGGAATTGTGCTAACCACAAACCGGTTGATTTTCAAACTTCACTGGGATCCACATGTCGCTCCACATCCCTTTTAATTATTTAATTTAAAATAAGTAAATTTGATTATCAATACCAAACTTTGTATAACAACGTACGTTAGTAACCTCTCATATTGAATTAATTGAAAATCAGTAGATTTTATTATTGCTAAACCTTCCTTGAACCCTGGAGATGGTGTGGTTAAAATTTGATCCAGCTTTTGTTCCGTAATTTTCGCGGTTAGTGATCGCAAACGATAAATGGCTTGACCTCTTATATAATAGTATAGATATAGATAAGGATATTTTAATTGGAATTATGGATCAAATCTAAACTGCGCAAAAATGAATAGGGATATGCCTTATTTATCCCTTATCCGGTCATTTAAATTAAATTAACCAATCTATTCAATATTAGTAGGGTACAACTAAATATAAAATACAAACCAAAGTCAAAACAATTGTTAAACCTTTTATTTATAACAAGTTTTCTTAAGAAAAGTAAATATGGAGATTTATCGTTTTGTAAATAAACATCTTTTCTCGTATTTTAATCCAGTAATATTTTCAATAAACATGGCCAGACATTATCTTGAACCCGAAGTTCGCGAAATTATAGTGAGAATGCGTTATCAAGGTCATCAACAAGTTGATATTGCAGAGGCGGTTGGCGTTTCCCGGGCTTTAGCTCGATTCCGAGAGACTGGGAGTGCCAATAGAAGCCCGGGCATTGGATCACAACGTATTACAACTGAAAGAGAGGATAAAAATATTGTTATCACTGCTAGGAGAAACCCTTTTCATAGTGCACGCCAGATCCTCAATGAAGTTGAAGGTGTTTTAGCTAGACTTTTATCAAAACAAATGATTCGTAATCGTTTGTGGGAAGTTAGCCTTACATCATATGCCCCTTAGAGACGACCTGCAGCAACAGCTCGCCATCAGCAGCTCAGAAGAATGTGGTGCAGCGAGCGACTAGAAGAGGACACAAATTGGAATGCTGTGATGTTTACCGACGAGTCGCGTTTTAGTCTGTATAGTGACAGCAGACGCCGAAGAGTCTACAGAGATCAAGGAATGCGAACAATGCCCCAGTTAATTGTGCCTTCAGTGCAGTTTGGAGGAGGTGGTGTAATGGTCTGGGCTAGCATTTATACTGGAGGACGAACCAACCTCACAGCTGCTCGATATGCACATGAAATTATTGAGGAATACCTCCCACCAACTAGGGATCTCATTGGGATAGATTTTCGATTTCTGGATGAAAACGCTCGACCTCATAGAGGAATAGTTGTTCATCAAGTTTTAGGAAACATGGGAATTTCTCGCCTGCCCCTTCCCCCATTGTCTCCAGACCTCAATCCTATTGAGCACATGTGGGGCGCGTTACAGAGAAGGCTTTTTAATCATCATCCGCCGCTAATTGACCTTCAACAATTGAGTGCAGCATTGCAACATCTCTGGGGTGAAATTCGTCAAGTAACCAGTGACAACATTATTAATAGTATGTCTAATAGGTGCACACAGGTTTTGGCTAACAGAGGACCATTATACAAGGTATTAATTGTTTCCAAAAACTAATCTGTTCAATAAAAAAAATTATGCAACTAAAACGTCTTATTTTTGTTATTTTTTAAAACCCATTAATTGTATTTTATTTCAGCAAAAAACATTCTAATGAATATTAATGCAGTTTATAACAAATCAATATAAAAATGGTAGGCAAAGTAAATAACACAATATTAGCAATATTCATTCATATTCATTTTTGCGCAATTTATATTCCAAGTAATTTCCTACTGAAAAATGTCAATGTATACAAGACATCTAAATATATATTAACTTGCTTAATCCCATATTATAAAGATTACTAAGTGTCAAAATATCCTGGCTAGTTAGAAAATAAAAATGGTAAATAATTACGTCTGTATCGTGTTTTTTTTTTTCTTTCTCAAATCCACTAATAAATGAATGTAGGTCTGTAGATGTCGGTTTGTATAAAGTATATAACTTCACAGCAACGTATTTTGTTTGTGTTTAACCGCAATATTTTTTTTAATTGCGTTAGGTTAAGAACGAATTACAGGAAAGAAAACTAAGGAAAACAGCGGCTACACAATGTAGTACATTGGCAGTATTTCTTATCAAACATCATGATTTCATGATACTTTCCAGAATAATGAAGAACTCTAATAATAGTGTCGAGGAACAATAATAAGCCATTACAGCAGCTATTTCATTAGGGCATTGGAGTTATTGAAAAACAATAACCTTTTTTTTATTTTAACTGGAGCTATTACAATATTTTTCGTAAAATTTGGTAAAACACAGGGCTACAAAAAATTATACAACTTGAATTTCAAATACTGCCTTTAAGGTAACTGGGAAAAAAAAACTCTGTACCACAATAAACCATTAACGGTCTTCTCTTCAGTACTTTGCTAAGAATGTACTTTTACTGCGTCAACTTCTGTAAAAACGAGGAGATTAGGCAGAAATCGCTATGTATTCTCCCCATTTAAGGGTACTAACTTCATAGTTTCTAGATCTCGCAATCGATCCAAGGGTGAAATAACAGACCACAAAGTTTCCTCCATTAAGTTTTTTCGCGACATTTAAATTTTTTTAGTTTTGTTTTAATCTCATTACATTAAACACCACAGATTCATTAATATCCGAATTATATTCATCTTAAAGTACTCAAGTAAAACAACTCCTATAAATTTTTCTTTTCTTCAAGTAATAATTACCTAATACTTTTCGCAAGTCCGGTAACTTAGATTATGTGATTGATTAATTAGTCATAATCACTCGAAAGGAACAACTCCATTAAATTTGAGTCAGCTTGGGTGCTACCTTCTAATAAGCAGTGAACCACAAACGGAGAAATCTCAATGCCTGGAGTATTGAATAACAGCCGCCATAACAGAAACCCAAGACGAACAGTTGTGTAGCAACGGAACAAGTGGCCTTGCCGATCTGTTCAGCACCGTTGGACACCGAAAGAAATAAAAATGAAAGTGGAATAGATGCGATGTTGTTGAGTTTTAAGAATTGGAAACGGAAAAAAGAAATATTTTTTTTTAAATCGATTTTATTTTACTAAACAGAATTTCCCAATGTGTACAGAATATACAGCTTAAAGAGGTTAGGAAAAAAGATATCCACAAGAGATGGGCCAAATACGATTCAGAGCTAGCCGATTATTGCTACTGTTGGAATTAGGGTGACATCGGATATGTTCGTGCAACTTTGTTTACAGCTTTAGAGCTACTAGGAAACGTAGGTACAGGTTTTAGTTTATTTTATAACTTTTCCCCTCTTACTAACAAATGGGCCGGTATCTAACGAAGTGTTTTTTAAGAAAAACAAATCAGTCAATTACTAAGCTTAGATAGTTAATTGAAAAAAGATATCAAATGAGTGGACTATCTTTGATATATAATATATCAGTATATATATATATATATATATATATATATATATACACATTTATTTTCATTCATTCATTCTCGGCGCAACAGACGCATGAAGCGGTCCGTGGCACGCCTGATGGATATTCCTGCTTTCTTCAGATCCTCGGAGACGCTGTCCTTCCATCTTCCCTTCGGTCTTCCACGAGGCCTCACTCCATCGGGGCTTACGTAATACAGCCTTCTGACTGTCCTCTCCTCGTCCATTCTGATTACGTGTCCCAGCCATTTAATTCGCTGTATTCTCACATATTGGGAACATTCAGTTCATTATAAAGTACGTACAGCTCTTTGTTTTTTTTCGGAGTCGAAACAAACCATCCTCCTTTACAGGTCCATAGATGCGTTTCAATATCTTCCTTTCGAACCTGTCAATACGTTCAGCTGATACTTTACGCAACGTCCAGGTTTCAGATGCGTATGTCAGGACGGGTCAGACGAGTGTTTTATAAAGTCTGAGTTTGGTTGTGCGACTGAGCAGTCTACTTCTAAATAGTTTAGATAGACTGAAATAGGATCGATTAGCTGCCACTACTCGACATTTTATTTCCTCTTCCTTATCTAAGGAGTCGTTGATCATCGATCCAAGGTATTTAAAACTTTTAACGCACTCAAATCTATAGTTTCCCATTATGTAGTGTTTCTGCGGGTGCATTGGATTCTTCCTTCTTAACGAGAGAATCTTTGTTTTATCCTCGTTTATTTGGAGACCCATTCTTTTTCCTTCCATCTCAAGTACCGCAAATACCTCCTTGATGTTTTGTCGGTTCCTTCCTGCAATGACAACATCGTCAGCATATGCCATTACCTGCGTCATTTTATTAAATATGGTTCCCTGAGATATCAGTCCTGCTCTTGTTATAATTGCATTAAGGACTATGTTGAACAGTAGCGGGGCAAGAGAATCCCCTTGTCTCAGTCCTGAGCTTATAGAGAATGAGTCTCCTAACTTTCCGCCAATCTTCACCCTGCCTGTCGTGTCATTCATTGTACACATTGTGAGTCGAATCAGTTTAGCAGGGATTTCCATCTCTCTCATGGCCCGATATAATTCTTTTCTGATGACTGAGTCATATGCAGCTTTATAGTCTATAAAGAGTAGCCACATGCAGCTACCGAACTCATTCATTTTTTCCGTCATCTGCCTAAGCGAGAAAATTTGGTCAATGGTTGAACGATTAGCCCTAAATCCACTCTGGTATTCTCCAAGCTGCGATTCCACGTATGGGATTAGATGGTTATACAGGGCAATTGAGAACACTTTATATCCCGTATTTAGTAGACTGATTCCCCTATAGTTCTTGCATTGAGTCGAATCGCCTTTTTTTTTTAAAAATTGGTACAATGATAGACTCACTCCATTCTTGTGGCATCGTCTCCGAGATCCACACTTGTTCTATTATCTTTATAATTTCTTCTATTAGTTGCGGACCTCCTGCCTTTAGAAATTCTGCTGGGATGCTATCTGAACCAGGTGCTTTGTTGTTTTTTAATTTATCCAAAATTAAATGAATATCAATGCTATCAGGTGGCAACGACTCCCTCTCATTTTCCTCTTCTGGCGGGTTACCAATCGTCTGATCCACAGTTATGGGATTAAGGAGTTTCTTGAAGTGGTCTCTCCATCTTTCTTGTATGTCTTGGTCCACCACTAGTAGCTTTCCCTCAGCATTCCTAATTGCTGAATTGTTGCTGAATAAATTCACTTATTTATTTATACATAACACAAATAGCATAAATGTAATTGTAACTAAACAATTACGTAAATTGCTAAAAGGGTAGGTTCATTTTCAGATCCTAATTTTTATTGTATTTCATGATGATTTTATTGTTGACTGTGGGATGTAATTGAAGTGAAGAAATGGTCAGGTAAATAAACACGTCCAAGTTTTTAAATAAAAAAGTTTATATTTGGCATGCCGAAGTTTCGACCTGCCTTGCAGGTCTTCTTCAGGGCTAAAATAACAAAAATTTGGATGAGACCAAGATGATACAAACATTAAAAAAAAAAAATTAATAAAAATAATTTAAAAATGAAAAAAAAAAAAAAAAAAAAAAAATACAAAGTAATATAGTCAACGAAAGAATTAATTGCTGTTTGCATTATTATAAGAATATCTGAAGTTAATTAAATAATTGAATACAAAATAGTAACAAAGTCTAGTCAAAGATACAGCTGCAATAAAATAATTTAAATTCAATAATACAAATTTTAAATTGTGCAAACTAATACAATGTAACAATTTTATAAACAGATGTTTTGAATAGGAATTTAAAAATAAGTATAAGGAATATATATGAAAATGAAAATGGTAAGATAGAAAGGTAAGAAAAAGAATAAAGTTGGCATAACAATAAACGAAGGAAGAGGTTGGGGAAATATGAGAAATTAAAATAATTTAATTTATATAATTTTATTTATTTATATATTTATCAAAATAATTTATTATATTTCATTTATATTTTTTAATTACGACAAAAAAACAAAAAATGCAATTACAAAAATAGTAGGTAGATTACGTAAATTATTTATTCAGTATTGTAGAAGTTACGGAATTACTTATCGATATTACTGCCAGGATCAATCTAAAATAAATATTATTATTATAATAAGGGTCATGATTTAATTTCATCTAAACTATTTTTTGAACAGAAATGCAAATGAACAAAAATGGCAGACTAGTCAGCGATATTTACCGACTACAAAAGAAGTCGATTAAAAAAAAGGGATCCACAACATTCTAAATAATTAAACCAAAACGAAATGAATAATCAATTTCGTTAACGAATTAATAAATCATAATAAATTAAACTGATTCGAGTAAAATTAAGCAACACTTTGAATAAAAGTGGTTGTGATAAGATAGATAAGGATGAAGACGCCCGCTATGGCCTTGAAAAAGTCATAGAGAATGTTACAAGGACTGATCAAGATAAAATATGAATGAATGAGAAATGAGTTGACGTACAGAATATATATTTATATTTTCTTTTTTTTGTGATCAATTTGACTTAGATAAACCCGTCTTTCAGATATCTTTGTTTAATCTACCCAAATTATAAATGTACAAATGAATACATAAAAAAAACATACTATTAAAGAAAACTGAATCTGAAAGTAAAATTAAAGATTAATGAATAAATAATTAATCATTAGCCAAAGATAAAGACATTGCCATAAGTTTGATAAGTATTCACTTATTAATTTTAAAAATAAAAATAAACTATATCAAAAGGATGAGTTAAAAGTAGTCTCATAAGCAATACAGTTTAATATTTATTTATAATTCGATGATAAATATAAAATTGTCCAGCATTTAAGGAGTAGGTAGCAATATACGTATCTCTAGAACATTTAAGAAATCTACTCTCTTGCTCTCCAATCACGCTTTTTATTAAATATTTACTTCTGTGTTTTTTGATATTAGACATATCACTAGCTAATACATAAGAAATGATTTCTTCCCAAGACGTCTCTGGATAAAATATTTAAAAATAAGGTAAATTCATACTCGTTCTGCAGACGCTGAACTGGAACGATAAGTGTATAGTGGTACACGGCATCTATCAGAGGTGAATCTGTATCATAATTTTAAAGTTTTCACAAATTTAAAAATCATAAGTACAATTGTATTGTATTATCTCCAGAAAGTTATTTAAACCTTTAAGGCAATATTTATAATATAAATTGAATAATATAAGTTATAATCTACAGTGACTTACCTGAGATTATTTTATTTAAATCGAAATAAAAAGTTCACACTAATAATTATTATAAGAAAATATTTTATAATGTACTAAGAAAAAATAGTACTCCTCAGAATTTAACAGACAAATATAATTTAAAATCCTTTAAAACATGTGACTTCTACGATTTAAAATATATTCTTTTTTTTTAAAGTTTGTTATTTAAAAAACATTTTTTTAACTTTGTCATAAAATTTTAAAAAATGTAACAATTAGGGTGTTAACAACTATTTTAAGCGTTAATTACCATTAGGATAAGTTTTTTTTTATTTATTTTTTTAAATTGTGATTATAAATGCCTTTCAAAGACTATTTCAGAATTATTGCGTCATTATTAAAAAAACATAAAATGCTTATTTGAGAGTCATAATATAATATTTAAATAGACAAAATTACTGAAGGAATTCTCTGATTTTAAAGTTACATGATTTTTATAGTGTCTTTTATATTGTTATAGTTCTCCTTAATGATAAATACAAAATATCGAAGTTCGAAAAATTGTTAATAGCTATCAAATTTTTGATGAGGCCGTTAATGGAACCCTTAGGAATTTCTGTTATCATTTCAAGAATGCCTTATACATAACTGATTTGATAACTAAACAGATAAGCCTCCGCCTTTATAAATATTTTAACTATGAGGAACTTATAATTTAAATAGGTGGTTGTATAAGACTTATTAAGTATACGTTATGTGAGGTGAACTATAAGCTTACGTAATCGTAATGCATCCGACAATTTGTGATGCATCCATCAATTTAGAGAAACTTGATACTATATTAATGCATTCATAACTGGTATTCTAAAGCAAAAACAAAGAAATTCTTCAAATATAATTTCGATTGTGATCTATGTATAGAATATCAAAGATATTGAATTAAAAATATTTTACATTTAAAAAATGTTATTTTCAGTTCGTAAAACTACTAGACGACAAATGATATTGATTTTAATTTTAATAATAATAATAATAATTCACTCAACAGCAATGAACTAAAGATGAATATAATAGAGAACTACATTTATATATATTCTTATATCAACAACAAAAAAAAAAAAAAAAAAAAAAAAAAAAAAAAAAAAAAAAAAAAAAAAGATGCGTCACGAGCAAAAATATTACTTCTTAATATGTGTTCCAAACATAAATATAAAAATTCGAAGCAACTCAGTACTCGAAACGGTAATATGAATGATCATTAAATTCAGACTACTTTTTTTAATATCGGTAATAATTCAAAAAAAAAATCGATAAGTTTAATTAAATAAATAGATATCAGCTATATTTATTTATATTTGTTATTTAAACATTTTATAAATTAAATATCCCTGTACTTTAAATTAATAAAACGTATTTTCATCATATTTATTTCAGTAACGACTAAATGCCTTCCGTAAGTTCGTTTATTAATATTTAGGGAAAGGTTTATTTACAAACCTAAAATTAACAATCTGCTTACATGAAACAATACATAAAACAAAACTAGAATGTGTTGTTATGTTATACCTGTGATGATAATCACACGTCATTTTTAATGAAATTTATAAGTTTTCTATAATCAAAGAATGTCACGGGTGAATATATTGCTAAAACAAAATTTATTTACAATTTACAGTATTTTTTTTTTATCGATCTTCTCTGTACTTATTTAAGTACTATTATAATTAAATACTAAAAGGACGTCTGCATGTGTAGAATAGTGTACCAAAGCGATTTAATTTTTAATTAATGTTTAATTTACGATAAA
The DNA here is from genome assembly GCA_003667255.2 of Euschistus heros. Classification (NCBI taxonomy): domain Eukaryota; kingdom Metazoa; phylum Arthropoda; class Insecta; order Hemiptera; family Pentatomidae; genus Euschistus; species Euschistus heros. Next base: position 2,315,215 of record RCWM02000121.1, read on the forward strand.
TCGAACTCTGAGAAGTTGAATATATCCGCCCACAATAAAAAGATTTGAGAGAAAAAAAATGTGGTTAAAGAAATTCTTTCTTTGAATATTATATAGGTACTATAAACTATATAAACTAAAAACAAAAAAAAATATATATATATTATTTTTTTAAAAGAATGTAAAGATAAAGCAATTATACATTAGTATACCAAGTAATTAGAGAGTAAAGCAAAAAGAAGTATATTATTATTTATTTTATTTTTTATTATTTATTGATATTTACAACTGTATACATTATATACAACACGAAAATTTAGGGAAAATGATTACAATATGTCAATAAAATGTAAAGAACTACTCACTAGTAACACCAATAAAAGTTATACATTAGAAGATATCTTGGCTATCTTCTTTTCATAAACCTCAGAGGATTATCGGGAATCGAGAGTGAAAAAAATTTGGGAGACTAGTGGGTTCGAATGTGTATGGAGTTTACTATGAAAGAATAGGTATCTAGTTTGGACCACATCAGCAAAATATGGAACATTAACATCTTTATGTATGTTTTTTTGTGACGTAATACGAAGCATTGAGGATTTTTCGGAGGATTTTGGATTGTGAGAATGGGATACAACTAGAATTGGAAGGTTTAGTAGAGCCCCAAAGCTCAACTACTTATGTCCAAATGGGTTTAATTACAGTCATGAAAATAAGTCATGAGTATAGGGAGATTTGAACGCTTGTACAGTAATTGTATTACAAACTTAATAGGGTTCAAACACAATTTAAACAGCAAATACCAGAGAAGAGGCGGGAGAGAAGCCCTGGGATCTCCTTGAGTCCTGTTTAATTCTTAACATGGATGGCGGGGGAGTTCTTAGCCAGAGTGTAAATATATATGAACGAAAGTGATTTTTTCCCCCTTTTTCTGATTTAATTATTTTTTTCTTATTGTATCCATTTATTCATTTACTATACTTTTTGTTTGTAATTATAACTTTGTTTATTTTCTTGTAAATAAAGCATGAATGAGAACTATAGGGACTAGTAATTATAGCCCTTATCTTTAGGCAGATTGCAATTTATTTCTAAAATTAAAATATTAGTAGATAGTTGCTCATGATTCACAGCTATAAACAAAATTGCAATAAAGAAGACATAATGCCGGGCTTTGACAAAGCTGCTGAAATGAAGAAAAAGGACTAGTCATACTGAAACGTAAGATGTGTCTGTTCAGGCAATATTTCCAAGTGACGGTTTCAACGAAGCCCCCCAGGCGAAGTGCAGATGTTCAAGTGGAGTGCCATCAACTAATTGGACACAATGACAAATAGAAAAGCTCCTTCACAGACCCAACACACAGGTTGGCCATATGAAAATTTTCACAATGAATTTTTCTTTGAGAAGAAGAAACATTCTGTTTTTGTCTTACAGAATACTAATAACGGATTCTGTTAACCTTGTAAGGTATATTGCAACTTTCATTTCTTTTACTGTAAATTATCAATTCTCAGATACCATATTCACCTTCATTATTTTTTAACTATTAGTATTTAAATAAAACAATAAATCTTTCCACCCTTCCAGGATACTTGAAGCATCTGTTAAGGTCCATATTGATTGACTTTGATTAAATTAAGAAAAAGGCAATGGATAATGGATCACAAAATACAAGAAAAAAATATTCGAATCTTATCTCAACATCTTTCCTCTTCAGTTCATAACCTCTGTTAAAAACCAAGGATAATTCGATTTACTAACTGGATTAATCATTGGACCAGTTATATTTATTTCTTCTTCTTCTTCTTTAGTGTCTCTACGGTCTTCGTAGGACCTTGGCCTCCCACCCACCCTTCTCACTTCAAAGTAACCCGTATCCATCTTCTTACACCCAGGCTCCTGATGTCATCTACGCCTTCCAAACACCTTTTTTTCTCATTATTCCCCTCTCCTTGCACCACTAGAGTTCCCCTTCAAAATGTTTATGTTTTGGAAATCCTGTTTTCTCCATCTTCAACACATGCACAAATCATCTCATCATCCTCTCTTTATCCATCCTACCAAATTCTGCTCCTAACACAGTTTAACTCTTTACTTTTTCTTACTCTGTACCTACCATCTTCCATTAATGGGCTAAAGATTATATTTATTTATAGTTCTGAAATCACCGAAAAGTCCTTACACAGCTTCCAAGATTTCGTGGATCTTCTCTAAAGTAACTAAGGATACATCGGACATAAGTGAATCCTTATCCTTATAGTATAATATAAACTAAAGAGATCAATGAAAATCTTTATAAGGTTCGGCAGATGCGGTAGCTACAAACTATTGGGTCAAGAAGGCTCTCATGGTGCAAACCCTGCGTCTATTAAGGGGTACACTAAAACCGAGAAAACCTGACAGTTGAGGGGAATTCTAGTCAAATCTTACTTCCTTGACCGTTAGTCACGAAACAATACCTGCTTACCAAGTGACTACGACCCTTCACGGGTTGTAGGGGTACGGGTTTTTTTCTTAAAAACACTCAATTTTTAAAATCCCTATTTGCTGTCGCATTTCTTATGGTTATTTCAAATAATGGCCTCTTCATCAGCATTTCGTAAGGCAATGCTACCTCTATTTCCTATTCAAATCTTAAAAATCTCATAGATTTCTTCTTTTCGAACTGCCTCATTAGAAAAATAATTTTATATCTGAAAATAAGTACCTTATAGATACAGAAGTACCTTTTAAAGAACTCTCGAATCTTAATTCACTCTTTAACAGGGAGGAATAACCCTGGTCAGGGGTCGAATACGCAAATATGATTATGACTAAAAGCAATAAAGAATCGCTGATAAATAACAAAAAACGCATTTTTTACATTAGACACTTTGCATTTATAACGACGATATGTTTAAAAACAATTTTAATAAATATTTATATGGTACTCATTAATACTCTTAGATGTTTTCCGTTCAAAGAATAGGATATTCCCATCGATTCAATGCGAATAGAAGATATTGTAATAATTTCATTTTCATTAAGTATGAATTTAATGCAAGCGCCTAAACCCTCACTGCCACAATACAGTTCGTGTTCACGGTAAGGACTTGGAGCCACGGGGCCAACTCATTACCTAACCTCAAAGGACTTAATAATCTCCTTTAAAACTTAGTCAAAGGGTATTATTCCGAAAGCTCACTTTCACAAGTCCTCCTCCTTATAGCAAAGCGAACTTGGAGAATACTTAACAAAAGATAAATAAGTAGGAATTAACATAATCGGATAAAATTTCAGAATTCAAATTATTAAAAGTGCTAGTTAAAAAACTGTTAAACTTTTTATCGTTAATTATATGAAAATAGTATAACATAGGTATATTTCGGGAAATTTATTTATTATTTGTTTTTCTGAAATAATAAATAAGATTATCATAAAATTTAATAGAACCATGGAAAAATGCTCCTTATTGTGTCACAAACAAACTTATCCATAAACATCTTAATATTCTAAATGCTGAAGATTTGGCCCAAATCAGTAACATATCCTTTCATAGTAAACTCGATACCTACTCGAATCCACTAGTCTCTCAACTTGCCTCACACTCAATTGTGAATAATCCAGCGAGGCGTCTGAAAAGCAGATGGTCAAGAGACCTTCTAATATAGAACTATTGAAGTGATATTGAAACGTACGCTTTTTCTGAGAAACGATCGTAGAAGGCACTAGAAGCAAATTTTTGACAAAACGTTAGGTCGAAAATAGTTCTGACAAAAAGTTAGGTCAAAAATATTATTTTCTTAAAAAGTACTGATTTTCAATAACGTGTATCTTGGAAACCGTTGGAATTTCAACAAATTTGTATAAAATAAATTTTATAGGATATTTAATTAATTAGCTTTACTTTTTATTTGTAACATAATATTCTGAAGTCTACCGTTTTCGAGATATAATCGAAAAATTCAGAAATGGGGTTTCCCCCTCCCCCGCCCCCACCGTAATGTTACCCTCCAAGGGTGGGGATTTTTATTATGTTTACCTTTTAACTAAGGTTAGAATATGCATTCTACAATATGTTTATTACCTGGACTAAAATGACAAATTTCAATTGAAGAAGTTTGTGCCAAAGGTTCATTTAAATTTTGTATTCATATTTATTAAAGAAAAAAACATTTCTTGGTTCTAAATTGACCTAGTACAAGGAATGAAAGCAACGGTCCTTGTGTTTTGAAAAATCATTCTAATTTGGCAGCAACAATATTTTTATTCGCGACATTCACATCGAAATTTAGAATTGCAATTTCTGTCGTTATCCCAAAAGTATTGTCTAGAGGTCTTATCCTCTTCTTTCATGGATACATTCAAACGCATTGGATAATTAACGGGGTAATTATGCATGTACCTTACTAATTCTACACTAAAAAAACATTAGATATTTTTAGAAAAGGTGGAATAGCTATTCTTGGAAATATCAAATACAATATGGTAAATTGGACGGACAAACATCAGAGAATTAACGTCATGACAATAAATTATTCCGCCCATAAACCGTTAAAAATACATCTATACGTAATAACTAATTATTGTTAGCTAAAAAATATGTTACACAACGCAACAGCATAGCACAAGTTTGGCTTCCCAGTTAAGTAACGAATTAGGTAAGAGCATGATTATATGAAGGTAGGACATTATGTTTCTTATAACGCTTCAGGCAGGACCAGGTATTTAGAAGGAAGAAGCTAACTATTGGTTGAAGTACGCATGATAGTATAGAAGGGTTAATCAATTTAGAAGTTGATAAATGATTGTTATTTTACAGCCATCTTTTATAGACAACGTGACATTAAGAATATCAGAATCTTTAGAATAATTAACAAATACATAATTAGGTGGGGTCACCTGTGGTGTAGTGGTTAGCATAGCAACATACTAAACCCAGGATCGAGGGTTCGCAGCCCGGCAGATGACCTTAGGATTTTTTAAAGGGAGTAAAAAATCCTTAGCTATGCCGTCCTTCGGAAGGGATGTAAAATGGGGTCCCGAGCCTGTGCGATGTCAGGTACTCGTTAAAGATCCCTATCCTAATTATACCTGGATGGGCAAAATTTAGGACTCCCACCGTAGCATCGTCCGATTAGCCATAGCAGAATAAAGTGACGTTAAACGAAGTAAACAAACAAAAACATAATTAGGTAGATCATTGATGATTGAGTTGTAACTGAATTCATGAGTAAATAATAGATAAATTGTGCCACCTCGAAGGAGATATTTAACTGATCTATCTGTTCCTAGAATAGTTGTCCTATTGATACGAATATGCTACAATTGAAGACAACAAAAGATAGTGCTATCATTTTTTTTTTTTTTAATGTTATTGAATGATTGTTTTATGAATTTAAATGACGATAAGTTATACTAAAATATGAAAGAAAGACTTATAATTGGAATTACCTGTATATATGAATCCTAATTGTATAATTTTCGACAGTTTCTTATAAAATCTGATATATCTGAATTTTATGTACTTATGTCAATGACCACCACATGATTTATTATATTAAATGAAATGAAATTGTTTAAGCTCCCAATTCATTAGAAAAGACTTATTGACATGACTGTGATTAGACCTATTTGGACGTAAGGAGTTGAGCTTTGGGGCTCTACTAAACCATCCAATTCATCTCGTATCCAATCCTTAACAATCCAAAATCCTTCGAAAAATCCTAAATGCCCCTTACTTTGTCACCAATAAACATATCCACAAAGACCTTAATGTTCCATATGTAGCTGAGTTAGCCCAAACCCAGATAGCTATCCTTTCATCATAAGCTCCAAAACCACTCAAATCCATTAGTTTCTCAACCTGCTAATTTGAGGTTCCCGCTTCATTCCCGATAATCCTTTGAGGCGTCTGAAAAGAAGATGGCCTAGAGATCTTCTAGTGCAGAATTTTTATTGAGTAGTTCTTTTCAAGTTTTGACATGTTGTTGTAATAGTCATCAGCTCATTTACTCAATTTATATAATGTACAGTTGTAAATTTCAATAAATTGATATATAGAGAAATTATCTTTTGAACTATGTGTGAATATTTTTAATGATTCGAGAATAAATACAAAGAAAAAAAAAAAGAGCGAAAGCAGGACTTCTTGGGATATTTTTGATTTGTTATATTTTTCTTCTCCTAAAGCGGGATATTTTTCTAAGGATAGGCGAAATCTCCATTACATGGGTAATGCCTACTGGCGAATCTGCCTCTATCCCATCTGCCATTTAAGTCACATTTTATAAACAGTTTTTTTACGCCTTCACATATGCTGGTCGTGACCATTGATACAAGTGTAAATTAAAAAAAATACTTAAAATTATACAGAAATTTTAATAACTGGGCAATTTATTTCCCACGAGCGTAAACTGCTATGCAAATAGTTCAGAGTACTAAAATAATTTTTCATGGCTGATATTAAAATTTAAATTTGGATATCAAAAAATTATAGTGAAAAATGTTTAACCAAAAATCACTACTAATATAAAAAAGAAAATACCTTAGATCCATAAACACCCCAATTATAATAGAAAATCTGTTACCTGTAACAAAACAAAAACAAAATGTTAAAAGAATCAAATATGAAACATTAAATATTCATTTAAAAATTAAAAAAAGTTTCAAAATAACAAATATAAGAATACATTTTCACATGAGATATAAAATATTTAAACATTAAAACTTCTGACATATTACGTAAACATATTTCTACCACAATTTCATGTTAATAAACGATACCAAGAGAGGAATAGATATTAAAAAAAACACTTTTGGTTCACTTATTAAAGTAGTAAAAAAGCAAAGTAAGGAATATTGTTTCCACAAGAACGTCCGTAGAAAATTCGGATAAGGTTTAATTGACGCGTCTCATGATAATTTTAGAGTTAAATGAAGATGTTTACTAACAAAATGTATACTTAAACATCAAAAGATATGTTTTGAAGATTATAAATATAATGATTATATAATTAGTTAAAATGACTTATAAAATGACAGGATTCCAGTAATAAATTTATTTATGATTTTTTGACGAAATAATTTAATTATTTTATGTCTGCTAAGAGATGAATAAGAAGAGAAAGTCAGAGGGAATATTTCTTATATTTATTATAAACAATGGAAATTTGAGATGATCATTTTAAAAATATTCACACATTAAGCAAATATTCATACAATGGATGGGTCGTGATTATTTATATGAACTTTGTAAAACAATAACTGAAGGAATTATATCCTGGAGCAGTTCAGTTCATTTTAGAAGTGAAAAATACCAAAAACCAAAATTTTCAACTATCTTCATAAAAACTCATAAAGCGAATTATGATTGTTCGTTAAATCATTATCAGAAGGTATCGATTTCTAAGAAAAAAAGGTACACCCATTCTATTTAAAATACATTTAGAAATAAACACTAATGTTCCCAAAATTATTGTCCTTTATTTCATAAAAAATTCAAAATTGATGTTCGATTGAATACTTAAGAATGCAAGGAGTTAAGTAAAAAAATATATATTAAAAAATAATACATATACAATCTATCATTTAACAAGCTGAGGAAACAAACAGAAATGAAACAACTGTATCTAAAATCTTAATATTTTTGTGCCATAAATCACAGCAAAGCAACTGACAGCACAAAACATATAAAAATAAATTTAGGAAAATCAATAGAATTATATTTAACAAAATAGTATTACTAAATTTACAGTACAATCTCACTCATCCAACCCCTACGGTACCAAGTGGTATGGCGGAACGGACAAAAGTTCGGATTTGCCCTAGATTACAACGAAACACTTGTTTTTATAGTAAAAAGGGTATTTTAATGATATTAAAAGTTATATGTTAACATTTTTAAAATATTAAGAAAATAGAAACTTAGTTAATATGCAATAACTATTTATAAATAAATTGGCCGCAGTAACACTATATTATGTTAGTTTTGTAGCAAGCAAACTAACTCACCTTTAAAATCGTTCATAATATAGTATGCTCAAAACGTTTTTGAAGACGTATAGACCAAAACCGTAAAATAAATAAAATTTCAACCACTTTTTCAGACAATTCCGAAAAATTAAAGGCTTGTATATTAGTTCCCGTTTAAGCTACAGAGTTTATTTTTTGCTCAAATCGAAGAAAAATTTAGTATAGTTTGATTTTAAGCATAAAAAACTTTCCTTTGGAACCAACCAAATATTTTGGTGAAACTTATTTAGAAAACTTAGAAATGATCGAAGGTTTTGACTCTGATGGTTCCAGCGATACTGGTGTTAAAATTTGACGATAGTTTCCTGATCAGAAATGTAATGTTTATATGTTGTTGAAATTTTTCGTTCGTATACAATTTGTTGCAAGAACCAACCCTTTAGGAGCTTTATTGGGTTGAATAAAAAAAATGATGTTCTACCTACAGAAATTAATGATACTCTATTGGTGTCACTCGGATAGAAAATTTGCGGATATTTTCCTAATCAGAAGAAGTAGATATAAAAACAGTCTGGTCTATTTAGGCCATACAACCCTATAGGTAGTCATGGCCTCCGCCAACACCAATCGCTATGCGTTTCTGTCCTCTGATACTGCTATCCAGTTTTTCACATCGAGGATCCTGGCATAGTTGTCCACGCAGTCCCTCCATCGCAGCTTCCGATCCTTCGGTTACTATTCAGGATTTCCTTAAGAAGTTTCTTGAGGCCATGTCGTCAGTCATCCCTGCCACATGACCTTCTCACCTGAGTCGGCCTTTTGAAAAGCAATAGATTATGGATTGTCTTATCCGTGATCTATTGTTTTTCTCAGCCAAAGAAAAATTGAGTTTTCATAAGGTACAGTGAATTTCTTCAGACCGAGCAGAACAACCTTACTCGCAATGCACAAACTGGTCACGCTTCTGCAGAGGAGATGTGGATATTAGACCTTTTGTTTGAAACCGGTGAGCGCAGTTCCGCTGTGCCCGATTGCGTAACCCATATCATTTATCTAGGACTGATGCTATCCAAACATCGGCAGCCTAACGGGAGGGGATCACAGAGTCCTATACCGATGTCAGTGGGGCTGGCATTGTTATCATTTCCTAGAAGAGGAAGTATGGAAATCACTTGATTTGAAAAAAAAAAATCATTCTTTTGTTGATGCGTAAATACGAGGATCCTTATCGTTTTTAAAACTGCTGAGCATATATAACGATACAGCAGAATCCAGCAGCCAGTTAAATATCATGATTAATGTGGGAAATCATTTATGATGGATTTACAGAAAATGGATCAAATCCAAATCAATTATGCGATGATGTAAATTGCTTGGATATCTAAATAGAAAGCTTTTTTTTTGTTTTATTTTGAATAAGTTGTCTAATAACTACATCTCCTGAACTATTACCTTAAGATATTTTCAGGACATAACTATGTCTTTAGTATGCTCATGTCAAATTAGGTCCCAAAAATAAACTCATTATACATAAATCAGTAATTCTAGCTCAAATCGGATACGTGTCCGATGTGTGATATCTTTTTGGAGCTTAACTTGTGGAACCAACTACTATAAACTAGAAAATAATCGAAATTTACGCATAAGGATCGGCAATGATTAATATTTCACTAAAAACTGTTATACAACCTTGATCTCCCAATCAAACATTATGTCTTCGACCAAACGAAAAGCTACTTTGCAAACTTGACAAATTTAGAAATTTTTATATTGTATGTATTCTGTTCTCTGGGCTTTTCCCTCATTTTAGCTTATCATTTTATAGAACAATGTTCAAATGTTAAAACTATCTTTTGTTAAATTAAACTATTTTAATCATGTAGAGAGTGCAGACCGGTACATGTTTCCTTAAGATAGTGTAATTATGTGCATAAAGCTATATTATTATTTTATTTTTAAAAATGTTTACAGGTCCTAACCAACTATAAAATATATTTTTAGAAAATTAATGATCTCATGCTCTTGGTTATATTGTCTGAAAAATAATAAATTTTAAAAAAGTAAAAAACTAATTCAAAATTTCTTATAAAATCTATGTCAAGTCTCTGACTCATTAGCACATTTAGAATGTAAAAAAAAAAAAATGGAGAAAACAAGGTAAAAGAAGTTTCCTTTAAAATAATTTTAAATGGATGTGGAGAAACTCGGCTTCAGATACACTTGACACAAGCCTACGCCACCCACACGTCACCTACACATCGGAAATACTTTAAACAGAAGAGACAACAATAGCCTAGAGACTAGAAACTGTAATTACTGAGAAATGCACTGAGTCACGAGGTGAATTGTATCAAAGAATAAGGTTTCTCCTTAGTCATAGATTCGTACCTGCTGTTGATGTCATTTATAATTAATGAATGGTGTGGAAAAATAAGAACAGCTCGGAGATACTAGACTTAAACATAAATACAAAATTAAATTAAGAAATTTAAGAAATAGCATAACAGCTGAAATACACAAAAAATCTTCCACAAGTAATCAGTCCAGTCAATGAGTACTCAAATGAGGTAGTAGAATTCATGAAATATGCCATCATTTTTTATTTCACAGCTTTGTTAGGAGTAGTTAGAAGATAAGCATACTATAAGTCCCAGCCCCTGGGAAGTGAACTTACGGTGGGGGGACGGGAGAAGGACCCTTTTTTGGGTTTTTCGATTATATCTCGAAAACAGTGGACTCGAGGAAAGTATGCAACAGATCAATACTAAAGCTTATTCAATTTCCTATAAAATTGTTTCTGTACATATTTGTCGAACTTTCAACGGTTTTTGAGATTCAAAGGTTTTATTAAAAATCGGTAATGTTCGAGAAAAGTTTTTTTTTAACCTCACTTGTCAAACACTTGCTTCATGTGCCAATATATATGAAATTATAAATGAATATAAAAGTTAATTTAATGCTCTACAACTTTTATTCTGACATTTATTCCGATGAACAATCGTGGAAGGCACTAGAAACAAATGCTTGACATAAAGTGAGGTACAAATTATTTTTTTGGGAAAATTATTGATTTTTTATTGATTATTGAAGTTCGACAAATATTTATATAAACAATTATATAGGGAATTTAATTAGCTCCAATTTTTATTTTAAATATATTTTTCTAGAGTCTTTTCGAGATATAATTGAAAAGCCCAAAAATTGGACCTGCTCCTCTTCCCCCCCCCTCAGGGGCGGGACTTTTAGTATGTTTATCTTTTAAATACTCCTAACGAAGCACTGAGATAAATAATAATCGCATATTCCATGCACTCTACGATACGTTTATTGACTAGACTAATAAACATTTATTGTACAAGAGCCACATATGGACAGTCTTCCGGTCAAACGCAATATCTTTGTACGAACGAATATTCCACCCTTTTGAATACTCTCTATCCGATAAAATAATTGTAATTTATTTGAAATTGGATAATTTATTACAACATACAATTACAATGAGACAATTTACTTTTAAAAAATTAACATTGCTATTGCAAGCCAAACTAAGAAGATGTGTATTCTTCATGACGAAATAGGATTACAATTTAAAACTACCGAAGCTGAAGCCTTAAGTTTAAGTTACCTAGAGCCATAGCGAAAACACAAGTTTCAAGACCGATAATATAAAATTACCGGAGTGTAGAGGAACAAAAAATAAAAATACAATTTAAATTTTCGAAACAGCAATAATTTCGAATTTTCACGGAGAAAACCATATTGATTTTAGAACAAGAATCTTCGTTATGGACCAATGAGAAAATAAAGGTACAAGGACATTAAAACTGCTAAATTGAATAAGTCACCCCATAAACTTAGTTTTTATGAAATTTGCAACTAGAAGAAATTTTACGCTCAGACTTATCACACAAGCTCCTTGGAATACTGCCAACACTTAACATATTGACCGACGTACAATAGCAGTTAGCGAATACAGAGAATCACAGCAAACGATTCCATAAAAATTTACAAGGTCACAGAAACAATGTAATAGAAGATGTGGCCATCAACTACATGCCTGAAAATACAAAAAGGAGAATATAAAGAAGGCGGATGAGAGATCTACTTTCTTAACTTAAGGACGAATTACAGCTGGGTATCGTTCTTCCTCATGGCCGACACGTTTTTCATCAAGCCAAACATTCCGCTGTCTCTCAGTATAAATATATCTGACAGGTTTAGTAAAATAAATAAAGTTTATAAAAGTAATAAATTTTAGCTACTCTTTCAGCGACTTAATTTAATGGGAATCTTGTACAATTAGGGATTTTTTTTACTTTCAAATTTGATTTGTTTATAAATAACAAATGAGTTAGTGCATAATATCAATATTACTGGTTCCGCTTTAGATTATAGACCTAGTCTGTTATTATATCTCTAAGAGATGAAAATTATTAAATTAAAGTCGGCCAATTTAACATACTTTTTTTAACTAGTTGACTGCGGATGACGTGAACGCTCACGTCATGCCTCGTTTCTACCCTTCTTTTTTTACCCCAGGGCGTGTGAATCAGAAAAAAAACATATTATGTCACCCGCCACAGGCTAGAAAAATCGTCTACCGGGCCCGCAGTGAACGTGTTAATGAACTTTAGAGCAAGAAAAAAATAAATAAAATAGCCATTCTTTCAGCGACTTAATTAACTGAAAGTCTGTACAATAATATTTTAATTTTAATAAAAAATAACGAATATGTGTGATTAAAAATAGTTTTATTTGGCCAAGGTTTCGGTCATATATTTGATGGCCATCAAAAACTGAAGTTCTCATGATGTAACATTTTTTTTTTTAATCTGCCCAGATGATGTCCATCAAAATTTGGTTGAAACGTCTGAAACATAAAAGAAATGGTTTGCTAATCTCAAACGTTGCTTATTTTTTGACAGATTCCTCTCAACAACTTGCTTTTTATTATTTTATAACATTTAATTAGTTTATAAATATGAAATGGGCGTGAATATTATCTTGACAATACTGATTTCGTTCTGGATCCAGGAATGTAATTTTAGTTTAAAAAAAAACATATATAAAATTTTTAATAGGAATGCTAGGTACAAGATAGGTACAGATAGCCGCTCTGTTCCACTTTCCAATCACTGAACACCTAGTCATATATACTGGTTTGTAAGAGACAAAATTGTTTATATGATCAAACGTAAAAAAAAAAAAAGCAGAAAATGTCAAAGGCACAAGTTTTCTAGTATGAAAGATCTCAACCATGCACCATGGAAACTAGGACATCAAGTCATGAAGCCAAGACATTTTCTCAAAACATAACCAACTTTCACAGCTAAAAGTATCACCTATCCGGCTTTCTAAAACATACTTTTAATAACTGATAAACTAACGGTCATGGCATTCGGACCATTAATAAATAAATACAAAAAAGAATGAGGGTATGAAGTGGAATAGGAAATAAATGTTGTTTATAAATAAACAATTCCAAAGAGGGCTGCCTACTCAGGTCCTGACAGCTTCCCCATCCAGTCTGGGTCACGGCTGCGATCAATCATTTTTCTTACGTCTCACTTCCGTTCTCCGTACTTATCTTCTACGTATCTTCTCCATTTCTTCGTCGATGGGTGTTTTTAAAAAGAAAGCGAACGTCGAAGTTAGATGGGCCATTACACACCGTGTTGATAAATTTCTTAAACCGGAAAAGGATTCTGCTTCAGTTTTTTTTACGTGACTGTAAACACAAAATCATAGAATATCCTTAAATTATGAGATAAGGGTATGTGCTAATCCTGTCATTTTCAACATGTAAGAAGCATATAGACCTAACAAAGGGCTACACAAGATAATTCAAGGATTTGGTTAAAATTTTGTTTGATGAAACAACAAAAAATATTACATTTTCAATTAGGTTTTATGTAACATATAATGCGAATAATAAATTATAATAAACAATATCCTGATTTAATCCATGCCCATAAACAACAAATATTCTAAATAAATTTGTAAATTAATAAATGTAAATTAATGATTAATCTACTTATGCCAACAGATTATTCTGTTCTTAGTGGATAATTTTAAGATCACATTTGGAAGAATGCTTTGTTTACCTGTAATGCGAAGTGAGAAGTGTTTAGTTTGGTTTATTAGGGTTTTTAGTTAGTATAGACGTGCTGCTATATTTATGTTGATAAACACATCGTTTGAGGTATTGTTCAGATGTACCGAAAAAAGATATCCCACAACTATCTTCGCACGGTATTTCATAAACTATATTTGTAATTCCAATTTATCTGTTTCTCTGGTTTTAGTGTATAATTTTTCTGTGGTATACGTATTTTTGAATGTGACTGTGTAATCAGTTTTGTTATTATCTGTGAGTTTTTATATTTATGGAATAGTGTAATATCTTTTACTGTTAATTTCATGTTTTTCTATCTGTTTGGTTTTTGTTTTGGTAAATTACAAATGAGTTAATGTAGATATTCATTTATTAAGGTCTACTACTTATATTTATTAATTATTCATTACAATAAGGTCTACTACTTTATTTTTCGCGGTTTGATTATGTTTTTCGGTGGATGATTTCCTTGTACGGTTTATTAATTATTTAATAATTATAATGATAAACCCAGTTCATATCAGTGAAGGAAATTCTCCAAATTTAATGAGTTTAATAATTATCACAACTTAAATTTTAAGGTAATATTATTCAAAAAGAAGAAAAAATATAATTAAAATTCGAAATAATAATCTTATTTTCGCGCTTAAATATCTTTTTTTCGCGCTTACGATAAATATTTACTATTGTATGAAACTCCTAAAAGATTTTACTTTTTCTGGTTAGCTTTTTGGATTTTCAGACCCATCTCCTTCAAACTCCGAGTTACATTTACTGAGTCTATAATTATAAAATGTTTTTGAAAGATTACTTCCTCTCCTGGTATTCTTCACTTCACTTCCATCTCTAACCTTTGGGCTGGGGCCGTATCAAGAAAGTTCACGACTAAAACTCTCAAAGCAAGTCAATTCTGCAATCGCCCGAGGAGAGAGAGCGCTAAAGGAAAAAGTAAACCTTCAGCGATTTAAAAATATGAATTTTCCAAACTTATTCGGATTTCATTTTAAGAAAAATAAAATTATGATTAATTAAAAAGCAACAATGTCATATTCTATGTTCGTGAGAAATATTCTCTAACATCTGCCGGGCAATGAACAGCTGTACGAGAAATATCACAGATTAACGACGCTCATGATGCAGCTGGGTTTAAGCTCCCAGAACTTCTCAATGAGTCCTGGGAACAGTCGTGAGAGATTGTGAGGGCATGGGATAGGATTTGGAGAATAAATCTCACCCACTCCTGTGTACCGCAATATCGACAGAACAATAAATAAATACTTTTAAAATACAGAAACTGAGATGTTGATTCAAATAGTATTTAAAAAAAACCTAAATTTAGAGGTGAATTTTAAAACACGTTGAAGAAATAATGCCATTCGAAAACTCGTCAAACGTAATCGAACAGGTCAGATAAACTCGAAAAGGAAACTGTTTCTGTAATTCGTTTTATGGTAATTTCCGTCTGTGAATATTTGGCAGCCTGAATAAATTTAGCTTTGTGTTACCTAACATAGTTTCTAGGAGGTTGTTGAATAATGATCTGTTTAAATTGTATAGAGATGTTGCGAAAATACTTTTCTACTGACTTTTTTTTTACAAAATAATGATAAAAAAATTGTTATCAAGAATATATATTATATGTAAACATTAATTTTAAAATTTATAGAAAAAAAATCTGTAAAACTGTTAAGAGCTTAAATACCGGATTAGTCAGCTAATATTTATTTAAAAAAAAAAAAACTATTATAGTTTAAAATGCATTTTTACTATGATATTCTGGCAGTAGGAAACATCAAAATTGTGCCAAGGTTCGAAGCGAGGTTGCGGTATTCGGTTGGATGAATTTCGGTTCAAATAACAGCCGTGATGTAAGAAAGGTGAAAGGTACTCAACTAATTGATTGTCAAAATAAAACAAAAGCCAAACAATTCCGTTCATAGGTAAAAGAAAATATTCAACTGTCATTTTTTTCTAATTTGAAAAAAAAAAACCCTGAAAATTAATATAAATAATCAGCTATGCAATCAGTCTTTTTTTATAATAATATATAATCAAATATACAAAAAATAAAAAAAATAATACACATATTCTTCATTTTCGAACAAGTACGTAGTACTTATAATAATTATTCCTCTTATTTACTAAATATATTTTAAAATCACAAATTCCAAAAAAATATAAGACAGACAAAATATCAGAACTCGTTCTGGAACGATTAATTTAATTGAATTTTTTGGATCTTGAAAAATAATTTTGTAAGAAACACATATCTGTGTCATATTCTACAATCAAAGTTCAAGGTTATCTTAAGACATCAAGGTTGAAAGGTCAAAAAATATTTGTATAAACTTCAATATCTTAATCACTAGAAATTAATATCTGTTTCTAATATCTAGAAATTAATATAATATATATAGAAATTAATATTAATAACTGGAAAAAACAAAAAAAGAAATTAAATTTCATTCTATATATAACAGCTTTCAAGATGGACTTGTTACATAAGTTGCAGTTATGTATTTTATTAGCTTAGTATTTTTTTGTGGACTTTTGGAACTAATGAGGAATGTTTAACATCCGAAAAATTTTAAATAAAAAAAATTAAATTGAGTAGAAGTGCCAAATAATTAATCAATCCTAATTATAATGATCCTCCTATCTATACCATCATACCTCAAGATATTTTTTTTTCCGTGTATGAAGATCCCGCTTTTTTCTCGGGTTAGATGTCAATGCAAGATACATTTCAAGTCGAAGAGTAATTGCCAAAGATGGTTTATCGTTTGTTTTTCAAAATTGAATTTATGGGAATAAGCATTTTCCATAGACTACGCAATTACATGACTTATAGAACATTTTGATAGTAAGTGTTGTTAAGTCTCTAAGCATGAGACATTGGATATTTATGGCTTGTTAAAATTGCTGTGTCATCTGCTTATGCCGGTTTGAGAATGTAAAAACTACTTGGATTGTCATAGACGTGATGTACAATTTTGGTCAGATCATTGAGCCTATACGTTGATGAATCAGTCTGATTTTTATTTCTTTAAATGAAAGAAAGTATTTAGAAAACTGGACTGTTAAATATGTCAGTAAGTTAAAGGAACTCTAAGGCAGACTAAATGTTCGAATTTAAGCATCAGATTTGAGGTTGTCATGGATGGATACGGAATGTATCTAACGCTATCATAGTTCAAGGAGATATAATTCGATAGAGTGAAAGAGATACACCATAAGCTAGGATTAAAAAATAGATAAATGAATAAAGAAACAAGAAAAGTCAAGAGCGGCCTAGTTATTTGGCTAATGGTAGCCTCCGCTGGTCACGAACGTCAAGGCACACTGCCCCACTTACTAACCCTCTTCCTCACCAGATGCCACGGTAGATCCCCTTCTTTTGGAGAGATAACTAACTGCCTCGAACGTATAGCTTCCTTAAGTTTCTTAAGTAATAGCTTAGATAACTTATATATAAATATAATTTATTTCAGGTGAAATTCAAGACAACTAGACAATACGGCTATAAATATTTTTTTATAATTATTCAGAATCATAAAATTAAAGAAATTGTTTAAACTTCGTTTTCACGAAGAAAGAACTGTATTATCAGTTATTTGCATCTCTAACACATAAATCACAATGGATGACATAATCAGAATTAAGTATATGATGAAAACATAATCATACATAATAAAATTAAATTATTTTTCCCTCAATGGCAAAATGATAATCATGAATGCAATGGCTACTTATAATCTACTGCTTTTCCCACTTGACATTGTAGAATTAAAAAAAGAAAATTACATTGAAATAAATCAACAATTATTCATTTTTCAAAATAAACTTATTTCATTGAAACCAAAAATATTCTCCACTAAATTTCAAATTTTTCATTAAATTTTTGACGACTAGGATGTCGTTAAATTTTCAATCAAAGCAACAGAGCTAGACCGTGTAAAAATATTACATTTTTGAGAGTGAAAAAAAAAGTTATGATTTGATGGTGAAAAAACCTTATGTGACTTTTTTCATTCGAATCAATATAGCTCCTAAACGGTAGGTTCTAGCAACAAATGTTATATACTAAAACATTATCTAGATTGTATTTCTGACAACGAAATGTCGGCAAATTTTCGGCCCGTGCCAAACAAACAAAGCTTGAGCGTGTCAAAATGTTTTTGAAGCTGAAAAAACGTTACAGCATAAAAGTATAGACTCCTAGCAAAATGACATATCTATCCATTAAAAAAACAAAATTAAAAAACAAGATGTACACAATTTGTCTAATTTTAGATATACTTAAATAAGTCCAAATAGGCCTGATCTTAGTAATATTAAACTCTAGGTTGTGTAATGAGGGATAGAATATGTTTGTCGAGAAAATGTCTGAGTCTTCAAAATAGATGTGCAGCTTCCAACTTCGTCTTTTCAAAATTGTGACTATATGAGTCTCTTGTAGAAATGTATCCTAGATTATATATATTTTTGTACAGTATTAAGCACTACACTATAAATAAATACTAAAATGCAAAATGTGGTTGAGTCCCGAGGTACAGTAAAAATTATATTCTAGAATTAATCTTAAATCTCTAATTTTTATCTTATTCTTTAAATAATTCGTACTGAAAAGCAAAATCTAACATTTCAACTACTGTTTCTGAAAATCCAAGATTTGATGGTGATTTTTATTTCTATTGGTTTCTTATTGCTTAACCCTTCTCCTAGCAAAAACAGATAAACTAGGATTTTTGTACTGGTAACCTGGCATGGGGAACTGAGGTACCCTTTTCAGTTTCTTTGATTATAAGAGTAAATAGCAGATCTGACTATTTTTAATCATTTCCTTTAAAAAACAAGCATATCTACATGAATCAATAGATTACAGTTCTGAGAAACTACGAATAACTAACAAAAAAAAAAGCCCCTTTGAGTTTGTCGGCTACAGAAAGAACATGTTAACTATTTAAATTTATATGTTATTTCTATGTTCATGTTAACTATTTGTTAACTATCAAATTTATTTATGTACATTCTTTATTTCTTTTGTTACATATACAATAGGGGTTTCAAACGTGTCTTTTTTCATTCAAACCAATATAGCTCCTTAACGGTAGGTCTTAACGACAAATGTTATATAAGAAACATTATTCTCCATTAAATTTCTGACAAGAGAACTGTCAAATTTTTGAACCGAGCAACAGAGCTAGAGCAGAATGTCACATATTTAAGTGAGAAAAAATCGTTACACGAAAAAAGTATAGACCCCCAGACAAAACACATATTCATGTCAAAATAAATGCTACCCAATCACTTAGCACCTGCACTATTGTAACCTTTAATAATGTCAAGTTTAAATCGGCAGGAAAGAATGGTTCCTACCAAGGGCATTATCTTGGCAAACTACAATATAACCCTGATAAATGATAGGTTTAGAATAATGCAAATAGTTTACAAACAAGTTTCCATTTATATCGATAAGCTCATCAACACAGTTTATACAGATGACATCCTCACATGTGCAGGTACGTCAGTAAATAATGAAACATTTGCTGCATCACAAACTCTTTGTCGGGCCGTCCGTCATAAGGAAATTCAGCTCAAACTAGTTCATCATATTACTAACTTCCAGAATTGAGTCAAACAATTTTTTTAATAATTTCCTCGCATTAAAATTAAATTTTAAACCAAATATTAGGAACTAACTATATATATTTTTTTTAAAATGTTAATTCGTAAATGATGTATCAGAAATGAAAATAAAAATTTTATTTTTTCATATATGTTTTTAAGGAGGTTCGTAAAAGGTGTATCAGTAATAAAAACAATAAGATATGAGCCATTAAGTGAATATTAAATTAAAATGGACATTTCTCTCAATTAAAATTGGGTATATTTTATTTTAGAAATTAACAATTTGTCTCATTTTTAAAACTCGTTTCACAAATTTATTTACTATTTATTATTATTAATATTATTTTAGTATTAGTATCCCTGGTTTATATAGTTATTCTCGTATCTAACTCGCATTAAATTTATACAAGAAAAGTGGTAATATATATCGCTAATGGGCTGCAATAATGGCACAACTCAAAAAATCATTTTTTTTTTTATAAGTGGGTTTAAAGTTTTCATTGCTAAGGAAAATGCTTTTGTTTGCTTAAATGAGAGAAGGTATAACTTTCAAGTTATACTTTCAGGTAATTTCGTTTAAGCAAACTAAAGTATTTCCTATTCATTTTCCTTAGCAATGAAAACTTTAAACTATATATATTATAATTTTATTTTATTTTTATTTTAGTATTGGTATTCCTGGTTTATATATTTTTTCTCGTATCTAACTCGCATTGACTTTTATACAAGAAAAGTGGTAATATATATCACTCATGGGCTGCAATAGTGCACAACTCAAAAAAATCATTTTTTGAGATAAGTGGGTTTAAAGTTTTCATTGCTAAGGAAAATTAATAGGAAATGCTTTAGTTAGCTTAAACGAAATTATCTGAAAGTATAACTTTATTTATTTTGAAAACGATTTGTAAAAATGACACAATTGTATAATTGATACATATAGTTTTCTATTGATAACTGTTGTAATAAAAAAAGCCGTTAGGATCCTAAATAGATAGGTTATGGTTTGTCTCATAGGTACTATTTTATAAATACTACTGAAACAAACTTTTTGAAATGCGTCCCTCCTATTCTGGATATGCTTATTGTTTTCTTACGTATTTCTCATATTCTCGATCTCCTCGGTTATAAATTTGGATAATTATTTTTGGGTTTAATATATAATTTATATATATTTATATATATATACATAAATGCACACACACAAATGCATGAACAATAGAATCATTTATTACAAGGATGGGAGGTGCTCGACCGAACCCAGACCTTGTCCTAGAGGAGTCTACCCCACCACTGCCTTGACGACATATTTAATATACGGTCTATTTCTTTGGTGGGTTTTTATAGCCCACGCCCAAGGTCAGACTTTACAAACACTAAAAGGTCACATTAGTAATCCTAATCTTAATCTATATCGGTCTGTAAGAAAAGATGGTCGCACCATCTTCTGAAAATAAATAGCTAGACTAGAAAGATCAAAACTGAAAATAACACCAGATTCCGTATGTTCTCCTTTCACTTCTATAGAACAAATTGCTTAATAAAGCGAAGGCTAACCAAAAATGTTTTCAGCCCTTTTCAGCCAAAAAATTAAAAAAGGATATCTATACTGGTCTCGGCATTAGAAAACTAAAATGGAAATTTGGAAAAATAAATAGAAGAGTGGGATACCTTTAAAGATGTAGTAGCCTAATTTCTGGGCCACAAAAAAGATACTAATTTAAAGTCTATTGTTAAGACAATGCTGTAAAAAATGTAGGTTTTCCATGAGTTTGAAGGTTCATTTTCTAGTTCAGCACACCAAGACACCCATGTAATATCATCAGAAGTTTTATGAATATCATGAAGTAGTACCGACTTGTAAATTATTTGAATGAAAATGTATCAAATAATGTAATTTATCCGATTTTATAGTTTATCAGCTATTGGCGAGTGTAATTTGAACATTGATAAATATCTGTGATTTTTAAAATATATAAAAATTTGTACTTTAGATTAAATACAATTTGTTGAAATCACAGCTATTGCCTGAGTTTGTTGCAACCCAACAGTAGTCAGGGATCTGTATTTGTTTTATAGTGTAGCAGCTGATCCAGCGAAGCTGATTATTATCATTCTGTTGATACAACGAAAAGAACTTTTAGTTTATTATGGATCCTCATAAAAAATCAATTTAAAGAAATCATCCACGTTTGTAAGCGATCATTGTAATTCAGCTAATTAATATTATTTAAAGAAATTAACAGGCATTTTTTTTCTTCTATTCACATTTGCCTTAAAAACAGAACAATAAGTAATTTTTTTTTTGACCAAAGTAACAACCTGGTCTTCAAGGTATGGTGGGAAGTAATACTCAAACATACATTTTTTCTGAAATAATTACATAATAGCGATAAAAAAAAAATTAATAATAATAAAAAAAATTGATCTGATTTATCATCGAAGCTTTTATTCTGCCTTTAAAATTTATTTCCTGCTATGTTAGTCATGATCATGTACTGCATGTTATTATTTTATTTATTTATTTATTTTTTGTACGAAATCGTAAGTGAACTGTGTTTTACAGATCATTAATAGAGGGTAGAGATAAATATGAGAGTAGTGAAATGTTTAGTAGGTTTTTAATTCTATATTATAATCATAATTTTCCTGATATTTGACTGGATAAGAAGATAACATTGTATTTTTAATAACCACTAAAAAACATAGAAAGGCAGAAACGTTTCTTCCATATATTTTAGTTACAATAACATTGTATGGACACCAAAAGTTTCGATATTAATGAGATATACTCAAACGCAAGAGATCTAGAAGGAGTTCAGAATAACCTCACAATAATAAGGCTGAGTCACAAAATATTTTAGGAATTTCTTGTAAAAATAGTTTCCCTAAATATAATTTAGGGATTAATAAAAATTATACAAAAACAATTTTAATATGATTTAACAAATAAATTAAATAATAAAAAGTTAAATGTGGAAGACATCATAGTGACATTTGAACAGATTCTCGAGTAGTGTCGACATTCCGTAGAAAGCTACGAATTGCCTCACAAGAGCAGGAGAGATTTTAATAAAACAAAAAATAAAAAAATACTATTTTTAAACCTATGTAGCTTCAAAACGTATAAATGAGAGGATCTTAAACACAAACGTTACATCAAATCCAGCAAGGTCCATGTTATACGATCAAGTTCTATAAAATTTCAGGGTGGCGCTGACGTAACATGGATCTAAAAATGTTTACTAATATAGGACCAAAATAAGGGTAAAGAATAAAGAACAGAAATAGGATTTTAAAACCCATTAGCACTGTGTAATGACGCTCAGTGACTAATAGATTTGAATTTTAAATTATCTCAATGAATTCTCAACAATTCTTTTTGTAGGTCAGAGGTTCTTTGAACGTCAGGAACCCATAGTTATATTACGTAGGATGGACTAAGCATTTCTGATGATTGATTCATATAATAAATGAACAATCATAAAACGGAGAAAATTTCCACTATGGAGTCAGAAAATGAAATCTATTGAGTTCTAATGAACAACTGAATATCATAACCAGAGAATACAAGAAGTAACCGACCCAGTGTAGAGAGTGTCAGTTACGGCCAGTGACAAATAAGCATCATTTAAACACTATAGATATTGAAGAACTAAATAAATTATCAACTTATTTTAACTATTTAGATAATGGACAACATGTCAAACATGAGAATTAACAATACTGAATTAAACTTAAAAATTTTACAAGGCCCTGCTACCAAAAAAGGACTGGTCTAAGAATGGTATTTATAGATCTGCTGGCTACGATATTGAGAAGCTATTAAAGGACAACGGAGTGTTTTCACTCTAAACTGTTGACCAGTTCAAAGAGAACGTGTTCAGTCACTTTAAAGATAGAAAACTTATAAAAATCGACCGATACAAATGTTTTTCGAATTGTTTTTACAAATGCTCATTGATTATTGGAACAAAGAAATTTTTTATCCATTCTAAATAAATTTTTTTGGTAAATAGAAGAATACACACATTGCCTAGACGTTTAATAAATAAAATTAGATAATTCAGCAGTTTAATTAGGTTAATTTATTAATAATACACATTTATCTCGATTCAATTTTTAGTGCTGAAATCCATGAAAGACCTTAGGGCTGTTTTAGTCTTGAAATTCTCTCTTTAATTTTGTTTTCTTTCAATACACAGTTATATGCAACGATATATAATAAGGTTAAAACTATTTAAAACTTTTTAATAATGTGAACATAATTTCCACATATCGATACAAAAAAATTGTTATACAAAAGCCAAGGCCTTTTAACAACTTAGGCCATTTTCTACCAGTACAAATGTATGTATAATTAATAATTAAATTAAATTTCGCATATAAAAATAAAACAGAGATTTTACAGGGTGACTACCAAGTCAGGAAAACAAGAAAAAAATCAAGAAAATTTCCAGATTTTCCCAATTAATTTTCATGAAATTTAAAGGAAATTTTATTTTTAAACTTTTTGTTTGCCTTTTTCTTGCATAATTCTTGTTGACTAATTTTGATAACTATAATTGCTTCAATTATTAGATTTTTTTTATGGTAATATCAATTTTCATTATTAATGCTTAAAATAATAACAAACTTCCCTGACTACGAAAACATTTAAAATAAAATAGATGTAGAAAATGATATATTTTCACGTTACTAGTGTACATTATATTTTGGGTTTTTTTTTTTTTATAATTATTATTTCTAGCGATCAAGTTGTTCATTTTTTATGTTTTTTGTATCAATTTTTGTTTTTTAAATGCTCAATTTTAGGAACGTAAAATATAAATTTGAAATCAATGTATAACAGATCCTGTAAATCTGATTTTTTTTATGAAATCGATTATAAAAATTTATAGAGATTTAAAATTTAAAATTAAATTGAATTCATACGTCTCGTGCGCTTAATGCGATGATCGTACATTGAAACATCTTTCAGGGTACGATAGTCAATGTTTCACCGTTGATGTTAATACTATACGATACTATTAAATATCAATGTTCGAGTCCAAAAAAAAACTCACATCAGGAGCAAATATCAACTAATGATATTATCATGAGAGACCTCTCAATCCAAAGCCTGGCTAGACTGACCAGACAAAACGTCGGGACGCAATAAAAGATTAATGTTCGTACTGTATGTTTATGTTTTTCATCCTATTCTAACTCCTCTTAAAATGAAATATTTTTTACTTAATTAAATAATAAAGAAAAAGACAAACAAAGATATTAAACTGTTATGGAATCTCATTACATTTTTTTCTCCTAAATATATTGATTATTATTTTTTTATTATATTGTATATATATAACGAATGAAACTTAGCTCTATTACGTTTTGTCTAAAGTCGGAGATAGCAATATTTTTAATTAAACATTACGATAAAAATTGACTTATTAGCATAAATATAAAAATATATAAACGCACAAGGAACTGACACTTAGGTGAGTACTATGGCATAATCATTTTTATGAATATATCTGAATTCGCAGGGAATAAGTAGCTAAGTGGCAAATCAGTTAATCGCTGTCATCTCCCAAGCATTCAACACACATTAAAGAAATTTTCAACTCATCGTTCTAATCCAGTTGCTTGAATCACTCCAATATCAATATAATTTATTTCATAATATATTTTCTAAAACAGGTTTACAGTAACATTTTTTAAATTCCGCCCTGAAATTTAAGCCATTAAGGTCTGATTTAGCCATTATGAGCAACATTGCGAAGAAATAAATACCAATATAATTGCATATCAATAAAATGTTAGATTATTGAAATGAAATTCACTTGTTTTGAACATTAATTGTGAAGATTTAAAAAATGGAAATTTTAATAGAAGAGATATAATAACAATAAGATAATATATAAAGCAATGGAAGGACGTACTATTTGTTGAACAATGATATTAAATTGGCAGTTGCTCGAGGGGCAGATGGGAACCCAATTATTAGGTCGAGCGAGCTCCCGAAGGTCCTTCTCACTCCACTCAGGAAATGTTTATAACAAGCCGTAAGAAGGAGAGGAAATTTGTACAGCCACTCATTAAAAATAAAAAATAAGGAGGAATGGAATTTAGAATAGCCCAAATTCTAAACATGTCTTGGCATCAGTACATGAACTCATTTCATGCAAGTGGAACAAGTCTGTATTTAACTATATCTGATATTGGACCAACTTGGTATATCGTTTTTAAATACAGTTATTACTAAAAGCATTGTAAATACCGCACAATATTATTATTGATTTATAGTTTTAAAGAAGTAGCATAAGGACAAAATTAACGAATCCTGTTAAAAAATGAATTCAGTTAATAATGCCTTATGTGTATTTTTTATTTACTATTAATTGTTATAGGTGAACATTCCAGTCCTACTAAAGAACGATTTAGCAGACATGACGGCAAAAGGGATTTCCAATGATCCTTCCCTTCTTTTGACATAGATCCTTATATCTAAAGAACATGTTACACATACAACATACAAGCTGTAGATATCATTTAATTCCAGACTTACGGCCTTACATCAAATCAAACATGGATTTAAAAAAAGAGATTCAGTCTTATGTTCTTGTGATTTAACAAAAGAACAAAATATTCACCAACTTATATATGAATGTAGAATACATACTGAATACAGAACTATACTGTAGACAAAAAAAAGTACAGATACTAGGACATTGGCCCGTGGAAGGTTTGAAGAATGTTTGTGGACATCAAAATATTTTTTTAAAACAGCTATTCCAAAATTTGGAGATGTCAATATGAAAAACCTTCGTGCTCTTCAAAATTCATATATTTCCCAAGTTAAATATTATTGAAGTAATTATGATGTATAAGTAACTTTGTTGTTCGGTTTTTCTCTATTGTGTTTTTAATTATTATATATTCTTGTTCTTTGTTTTATTCTCTTATATTTAATTTACAATACATCTGTTATGTATATGAGTATATATAATAATAATCAAAACGAAAATTGTGAATATTACATGTACATCTTATTCTTTTAAGTATATAATAAACAGTAGTATAAATATAATAGTGATATATAAGTATAAATAGTATCTCCTTCGCGGCTTCGCCTGCTCTCAAAAATTAAGAACTTAGATAATTTAAATAATAATTGAAGTTTTATTGTTTATCGAAAAAAAATCTTGTAAGTATTCAAGTATGCAACTGAGCATTATTTCTTCAATGATATTTCCACGCACAGCAGTCATTTCTAACCTGGTACCACTGTATAGATTTGCTGGTTGAAGTTCACGTGAAAACTTAAGCTGGCATTCAATTTTTATTTTTAGTGTATGAGTTGGTAATCCAGACGGACAGGGGCTATTAAGAATCTTACGGATGGGTGGACTACAGTATCAGCGGTTACAACTAATGGCCCCAGATTGTTTACATAAAATATCAAAAACCAAGGATCAACTTTTTGATTTGGTAATAATTTTTATTCGGCAGAAATAATTTTTATGGTTTCAACTGGTTGGATTTTAATTTTGAACCATAAAATTAGGAAGACATTGTGGCAAAGCTCGTTTCTAGTACTCAAAACTTGGTACAGATAGGTTCAGCAGCATTCGCGTTTGATGATCACTAACGAAAAATGGCTTGTCCTTTTATATATTAGTATGGATAAAATCCCTTTACATTCATAGGATATTCTTCTATTATTTTATTTTGAATAAATTATTAGTTGTTCATTTAGTATTATTCAACTATAATATGACTCCTTTATGATGAGGTATGTAAAACCGGAATGCGGCTGTGATTGACCTCTTGCGTGCCCCACCTCAATAATAAGTCCAAGGTCTCGAAAAAAGGTAATTAGGTGTTGGTTGGTCTCATGAGTACTGAAGATTTTCGATTTTAAATATTAAAGTTGATAACACTCCTTAAAATGGAATTTTATTAACCGGTACATTTAAAAATTTTCAACATCTGTTACTTAAAACGCATTAGGATATAAGTAGAAATAATACTGATATACAGAAGGACAAGCCAATTTTCGTTTGTGATCACCAACCTCGAAAGCTACTGAATCAATCTGTACCAAATTTAAACCGTATCATCTTTATAGTTCCAGGAAGGCTTAGCAATAATAAAATCTGCTGTAACATACTACCTACTTCAGAGGTTACAATGTTACGGTGTTATATAGAGCTTGAAATAGATAATAAATTTTACTTATATTAAATGAAATCATAAAAAAATATTTAAATATGTGGTTACCAGCGAAGTTAGAAATCGACCGATATGTAGTTAGCACAATTTCGCAATCGGACTTACAATGCTAATTTCACCAACCACGGAAACTAATGAACCCATTTGTACCAAATTTTTACTAAATCATCTTCATAGTTCTAAAAAGGTTTAGCAAAAATAAAATTTACAACAGTAAAAATTAAAATAAACAGCGTGAATGCAAAAAACGAGGTTTGCCTGAGAAATGTGACCATTGTATTTTATGTTTATCTAATGTACAAATGGTACGTGTAAATTATTCTGTGACGTGTAATTTGAAATTACAATGGCGCGTGCTGTATTGTTCTGAATATTTTTGTCTGTATGCTTTGTATTTTAGGAATATGTTTGGGTTTTACAGAACTACTAAGTTCTGTTCCCGTGGTTCAAATTGGTTCTAGTAATGTGTTTGTTTTGTAATTTTAGTGGTTATTGTCAAGTAAATAAGTCGATAATATTCCAGGCAATAAAGGATTATAAGTGCGTTTTCTGTAATCCAAGGTTTTTCTTCGGAAACATGTTCAGGGTAGTTGGAAAGTAATATTTTTCGGGCCTGGGAACAGGAAGGGGGGGGGGGGGGTGGCGCGAAAGGACCTTTTTTTGGTTTTGCTCTCATCTCGAAAACGGTGCGCCGTATGCAAAACATGATAAATAACTAAATTGATGTTAATTAAATTCTCAACAAGTTTTATTATACACACATTTTTCATATTCTGTACGGTTTCCGAGATATACACTTGGCAAATGTGAAGGACGTTTAGCATGTTTTACCAAGGAAAATGAAAATTTATGTAACCTTTGACGGATTGAAGATAAATTGGCACGTATGTGTTTTTTGAAGGAAATTTAATTGTCTACAATATTATTTATGAAGACTTTTGTCGTAAGATGAACGTTTTAGAAGATATGGAGAGAAGTTCAACAGAACACGTGAGGTGAAATTTCTTTTTTTTGTTGAAAATGTTCATATTTTCCAATCGTATATCTCGGAAACCGTACAGAATATGAACAATGTGTATATGATAAAACCTGAAGAGAATTCAACTAACGTAATTTAGTAAATAGTCATGTTTTGCATACCACGCACTGTTCGAGATATGAGCGCAAAACCAAAAAAAAGGGACCATTCGCGGCCACCCCTTCCTATTCCCAGGCCCAAAAACTCCAGGACTTTTAGAATGTTTACTTTCTAACTACCCTGAACATGTTTCCGAAGAAAAACCTTGGATTACAGAAAACGCAATCTACAACCTATTTTCAGGCCTTCATTGACTGGACAATAATCTGTAGCTTAGCTTGCTAATTAAACTGACTTTTTTTTTTTGTTATTAATTGTTATAAACATTTTACGATCAATGATATACATTGGTTTGTCAAAACGGTTGCTATTTAATTTCATTTACTCTAGATAATATATTTATTTTTAATGTTGTTTATAATGGGCTATTGATCGAAAGGTAGATTTTCTTATTAAGATTAAATCAATAAGCATTGAAATATTTGCTGATCGTAGATATGATGCGCTGAATCAGAACTTGCTTAGGTCTTGATTTCAAAGGTTACCTTTTAGTAGTGTATAATAGACTAATTATTCTATATTTTTTAGACGATTTCTATGAATAATATTTATAGGTCTGTTATCATCCATAAGTAACAAATAAAAAAAATATATTTTATAGGTCTTATTTAAATTTAGATAAGATAATCTAAAAAGCGTTAAAAAGAAAATACTCTAATCTATAAAAATAAATTTATTTCTTGAAACTCTTATCACTACTCCATATCATCACATAAATACTCAGTTTGTTTAACAAGAATATCTCATATTCCTATCAATAAATATTTTAAATATTTTTACTGCTAATTCCAAACAAATGATATCTACACCACAGTATGATATTTCGTGAGCGGACAATGTTATCTAGGCACTAAGTTAGATCCACGATAACTGGACTAGTCAACATGTCCTGTGATAATGCCACTGACTCATATCTGCTGATGTAAACAAGTCAGTTCTCCTGCAACACTGGACCTGGCCCTCCGCTTGTCCGACCTTGTTTTCGTCTTTAGATCTTCTTAGAAATATCAAGAAAAAATATAATTATCAACTCGAATTTGAATAATTTACTTATGGTAGACGTGTTTTTAAAGGTGGCAGTGTAATCGGTTTTATGGTCATATGTAAGTGTTTTTCTGATAACCAGAAAACAGATTACACTGTCAAATTTAAAAACAAGTCCACCAAAAAATAATAATTCACCAAAACCAAACATAAAGATAAATTGGTATTATTTGTTCTTGATTATTGGTATAGTATTTGTTCAGGGGATGAATTTATGTGTTATGAAGTTATGTAAAACTAATTTTTGGAGATATAATTTTTTTTTTTTTTCCGAATGGACTAACAGAGAACCACGTGCCAATTTCAATTCATTCTTCCTTGTTCTTTTCTTTTCTTCCAGTATGCCTTCATCTGTTCACCATGTTTCCTCTTTCTGTCCCCAGACCATTTTGCACCAGTCCTCTTCACTTTCCTGCCTTGGAATCCCTCCATTTTCAATACTTTTTGCCGAAAGTCTTCTCTATTGTTTATTTCGTCTATTTTTATATTGTTTTTTTTCTAAATCCCTCTCTACTTCATTGATCCAGCTTGTTGTTGATTTCTTACTCCATTTATTATAATTAATTCAAATTATAGTTTAATACCAGACATTCACTTGCATATAGGCAGGCATTCCGTCTTCACTACTGTTGTAATGCTTTATATATTTTTTTTTTTTTAAATGTAATAACCGATGTAAAAATTGGCTTACTGTATGTGTATATATTGTTTTTGTTGGTATGTCTGATTTAATATATGTATGTATGTATAAGATTTAGTCCCAGGATATAGGATCAAGATTAAATTTTAAATATTGCAAAAAAAAAAAAAAAAATTACATCTTGTTGGCTATTATTGTAATACTCATTGCCTCAGTTCTCAGCTTACAATTGCCATATTTATTTATTTTATTCTTTTTTATCAATGACTATGGTATTCCACAACTGGAATAATTTTCTCTCCACATGTATAACTAAATTATAAAATTTAAAATGAAATTATAAAAATATTACAATATTTATAAATATTTAATATTTTGATCCTAATGAATTCGAATCTAATAAACAGAATCCATGAATCATTTCTAATAAAAATACATTAAGAAAACAGATAGATAAAAATACATTCTAATGGAAATAGAAATGATTTTGATTACTTTCATAAAACCAACATATCAAAAAACAGAACAAATAGAAATTTTTTAAAATTGTATTGATGTGCGGTCAGCAGTAATACAGTAAAATGATGTTTATAATTTAAAAATTTAAATATATTTCTAAAAATAACTAAATAATGAATTATAACCTAATTCAAGGAACTTGGGTCTGTAATAGAACTATACATTTATTTTCATTCAATTTAGAACCCTTTCTAAACATCTAATAATCTGAAATTATGGTTTCATAGTTTCACCCCGTGAAATATATGATTCCAAAATTTCATGCTCATAGCACAAATCCTTTAGACATTATGAGGTATATACCCATTTTGGCCAGTTTGTCCCACTGTGCGCCATTCGAAAAACATATATGCAACTCTTTCTTTGCAAATGTTTTAAAATTTGCTGATTTTTTTTTTGTCCTAATAAAGATTTAGTAAAAAATTAATAGTACGCCTCTTGAAGGCGCTCCTACCCCAATATTTCTGCAAACTTGTTACCCAGCACGCCCTTACGTCAGTTTACACCTGACCAAGAGATCTCTCATTAGATTAACTTATATTTTTCTTTCAGTTTGTTTTATTTAGAGTAATAATATTTTAATTACTAGGGACCAAAAAGTAAAAATTGAGAAATACCTCAACCATAAGATGAGTCTGCAGTTGTGAATTAACTTAAACGAATAAATATTTTATTCTAATAAAAAAACATACTTCTTAAGTATCTAATCTAAAACCATTTGCCTTTAATTATAACTTCTTTTTTTTTGGTATGATTCCAACCTCTGGCATGGTGTATTTGTTAACGGTTTTATTATTATTATAATTCTATTAAATATACTCGTATAGTTTATGTAATTTTTATAAGATTCGTACTAGATAATCACAAGGTGTTCTTGAAAGAAATTAATTCTTCATCGTTAGGTTTCACTTGGCCTGACCTCAATTTAGTAATCGCCTTGAAAGTCAATGAACCTGATACAGAAACAGCCTTGAGGGCTTAAAATGTCTGAAAAGAAAGCATTGAAAAATGGCACCTCAAAATAAATATAATTTTTTTTTCTTAAGATTCCATGAAATCATTATTTTTTTTCTAGTCTTAGAATTCTCTTGCAAAACAGAATTATCATAATTAAATCTTTACATTATTTTATATTCAAATGTTTACTTCTTAACATAGAGATACGTAAATATTCATAATTCTACATAATTTTATGTTTCTAGAGAATATTTGTCTTTCTGGAATTTATAAGATGCAGTTGATACGTTAGAATAGAATAGAAAAAAGTAGTATATTCTGGGACAATGTCCGTTAAGAAGGACATTACATAATAGAAAAGGATATCATATATGGCCTTACCACTGTCCTCACCACTTATGCTGATGACACATGTTTATTATCAGTAAACAATGATCCCTTCATTGTCCCAAACACTCTAATCCCATATCCTAAACATTCAAGAATGGTGTCAAAAATAGAGAACCAAAATAAACCCAAAAAAATCTCACCAAATAACCTTTACCCTTCGTCGTAAACCCACCACTTCCAGTTCAATAGTATCCTTCAATGATATTCCACTAATCCCTGTCGAACAGATCCGCTACCTAGGACTCCACTTGGACAAACGTCTAATTTAGAATCCACATACAAGACTAAAGCGACATGAAACTGCTCGTCGTTACAGACTACTTCAACATTTACTAGACAAACGATCAAACCTCCCAATTCATTGCAAAAGACTTATTTACATGACTGTGATTAGACCTATTTGGACGTACGGAGTTGAGCTTTGGGGCTCTACTTAACCATCCAATTCATCTCGTATCCAATCCTTACAATCCAAAATCCTTCGAAAAATCCTATATGCTCTTTACTTTGTCACCAATAGGCTTATCCATAATGACCTTAATGTTCCATATGTTGCTGAGTTAGCCCAAACCAGATACCTATCCTTTCATAGTAAGCTCCATAACCACTCAAATCCATTAGTTTCTCAAATTGCTTCCCACTCCATTGCCGATATTCCTCTGAGGCGTCTGTAAAGAAGATGGCCTAGAGATCTTTTAGTGTAGAATTTTATTGAAGTGCTACTGATGAGTAGTTCTTTTCAAGTTTTTACATGTCATTGTAATCGTTATCAGCTCATTTACTTGATGTACATATTTGTATAGTTGTAAATTTCAATAAATATATATATATATATATATATATATATATATATATATATATATATATATGGCCTTGAAAATTATCTAAGTATGACACCATAAAAGTATACAATAATTTTCATAATGAGGCAACAGAAAACTAGAAACAAAGTTGAAAAAAAAAAATAACAAAGAAAAGTAGTCATTATAAAAATAAATATTGTATACAAGATTAAAAGAACAAATAATTTCTGATGTGACATGTTTGTTTGTTTATTTGAACTTAACGTCTTCATGTACTCCAATGGCAGGAAGGGTTATCCTATAGGTTCACCTATTCTAGCCATGGTGGGAAGGTCAAGATTCGTTTAGTGGGTCCGCCACGAAATAAATTTCAACCCGCCCAGGTGGAATTCGAACCCACGACCTACAGTACCGAGCGCGCCGAGACCCGAGTATTAATATATTAATAGATTAATAGAGAGATTAATATATATCGAGTCCCTAATATTAAATGTAGTAGAGGATAAAAATAAATAATATTAAAATTACCTATACAAAAATGTAAATATTATTTTAAAAGAAATGTGCTACTGGCTGATGTTTTATATCTGATATATTCGAATGACATTCACTATGGTTAGAGACCGTCAATTTGGAAAGAGATGTGGGAGGGGAGTGTTTTAAATGTTCCAAAGGAAGTTGTACAGCGAATGTAAGGAGGAAGAGAGTATTGGAGCAGGGAAGAAAGGTTATAACGCAGAAGTTCAGTAGGATGGAGTATACAGATCGGAAAGGCGGGATCTTGTATGTAATAGGATTGATGATTGTATTGTAGGATACTGTAAATAAAGGGAGGGTGACGGTTGATAATTTCGAAAATATATGTAACAAGAAAGTATTCTCTACGGAAGGAGGCGAAGAGCCAAGTACGTCTTGAGGTTCCGAGAACAAGCTTTTACATGTTACGCGATTTACACAGCACAGAGATTTCAGATGGCGGTTTATTCATTTTGCGCTAACTGTATGTAGATAATAATAATCTAAATATTACACAATAAATAGTTTTATAGACAATCCCAATAAACAAGCTCAGGCATTTAGGAAGGATAAATTTTAAGTACTTGTTTCATTATGAGGTAATTAAGTAAATCATATATTATGTTAAAATGCATCTTACTTCGATTTATGCTTTATAATTCATTTTCTGAGATCAAAAAGTTAAAACAAAAAAATAATAAAAAATCAGTAGCTAAATATAAATATATTACGGTATGGTTCGTTTTTGTATAAATATTCAATATCTTTTGACAAGAGGCGTAGCTGGTAATACGTAAAAGTAATTCAGTTTTCAAGGATATCCGATAGACATTTTTTAGTCTCCTTTAGAAACAGCCTTAAAATGACTATGGTCTTATTTCTATTCTTTCCTTTTTATTATTCGTCATGCTTTCATATTCCTTTTGTTACGTATCACTGTTATTATGCGCCTTATCTTTTTTTAGTGCCTGTGAGCCTTCATAATTGCTAGAATTTCTTAATTGACCGTGGCGCCCTTGGTTATTCAGTTAATTTCTCACGTGTTTGTGAACAGAACGTCCAAGTATTGTGAATAGAAAACATAGGACAATGATGGCATTGGCCTTTCTGTAGGAATTAGGTTTAGCTTGGTGAATCTAACATCTTGATAAGAAGGTTAAAGGGCGTTCATTGATAAGGTTTATCAGTCCACTGCTTCCTTGTCCTGCGTTTGACATTTGAAGATATCCCCCATGAATTTCGCTCACCCTTTGAGTTGCACTGGAGTGAGTCTTAAGTTTTTCCCATTATCGATCCTCTTTTCACGATTAGTTGCAGCCTGGCTTCATGGCGCCAACATATTGAAGTGTGCTTTTGCACAAGTTGAGAACTTAAATTATATATATATTAAAATATTGGGGGCGTTGAATATATTTTTTTTTAATAATACTTTATTTACATTTTTTAAATTTACAGTTCATATTAAGCATTCATGTTCCGGCATATATCCTCTACATGATTAATATAATTTTATTTAATTGTGAATAGGCTTTACAATCTAAAGTGTATCTCTAAACATTAGGAAAAATAAGAAAAAAAAGTTCCTCAAAACAAAAATAATAATTATAATAAAAAAAACTTATAATAAAATAAAATCAATTAAAATAGCTTATATTTATAAATCTTAACAAATATTAAACATAGCAAACAAGGGACGTATAAACTAGATTAAGTAAAGAGTGCATGCTTCATTCTTTTGTGTGTATATCTTTCAAGTGATGTATTGTAATTACCGATTTCTCGGATAAGCGAATTTTCGGAAATTGTAGTTTTTTTTTAAAAAGTATGTTATCGTTTCATCGTAGACGTGAAATTGGATAGGAATGATTGAGATCGTACAGCATAGATTTTTTTTAAACCGAGGGTAATCATTAGATTATCTTCATACACAAGTTTTGGATCCTTTCGATTTTACGGTAGTTGATTGTACAAGTTGAGCTTCACACAGGTGAGGCATACGTAATCTGGGCTCGAATAACTGTTTTATAAAATAGAAGTTCGTTTTCGGGACTTAATTTAGATTTTTTGTGGATGAAAGGGAACATCTTGTATACGATTTTGTTTAATTTGGCTATATTATCGTTTATGTGTTGTGTGTAAGTTAGAGATCTGTCTATCGTTAAACCAAGATATTTTACTGATTTGGACCAGGGGATGTCTTATCCGTTTAAAGTACAATATGCTTGTCTATAAGTAGTGGGGCGTTAAATATTTATCTGAGAAATATTAAAGAAAGAAAAATTATAGTAAAATTACAATGATTTTGAGTCTCAGTACTACTTAAGACGGCATTGTTCCAATAAATTCATGTTAGGCTAGTTGCACACTCACCGGTTTTTTACCGGTCAAACAATTAGTAGAATTATTATTTTATTTTTGTCTTAACTTTTCGACCTAAAAAACCTAAAACTTTTAACAATTTCTGATTAACAAATTGATATTGCTTCATTCGATTCAGTAACTCAAACAAGTAGTAGCTTTTGTACTTATAGTGCATAAAACAGTAATTATCATGCAGTGGCAGGCGCCGGCAACTCACCGGCATTTTGCCGGCCGGCAAAAAGTCGGTGTGTGTGCAATGTTACTATTTGGCATGTCGTTCACTATTGAAATTTGGACGACCGGTAAAAAACCGGCCGTCCAAACCAGTGTGTGCGCAACTAGCCTTAGTTATGATAATGTGATATTAGCATCTAAATTGAAACACTAAGTTTTCCCCCAACACTTTAGGAAACAGGTATTCACTCTATGGAGACTAAAATAAGGTTATTTAAACCTCAAATTTTAATAATATTATCAGTTAAGATATGGTTGATGGTATAGAAGGATCGATACAATTAGGAGTTGAAGAATATTGGATATTTTTTATTCGAAGACTAGTTAAAGATTCATTATCAGTTCTAGAAGTATACAAAAATTTCAAAACATCAACAATGTGAAATACATATTAATTTAAAAAATGTAAGACAACAAATGTAAACTGTTGATACTCATCTATGGAAGTAAAGCAATAGATCATAGAATGAACTGAGGGGTAATAGAAAGAAAGGGGGATAAATAGACAATCACTTAGGTTTTCCCAATAGTCAGTTTTTTGTTCCAATTAAAAAAATAAAACAAAATGACTACTGCAAATTTTTATTATTTTTAGTGATTCGTAAATATTTAATATTAGATTATTTTCGATGTGATGTATATTTTTCACTTCCGAGTCCTTGTTGTATTGATGTTTGTTTGTTTGTTCATTTGGGCTTACCGTCCTTATGAACTCCAACTAGGGCTGGAAGGACGGGTTATCCTACAGGTTACCAACCTAGTCTAGCCAGGGTGGGAAGGTCATTTATTTCTGTGACTTTGTTTTTTAATCCTCTTCCAGTTCTTATTTGTTTTACCAGAAAAGGAATTTTATTTATTTTTAAAAAGAAATAAGCACTAACGGGCCCACCAAATATAACAAGAAAATATGGTAGTACGATAACGATACCAAAGAATCAAAATTTTCGAAAATAATCCCTGCGTCTCAGCGAAAATTTCAGAAAATATCTAGGCATTAATTGAATTGAACTTTCGATATGAATGGACTTCAGCTCTAAATAGATTGGCGTTGTAAAGGAACAGTTAAACATGGCCGAAAAGATGAAAATAATGATTTCCACAAAAATAGAACCTCAGTCAGTAGCAGTCACTTAAATTAGGGATTTCCCATGATCAATAATCATTAATTGGTGGCAGTTCCCTTACTAAATAATGTAGTTACAGTTCTATAAGGAAAACACGCTGAGATTTTCCTGTTTCTTTAAAATTATAATCCTTATATACAATTAACCAGTTAATAATAGTTTAAAATTAAAATAATTGAACTTAATTAATGACAAATAATAGATATTGAATAGCATTCGTTCCCTAATTACAATATACAGAAACCAGGCAGAAATTAATTTGCATGTTTATCTTCAGTCCTAGAATATTTTATAAACATCCAATTAGCAATGTTTCATTAATATAATTATATGTTAAATTAATAATTAATATAACCAATATATAAAACTGAATAAATATTTTGTTCTGTATTGATTGAAACTAAATATCGTCATGTTATAACTTCAATGATTTTATTTTAAGAATTATTTTTTCTTTGATGGGCGGGAATCAAAGAAAAAGTGAATCCTAAATTTAAAAAAAAAAAAATGTTTTTTAATTTCTTTTCGCAACACACATTATCAAAAAAATAAGAAGAAAATAAACTTTATTCTGGGACAAGTTGTTCCCTAAGAATACATAGGACAATCGTCTAGCTATGATAATTACATTATAAAAATTACGTTATAGGTTGAGGTAATAGCCCACCCAACCCGTCAACTCCCTTCGTAGTTACCACGACTAAAAGAGTGTAATTCAAGATTAAGTCATTCAAACAGCAAAGAAACCGTTAGAGACTGATCGAAAGTGAACAAGTGGGAAGTTTCATCAGACAGAGATCACAAGAAAAAGGCAGGGGCTAAGTGGACTGAAGAACGAAGAGTCCTAATGAGAGAATAATTAAAGACTGCCTGGTGGAAGCGCAAACGCGCCATCCAAAACTAAAACTTTTCCTGATAATGTTTGGTATTTTTCACAAAAAAAACAAATAAAAAAATAAGCAGTAATAACTTAAATTAAATAAAAATAGCGTCTTTACATTTCCAAATAATATTTATTAAACATAAAAAGAAAAGAAAAAAAGAATATTCTTACATAAGAAAATATGATATAAAAATAATTGCTACTAACCACTTTGTACGGATAAAAGTAAGATTTTAGACTCAATATGGAGGATAACATTTTACTCAAACTAGTCCCTGCTTCTGCCCAAATTATTACTTTTTTCTCGGTTGTTATCTTTTCTCTTGCAAACAGAGCGAAGAACATCATTTATTAAATGTGCTAAAGAGCTTTTATTGATTTGTTTGTTAAAACTACACTCGGATAATTCGATTTCGAACAGAAAGGTTACAAAAGAGTACCGATGATAGTGAAACGCGAAGTGAGGCGGCGAAACCTCGTTTGATGAACTTCATGTCAGTTTCATTAAACTACGATGACTTTCGCGAAACTTCATTTAATAAAAGATCAATGAGGTTAAATCATGTTCCAAAGATTAGCCCAAAATGACAAAACAGATACCCCGACCTCGGCACCTTGCCGATATGGCAGTGACGGAAACACAACCTTGCTCAAACCCAGTTACTAAGCAAGAAGGAATTCTGAAACACTTTCACACGTTCACTAGATGGCCCGACATTATCTGTTCACCTTCACTTCCCGCGAGGGCTTCCTTCCGTTAGCTACCTCCCTAACTACTTGAGAGGAAACACATGTCTAAAAGGTGTGATTCATTTCACGTCGGATCATGAATCAAAATAATTTTGTTGAGATCATTGAAAAAACCAAAAAAAAAAGAAAAGTTACTCATCGTTTTTAAATAGCTTTCTCAACTGTATATCCCAATAATAAACACATATTAAATTTTTTAAACCTATATATTAAAAGAACATTTTTTTTTTTAAACATCAATATGAGTCTTATGAAAACGTCCTTATCACCGTCATTTTAATTTAAATTTTACATATATTTTCTCATTACTGTATTTTTTCCAATGCGACGATTTAAAAGAAATTCCAGGTGGCAGTGAACGCAAAATAATGAGGGAGTGTAAGAGAAAGCGAGAATTCCACTGACCTGATTTTATAATTTAAAACGGATATTATTGGTAATTGGCCACTTTATTTTTTAATAGGTAATCAACAGCGTTGGTGTGATCGCAGTCTATTTAAAATTTTATAGTTGTAGTCTTACAATCTCCTTGTCTAAGCAGAGAAAACATAGCACTATGTACAGGGGACTGGCAAAACTTTTATTTTTGTTTTTAAAAACTACTCTTAGTATTTGTTGTACATATTGTAACTACTATCTTGTTCATCAATAAAAAATATTTATCGGTCATTTTTAATTATGCTAAAAAATATTTTACTCAAAGATTTTTTTTTTTTTTTTTAATCATTAATGATCATATTGCTTCGTTATTCTAGACTAAGACATTACAAAAAATATTATTATTATTTTATTTTTTTTTTAACCAATTTTGTCCTAGAATTAAAAATTACGTAAAATGAGAAAAACAAAATTATAATAATTAAGGCCTGTCCCTCTACAAGTAAAGGAAAGGTTTGGTGGAGAGATCCTTAGGATGAGTGTTTAATAATTTTTAATTTAATTTAGTTTTAGTTTTACTATTAATATAATTTAAAATTTTTATTTGATTTTATTATATGTATACATATACAGTGGAGTCTCACTTATAAGAAACATTCAGTTATACGAAGAATTTTTCGTTCCCCAGCGAAACTCCATTTAATCCTATGTAATGAATTATTCACTTCTGCGATATTCAGATATACGAAAGTTAATTTGTTCCCCCGGTGTAAATACTATTCAGTTATAAGAATAGAAAACAGTTTTTCCACGAAATGTTTACAGACTTACCGGTTGATCCTTGTTTTTGATTGACACTATACACATAACGTTCCATTAATCAAGTGTACTTTAACAAGGTATGCAGTTTATGGCAGTATCTTGGAACGCTGTTCAGCCTATTACAATACAAAAGTGCTTTCGTAAAACCCGAGTACATAAGGAAGGATATGTCGACGAATCAAGTGAAGCGAAAGATGATATAGACACCATTGAAGAACCTCCTGAGTGGTCCAACGTTCACCTCGGCTTAACATTCGAAAATCTAGTTGAATTTAAAAACAAATTGGCAGTCTGTGCATTCCAAAGTGTCCAGTAGATCGTTACGTAAGTCACAAAAACCGAACAAGGTCTTAACGATTCCGTTTCTCAAAGTTCTGACGACGAAAAGCCTGGACCACCAACAATATTTACTTAAACGTTCGCTGCATTTGAGGTTGTAAAATGTTCATAATTAAATGTAGACGGCTGTTTTATAAGTAGCTTCCAGAAAAATTAGGCAATCTAGAATTACGGAATTTTTTAAGACTAAATGAATATGTACTTATATTTTTCAAAAAATGAGGTATGTGATGATTATTTAGATTCTTATCTTGCTTTTTTTAAAGCTTATTTTAATTATTTTTTATTTTAGTATACATATACATTCATACATAATACATAAAGATACATAAAATATAATATAAAATACATAATATGTACATAATACACGTAATATGAAACTTGAAAATATAATAATGTACAAATTCATCTAACAATAAAATATGTACGAACAATAAAATTGTGATTTTTTTTTTTTTATGAAGAATTTATTTTATTTTAAAATAGCCAATAATATTAGAAACCTATAAATATTCAGTTCTAAGAAGGATTCACTTATACGAAACATTTTCCGTTCCCCCACAGTTTCGTAAAATTGAGACTCCACTGTATTTCCTTTTTTTTAAATTTGTATTCATATATTTCATTTGTATATACATATATATTCTATGTTGTATATTATTTATTTATAGCATAGTTCGTTTCTCTTTTCGTATTATTATTATTTTATTTATTTATTATTTTTTTCTTTCTTACTTTTATTGTACATTATGTGTGATTCTAATCATGAAGCCATTTATATTACTTATTGCCCAAATTTGTGGCCGATTGTAGTAATTACTCAATTAATGTTTAAAAAAAATAATAATAATAATTAAAAGAGGTAATATAAAATAGGTTTCAATCGCTACAGTTGCACTTCATTCCTCACTTGCATTATTTTAAGTGATAAACAAGATAAATATACAGAAAATATAAATAATTATATTATTTTAAATAATATGAGAATTCTTAAACAAAATATAAACAATGGAATTGTCAATAAATAAATATAAACAGAAATAGTAAAGTCTCGCCACACACTGTCCTTACACAGGTTGGTGGCCTTGTATCAAGGCTAACTCAATCATCAAACCTCAACAGATATGACCTTCCATAACGCTTGACAACGGGTCTATTGGATACACTTAACTTTTGGTATGTTTTTATAAGTGGATATGTATACTTT
The DNA here is from genome assembly GCA_003667255.2 of Euschistus heros. Classification (NCBI taxonomy): domain Eukaryota; kingdom Metazoa; phylum Arthropoda; class Insecta; order Hemiptera; family Pentatomidae; genus Euschistus; species Euschistus heros. Next base: position 2,357,221 of record RCWM02000121.1, read on the forward strand.
AATAGGTTACTGATATTGCGCATAGTATTCAACTACATACAGTGACATTCATAAACGAAGAAATTGAAGTCACTGCATACCATTTCTAGAATTTCACTCTATGAAATTTACGCGGCAATGGACAATGTACAAGTTTCTCATACCGTCCGAACCTAGGATAAGCATCTACAGGCAAATTAACATGTTAAGAGTCACTCCTTACAATATGAGGTCTTGATTTTGTGTGTGGAAAATGATAACCTTAAGGAAAACTGTGAATAAAGTGAGTAAACTGATACCTAAAAATTATGGAAATTAAATTTTCCAAGTTACTTTTCTTTTCGCTTATGTAATTTTTAAAAAATCATTTGAATTAAATTTAAATGTGTAAGTGTTTTTTTCTAAAATAATTTTGTGAATTCTACTTACATTATTGTTCCTCTACAACTGGAGGGACAGGTCTAGCTGGGGGATCCCTAGGATGAGTGTGTATTGTAAATAAAGTAAGTTTGTGTTTTTAAATTTAAATTTAATTTTATTCTATTCTTTATCATTACTACTTATTTATTTATTTACTTTTTTTTTTTTAATTTTACTATTTAATTTTATTTATAAGCATATTGTATACTTTATATTGTTTATGTATAGCAAGTCATTTTCTGTTCTCTTTTTATTTTATATATACATATATTTTTTTTGTTTTCTAATTATTTATTTATTTTTTCTCATAGTACATAATGTGTGAATACGCCATGTATATTACTTATTGCCCAAATTTGTGGCAGATTGTAATAATTACTCAATAACAGTTTTTTATATATATATATATATATATATATATATATATATATATATATATATATATATATATATATATATATACTTACATTATAGGTATGTTACCATCAACATTACCATCCCCGTCGCGCCTTCGTCCGCTCTTATAAGGAAAGAACTTATATAATTTTAACTAATAATTGAAGTTTTATTTGTTTATCAAGAGATCTTGTATTGAAGTATGCAATTGAACATTATTTCTTCAATGACATGTCCACGCATAGCAGTAATTTTTAACCTGGCACCATTGAACAGATTAGGTGATTGAAGTTCACGTTTTTGACTTGAATTGACATCCAATTTTTAATTTTAATCTATGACTTGGAAATCCCAGTGGACAGAGGGTATTAAGGAACTTATGGATGAGTGGACTGTATTATTTTACAACTAAAGGTCCCAGAATCATATTTAAACACAAAATATCGAGAAGCTAAGTATCAACATTTAGATTTAGTAATAATTTGTATTCAGCAGAGATGATTTTAATGTTTTCATCTGGATAGATTTTAATTCCTAGACATAAAAGTATGATGACATTGTTGCATAGTTCGTTTCTGCCACTCAACATAGGGTCATTAGTTTTCGTGGTCAGTGATTATAAATGAAAAAATGTCTTGTATTTCTATATTGTAGTATAGATTAACAATATTTCCTATTAATAATTTCAAATCACTAGGACTCCGCCAATATCTGAGCTGTCGTGCAGTTGACAATCAGAATCCGGGTTGTGGTTGACTCCCGCCTCAAACTGAGCAGGTGTGACAACAGAAGCGTCCTTCACAATTAATTAAATAAATGAGTTTCATCCGGATACCCTCGAGTCCCTCAGGAATACCGGGAGCAATGAAATGAGAAAGGTCATGATGAATAATTATCATAGTTACATGCGTAATGTTCAACCCATTAATTATTTTTATTTTCAATTAAAAATACTTCGTTGGAGGCCACAGCTTACTTTATCCTTTAATACTGGAGAATAGTGTTATACCTTCTTTGACAAGTGGAAACTCGTTAATTCGTCACTCCATAATTCGTTTTATTCTGTAATTCGTCAAATGATTTTTTGTTTTGTTTTTTAATTTGGCGACTATAAATAACAAAATTAAATACGCATGTAAATCCTTTTCCCCTTACTAATTATTTAATCTTTAAACCGCATTTGGTTAGTCACTAAAAAATACGCCTATATTTATAAATTTTTAAAATCATTTGATAGAAAAAACAAACAGAACAAGCCCTGATTCGATCCCTTCATAAATTGTAGTAGGAAATGAAAAGAAGTATGAGTGCAGTTGTCGACTTTCCGAAATCTGTTAAGACTCTATAAACTAGAACCTCATCTGAGAAAAAGCTTCATTCACTGAATTTAATTTCTTCTGATTCAGGAACGCAATTATATATGCCATTTTCAATGTAGCTGATGCGTGGAACAATGTATATATTGAATAAATATGTTATGTATGTCTGTATTTTTTTCTATTTTATGCATGTATGTACGTTTTTGTATATGACCATTTTTTAAAAATGTTTCTGTTCCATAGTTTTTGTGTTTTTTGTCATTGTCACTCAAGTCCAAGGTTTATAATGTTCATATGGTCGTTTTTACATTCAATAAATTGCAAAAAAAATTACAATTACATATTTTAAAATGCTTTTTTTGATACTTAACCAGCAAAATTCTGTAATTCGTCATTTCCCTTATTTCGCCACCCCCTCTCCCCCACTCATGACGAATTATGGAGTTTCTACTGTATAATGGCGTACTGATTATTATAAAGCCCATAAAATCAAGTAATCGAGAATAAGAAGAATAAATAATAATTTATAGCGAACAAAAATTGTTTTATCTACTCGATACACGAATCCCTACCATCGTTAAATATACAGAAAAGAAAATAAGATAACATTCTACAAACAAAATAAAATAAAATGAAATAAGAAAAAATTAAACAATATAATAATATATATATAATTTTTTTTTCATAAATTCCACGAGATCATGAAAAATGTCAAAGAGAAATCAATGAAAATATTACGGGTTACGATTTAAAGATGGTCTAAATCAATGTAATACTTGGAAAAAAAATTAAGAAACCGGTTAAAGATTACACAACCAAATTTACAAATGGGATGATCTAATATTTTTTGTTTATTTTTATCAACTTTAACTTTCTGTCATAAAATAATTTTCTTATGCCTACTTAAACGATCTAAAAGAATGACAGAAAGCGTATTTAAAACAGTTTATGCTGATGGATGTTAAGAGTAAATTGTTCAGAATATCAGGTGTAATAAAAAAGACATCTAAGACATTGGAGTTATTATTTTTAAAAAAATTATTATGATAACATTCTTTGATATTATAAACAACGATAAAAAAATTAATGTAAACGGCCTAAAAGTAGTTTCACATTAAGTATTGATTGTATAATAAAGCAATTTAAGTTTGTCCAACTAGCAATGATTTATCACTTAATAATTTTAGTGCTCATAAAAAGGTTTTTGTGCCAGATTAACGGAACTAGAAAAGGAAAATACAAACAACCAAGAAAAACAATTCCTAAATGAATGGTTTGTTTAGAAGTCAAATGACAAAGACTTCTTTCTCTCATAAGAAAAATAATTTCTCTTAGTTATGATTACGTCAGCCTGTTTTAATCATAGTCTAGTTCTATCAAAAGAAAAATATTCCATTTCATCACTACGATTTACTTAAATATTTCAATTTGAGACTCTTTCGTTTACGACTACTCCAATATTTACTTGACAAACGTTCAAAGCTCCCAATTAATAACAAAACTTATTTACAAGACAATAATAAGTGTTGAACTTCAAGGCCCCACTAAATCTTGCAATATTTCTCTTATTCAATCTGCACAATCCAAAATCCTATGTAAAATCCTCAATGCTCCATATTTTGTCACAAATAAACTTATCCATAATGATCTAAATGTCCTATACGTTGCAGATTTAGCCTAAACAAAATACCTACCCTTCCATAACAAGCTACATACCCATTCGAATGCAAATAGTCTTCCAACTAGCTCCTCTCTCGACACCCGATATCCCTCTGATTTCTGAAAAGAAGATGGCCAACGAAATTTTACTAATGTAAGTTCTACTAATAAGTACTTCTTTCCAAGTTATTAACATTCATTTTACCGCACATTTACTTATCGTATACTGTAGTAAATATCAATAAAGTATGTAACATTTGCAATATAAAACAAATAATTTAAATGATACTTTTAAGGTTCAATGATTTAATTAAAATTTAATGATTAGTCTTTACAAACTTAGGATAACAAAATTGTAGCTCCTAAATATAATAATGTTTTAATTAAATAAACGCAAACCAAAAAAAACAAAAAAACAATTCAACATCCAGAAAGAGAGCTAAGGTAAAAAGCCATTTTACAAAAACTACATCCCCTTAAATTAAAAAACACAGCGGACGAATCTTAAGAAAAAGCCGTCCAAGAAGAAGGCAGACATTTCATAGAAGAATGGTTAAGAGAAAAGCTGCAAAGCTGCACAAGCACGAGGAATTTAGCTTTTGAACAATAAAATTGTGAAATAATTCTAAGAGAATCCACAGAAGGTGGATTCCACAAAGGGTTCAAGAGTTGGAGAAACAGCAATCACTTGAATTGTGTGAATTTGGAGTGTAAAGCTTTGAATTTCAGACACGTATACATACACGCATTTGTTTAAAAATCACAAATATTCAAAAACCATATTATTGCTTACTATGATTATTACGATGCTTATATTATGATAATTAAGAATAAATAAAGAAATAATGTTCTTCAGTAACGGTCCAAACAGCTTATCAATCTAAAAATATTATGGATAAATGAATAATTACAACTAAGAACAAAACAAAAGATCAAAATATTTAAAAAGATAAAAAATTATAATAGGGTTAGTGATCTAAGCAGCAATTAACAATGAAGCTACTAGACATTGTACGACTATATAAGTTGGTGATTTTAGTAGTAGAAACTACAGGTAACTGTTTCTCTACCTACGTTGAAAGATTAACGTCTAATTTAATTCTTTAATACAGGTAACTTTATTTGATTTTAAGGTATTTTCTTTTCTTCAATCTTGGATTCTAATTATGCTTGTAATTTTATACAAAGAATTAGATCACTTTTATAAAAATACTTTAGAAATTAAATTACAAGCTTCAATGAGTAAGGAGATGGTTCAGCTATTCGTAAAAATTGTGAAGAAATAGAACAAAGAGTATGTGATCCAAGTTATTTCTCTCTACGAAAATATTTGGTATTTATTACCAGCTGAATTAAGAAACTTGAATTTTTTTAAATTTGTTTTATTGTTTTAACACTAAAGCTTGGCCACTTGGCTATTAAAATATATCGATTTATATATCAATAAAACACATTTCTACATATTCTATGACAGTAGTTTTTTCTATCATTAGCACAATTTAGAAAATTATTAATCCTCAATTGACGGGTATAGTAGAATAACGCGTTCCTGACCCATATAGCAAGTGGACTAATGAATGGAGGAAGGCCGGCGGGTTCCCGGAACAGAATGAACGCTCCGAGGTCACTCAATGAGAATAGAAAGATGAGAGCTCTTCAATGGAACATTCATGAGCGACTGTTGTCGAGTGAGTAACTAAATCAGTATGCAACAGACACTGGTGGCTTACTTTTATGGCACTCAGAGATTAAGAGAAAACAAAATGGACACTAGGTATGATCAAGGATAAATAGTTGGGCCGACTTATCAGCTGACGATGAGCTGGTAAAAAACGCCGATTAGTCGGCCATTTATATTCGTACTCTTAATAACAGGTTGATTTAAATGAAAACATGGCCTTTATTCATCATAATTTTTATTTGAGATTCATCTTTAACTACAGTTTTCTATTTATTTTAGGAATAGGAACTCTGATTTTTTGTAATCAACTATAGAACATAAAGATCATATCAACAAAAAGGCATAAATAACGCAATTATAAAAAAAAAAACAAAAAAAAAACCCTCTAACGTGATAGTTTTAAAAATTAACTAGTAAGATGATATGACTAACACCTTACAGAATCGAGCAAAATGTCAGCGAAGTAAAAACAGTATTTGTATTTAAATAAAAATTTCCGCCATATTATTGTATCATTACTTCTAATTTTCTAGATTACTCTAGGATTTGTTCATTCATCTGCTTATATTTGATTGTTAAGATTGGTCGTTATTACACCACCCCACTAGCTTAGTATGAATAAATCAAAAATAATACACGAAAGCGATTTTTAGGATTAGATTATCAACACATTAGTTTTAATACATGGTTTAAAACTGTAAAGATGTTAAATCCACATAAACTGAAACTCATTAAAAATATTTGAACCAAACTGTTTTCTTCAGAGGAAGCATTTGTCGATTTCAAAAATAGATTCTTGATAAAGAAAATCGATAATACAAAATCGATTCCTGGGAGCCGACTGATATATATCGTTGACGTTGGCATTTGTGATCCCTAATTATATAATTACTACACCTAAGTTCATCTGCCTAATGACAAAAAGAAAAAGAGGTGTTAAAACATACTTTTTATTCATTTTTAAGAACAGTAATGTTTAATATACCAGATAAACACTGCTTGGTACAGATTTTAAACAACATTCAAAAATCAAGAATTGCCAGTACAAGGCCAAATCGCTTACGGAAAAGTAAGGAAATGGGATTACAATTTCAAACAGTCAAATGTCCCAGCAATAACGAAATAAATGCAGCCAGACAAGGACATGATTTTATCACCTTTTTTTTTTGTATTATTAAGGGAGTTTTGCTATCATAAAACAAATACTATTTTTCATTTAGCTGCAATGATATACTGGTTTAGAAGCCCTAATACACTATTAAAGCAACATTCATAGAAACATCATAAGCATCATATGTTAATGAGTTATTTTTGGATATTGTCTGAATTTTTCTATAGTCCGTGAGATTTGGGAAGGCGACTGGCAAAACATAGGGAGGGAAGGACGTGGTCGGCCATTGAAACACAACATCGAAGTCACTCGATTCATCGACCAATGGGCATCGATGTTTTTGAACAAATATGTTATTTTACATATTATGTAAGCCAGGCTGTTAAGTTCACCATTAGCTAACATAAGTAAAATTATTGATATTGGTTAAATAAGCGTTTTAAAACATTTATAGCAGAATTATTAAGTTTACAATTAAATTTGTCTGAAAACATCAGTGATTCTTATATCTATTAGAAGCCAAATTTTAGAGTTAGCTACTAACTAATTCAACTTATATAATTTATATTAGTTAAATGAATGTAAATAACAATCACGTTTCTCGAATTTATTGTAACTGTCATCTGTAGGGTTAACATTTAAACCAATATAAAAACATTGTTATTTTATGTTTGGTTGGAACATTATTCAAAGCGTTACCTTTTAAATAATTTATGTTTGTTAAATGAGTTTAAGGAATTTTTTGAAAGCATCGAAGTTTCCTAACATTCGTTAAACAATAATTTAACTAACATACAGTTAGTAAAAAAAGTCTGCATACACTTATTATTAATTTGAACATGTGGGTTAAAAGCAAAAGAGAAAAAACAGTGGAACAATTTATTTATTTTTTCCTTTTAAATACAGGCCCTTTTGATTAATTTGGTACATTTTAAAGTTGTTTAAAAATTTTATAAACACAACAAAAAATAATCTAGAAAAAGTAACGATATGTTATCACAAAAAAAGTCTGCATGCACGGCAAATGAAAATAATTATCAGCATAATTAATTAACAAAAAATTCTCTAATGGTCTGTGGGACCTCCTTTATTTTTTATTACCTCTCTTAAGCGACTATTATATCGAGCTAACTATTTTTTTTTGTAAAAGTTGGATCCGTTTTCAACCATTCCTCCTTAAGGGCTTCTGAGAGTTGCTGTTTATTTTTTATTTCGTGACGCCGCAGTCTCATTTTAAGATCCTGGCAGAGGTGCTCCATGGGATTGAGATCAGGCGATTGTGGTGGTGTTCTTAATTGGTGTGGAGCATTGTAAAGCAACCATTCTCCGACCCTTCTGGCACGATGTTAAGGATCGTTATCTTGTTGAAAAACAAAATTTGATCCTAGGCCTAACTTGATAGCACTGGGTCGCAGATTTTGTTTTAGGATATCTATGTATACATATTGATCCATTATTTCCTCGATGATCTTCAAGTTGCCTACTCCAGCTAAAGCCATAGAGCCCCAAACCATGATCCTCCTCCTCCGTGCTTAACTGTCGGGCATAAGTTTTTCAATTTCATGGCCTCGTTTTTTTTCTCCTCCACACTCTAAAGTTGCCATCAGGGCCGAAAATATTAAATTTGGACTCATCTGTGAAAATTACTTTGTCCCAAAAACTGCTAGGCTTATCAAGGTAACTTTTCGCAAATGCCAAACGCTTAGCTCGGTTAACTTTACTAATAAAAGGCTTCATGCGAGCCCTTCGCGATTTAAGATTTTTTTTTTTTTTTTTAGTGAATTACGTACCGTTTCAGGTGGTACTTCAATATTGTAATCCCGCAATAAATTAGTGGCTAGTCTAGGAGCAGTTATTTTAGGGTTTTCGTTCACACTCCTTAAAATAGCACGCTCATGACAACGTTGGAGCTTTTTTTGGCCGTCCTGATCTCGGCCCTACTCCAACCTGTTGCATTCTAATTTCTAATTACAGTCTGAACCATCGAAACACTTTTATTGACAATTTTCGCGATTTCGCGTAATGATTTTCCTGCGGTCTTATGATTCACTATTAATTGACTAATCTCGCGAGAATTTCCATTATGAGCTGTTGCTTTCACTTGGCTTTGGTTCTTACTGATTAAATTAGGAAGTAAGACTACAGAAAACCTTTATGAATGTAAACAAATTAAATGTTTGTTTACATTCAAAGGATTACACTAAGGTGTATTTAGACTTATTAGTTGTAATAAACAGTGGCAAAAATTTATGATGAAACATTTTTTAGGTATTCAGTTCCGAAATCATATTATAAGCACGATTTAATCTTCTACAGATCTTATTTTATTAAAAAATAGAAAAACTTAACTTTAATTAAGATAAAAATGATGCACATTAATTCATAAATGAATTTATATTATGGTGTATGTAGACTTTTTTTACTAACTGTATATTCTTTAAAAGGTAATCCTAACATTAACATCGAACCTGAGAAATATCTGTGTATCTGCTTTGAAGGAATTTATAAGATTTAGGTAGTTGTAAAAAGGAAAGGCCTATGACATTAGTTTGTCAATTATGTGTCACACTGTAACCAGTACCCGTAGGCAGCAGGTAGAACCGGCAACGTTGGTACGTGCCTATCCAAAACCCAGTTGCCATTACTAATCTCACGAACTATAGATAATAAATCCTATTTAATATTTTATTATTTAATACGCTTGGTTTGCAATTAGCAATTTATTATTTCACCGAGGTATTGGTATGGGGAATCGATTTTTTGGAAACTGTACAGAGAATAAAATAAAAAAAAAGGAACTGATACATCATCAGTTCACAGTATGTCCAGGACAAGCAGATATCGGCTGGGAATTAGACGAATGACGTAGATACTAACAAGTTAATTAAGATATGAGAGGGAGCCCACTGGAAGATGGCCTTATTCTTGAGGCGTGCAGTAGCACTTAGCTCCGGAGTCGGTGGCTACAAGAAGTCACGTTGTGCTTGCGGTGCAAGATCTCAGATAGCACAACTATAGAGGAACTGTGTCCCGTAAAGCACGACCGTCGTCACTATCGCTATCGCACAATTCGGGGAAAGATCGAGAAGTGGATAGATTCTCAACAGATAAAATGGTCTCCTTCCCAACAATATTGCTCCTGAAGCAACAAGAAGTTGTAATGTTTATATATTTATATTCACCTTACAAGTTACAGACCTCTTGGCAAAGATTGCATTGAAAACTGACACCACTCACCTGAAAAAAAGAAATAATTAAAATAAGAATACACCGTAAATTAGCTTTTAAAAATTTATAAATGTAAATCATGCATTTTTTTCTAATGCTTTATTGATATTTACAACTTTATTACAAAATGCATAATAAAATTATGCAAATAAATAAAATGTGAAATAAGAAAATAATGACGTGGAAATAAGAAAATATCAAAATATAAGACTAAATCAATGTTGAATTAATATTATATTAAATCAGAATTAATATAATGCTAAACTACCAGTAATGCTAACTCCTGATAAACATTCCGGTGTCAGGGTAGTGTAAATAACAAATTATAAATAAATAAAGCACAGAATCCTTGTTGAAAGTTATGATTTTAATTACTGCTAAATTTTCTCAAGGGAAGTGGAAATAAGAAAACATGAAACTTCCTCACATTTATTTTTAGATCGCTGTGTTTTATTGAATCAATAATACAATCTGTCTCACTTTAGTGCAATAAGTAATATGGACGACAAAGAATCCATTCACAAAATATGCACTCTGAAATTTTCTTACTTAATTTGATACAGCAAATATAAATATATAAAACACTAAATCCATGTAGAAATTAATCTTCTTAACTTCTGTAACTGGTCCGGTAGGTTTCGTGGAGACGCGCTTGCGGAATGGTACTTTCTTTTTTTTTCTATTTATTTAGACTAATGTGATTGGACGAGATGGACATAATTAAATCATTGTTATTAGAGTAATTATAAAGGGCGCTAGGTAGCAACGATCAGACGTTTGCGGTAGGAGAAGCCCTGCGATGAACCCCCTCCACCCCACCCCTATGAGTATTTAGGTATAGGAAGTAGGGTATTAAGGTTAATACGGCTTGGTTAAATTCCTCTATTGTTAGCTCGCTGTGGCCTTGGCACCAAACTAGTTTCAGTCCTATCTAATCCTCTTTAGCATAAAAGAGGATCTTATTGAGGAGCGAAGGATACACAATCTTCAGTGATGTTACGATTTAAATATTAAGGTGTATACAGGCAAATATAGAAGTAAGGAACTTAGTATATAAGGCAATGGAGATGGAGAGATCATTAAGCCGCGTTTACAACAAAGTTGACAACTAAATGTTGCTCTTCTCAAATTTAGAGCAACAAGAGCGAGAGGTTTAGATTAAGGGAGGAGTACATGTTTCGTTATTTTGTGTATATATCTTTGAAGAGATGTTTTAATGTAATTACCGATTTCTTAAAAATTGTTGTTTTTACAAAGTATGTTTTTGTTTGATGGCAGACGTGAAGCATTGTAGATATTTTTATTTACCGAGGGAAATGATTGATTATCCTCATACAGAAGTTTTGTATCCTTTCGTGTTTATGGTAGTTGGTAGTACAAGTTGAGCTCCACACAGGTGAGATATATGTAATCTGGGATTGAATAACTGTTTTATACAATAGAAGTTTGTTTTCAGGACTTAATTTAGATTTTTTGTGTAAGCAAGGAAACATCTTTTATATGATTTATTTATCTTTTTTTACTTTGCCTGCTTTATCATGTATTTGGTCTGTGTATGTTAGAGATCTGTATAGAGTCAAACCAAGGTATTTAACTGATTTGGACCAGGGGATGACTTCGTCAGCCAAACGTCAGGTCTGCAGCGCGTGGAGGGGGACAGTTCTCTACTAGTTTTCTACAAGTTGCTTGCGCAAAGTGTGCAGAAACAAATCTTCCACTTTTAGTTGTCAACTTTCTTTAATATTTACTGACACTCCGCGGGAAACCAAAATTTAGTGGAAAACTTGTCTCTCCACAAGTGGAAGACAGAAAAAGTTGCTGTATTTAGTAGAAAAAGCAACAAATTGCCGCAACTTGTGGAAAACTTAGTTGTCAACTTTGGTGTAAACGCGGCTTTAGATGATCTGGAAAACACCTAGTCTTTATAAAGTTGGAATCTGACCCTTCAATTGTATTGGAGAAGGAATGACCATTTAACTTCCAAGAATGTTATACCAATGTATATATAAACACATAATACATGGTGATGTATTCAGAGATTAGTCGGCAAAAATCGCCGACCAGTCAGTCATTTTATTCATTTATAGGTATTACTTGCGAATAAATGGCTTTCTCCTTTTAGCAGCTACTTTTCGGTAACCAGTTACTGTTTTACCGGCAAACATTCTAGCGGTACCCATTCAAAATTAAAACTTCCAAATTTCCCTCCTTTCATTACGAGCTCTTCTGATTCTATTCTAGATGCAAGTAGAAATCACACTACATGCTTTGTAGTGATAAAGGGAAAATTGAGTTCTAATTTCGGATGTGTACCGAAGGAATGCGCGCCGGTAAAACAGTAACTGCTTATATTATAAGTGGCCTTTGTTGATTATAATTCATCTTAGTTTGTTATTCATTGTAGGAATAGAACTGATTTTTTTTTTTTTTTTTTTTTTTTTTTTTTTATCAATTATAAAACTTTAAGAATGATCACATCAACATAAAATAAATTCGACAACTTCTACAACACTACATAAAGAATATGCGTACCCTAACCTAATATTCTTTTTTTATTTTATTTTTTTGTTTTATTATCTTCGTAATTTTTATTTAGGTTAAATCAATGTAATATATACTATAATTAATAACAATTGTTTTTATTTTATTTCGCAATATAAAAATAACCATTAACATACTTATTTATTACTGAAATATATATATATATATATACGATTACTCTAAACAGTAAAAACCTATGCACTCATTTGCAGATACATTTCGAAAAAAAAAAAAATTAGTTAAAGCATAAGAATTCATGTTATCTAATCAGGTTCAAAAATATGATAAGTTAATGATAATATATTTACTATCTAAATATAACAAATAAGTTGACAAAAGAATGAGTAATGAGTTTATAGTTATGGTTGCTTATCACTATCAGAAGTCAGCCAATATCATTAAAACACTACAGTTAATATCACTTTGAATAAAATCAAAGAGATAATTTTCATAAAGAAAAAAAAAATAAAACCTGAATTTCTATAAATATCTATAAATGATATGTTTCATTAAGAGATCGTTAATGAATGGACTTTAAATAATCAACAAAGACTAATGAGAAAAATTCAACGATTTAAAAATAAACATATTAATGTTCTAAAATATAAGTTGCTTTATTATGTTAGGGTTAACACAAAATATTATATATTACATGTACAATATAAAAACAAATTAATGCTGGAATAATTCTCAAGAAAATTCAGTGAACCATAGTAGAATAAATTTCTAAATCTTTTAAGTTAAATATCATTCAGTAAACAAAATTATACAAATAAATGCAATTCTGAAAGAGGGAAGACAGCTCAATCAATTAGACTTAGATTTAATTTTAAAATTTAAATACTGCCTGACAACAAACACTTCAAAATTTCAGTTTATGTTTGCTGAATGTCTGGCCCTGGGACCTTGAGACAGTTTATTTTATAACCCCAGTTTATAATTTATCTGTATATTATACTTAGCAAAAAATAAACATAATTATGTAATATCCTAAATCATTTGTTTGTATTACTTATAGTAATTTAGTGATATGCTGAACTTACAGTCATATAACTATAGTAAATTATATGAATAACTAGCATCCCCCGTCGCGGCTTCGCCCGCTCTAATAAATACAGAACTTAAATTATTTTAACTAATAACTGAATTTTATTTGTTTATCGCTAAAAATCTTGTATTGAAATATGCTATTGAGCATTATTTCTTCAAATTATATTTTCACGCAAAGCAGTCATTTTTAACCTGGTTAAAATTACACTGATTAGGTGTTTGAAGATTAACTAAAAGCATAATTGGACATCAAATTATTAAGTTTAATTGATGAATTGGTAATCCAGATGGACAGAGACTATTAAGAAACTCTTGCGGGCTGCATTATCAGTTCATACAACCAAAGGTCCATGAATCATATTTTTAAGCACAGAATCAAAAATCAGAGGATCGATGTTTTAATTTGTTTATAACTTTTATTAGGCAGAAATAATTGTATTGATTTCATTAAGTTGGATTTTAATTCCTAACCATAAAAGTATATGACATTGTGGCCAACTTCGTTTCCTTCACTCGAGATTGAGCAGGTAAAATTTTATTATTGCTAAACCATCCTAGAACTATCACTATGATGTAGTTAAAATTTTGTACAGATGTGTTCAAAAGTTTTACCATTATAAATTATTGCAGAATGATGCTAAGCGTATATCGGTCGATATAAACTTCACTGGGATCCACATGTCGCACCACTTTAATTTAAATCTTTTTTAATAATTCAATTGAGTTTTCAAACTTCACTGTTATCCACATATTATCGTTTTTTTTTTTAAAGCAAATTAATTGAAAATCAGTAGATTTTATTATTGCTAAACCTATCTGGAACTATCACTATGATGTAGTTAAAATTTTGTACAGATTGGTTAAGCAGTTTACGTAGATAGTGATCACAAATGAAAAATGTCTTGTCCTTTTATATAATAGTATGGATATGTTTTTAACAGATGCAAGTACAGTAGTGGCATTGAAAATAAATGCACTTCATTAAAAAGGAAATTAGAAACCTCGAGATAGCATGGCTATGGGACACCCTATCCGGGAATTAATCTGTAATTGGGGAAAGGGATATCCCCCTCGAAAGGAAGGTAGATAGGGTGGGAGATTACTGAGTACCTTCCTAAACTTTGAGAAAATTTAGGCAAGATTAAGTTCTATAATCGGTTAAGATTAACTTCTATCCTCATTAATATTTCCCAAGCTGGAGCTATAGGAATGTCATTAAAGTTAAAAAACAATCAATTCTACTATTATCACGGCAAAAAAAAAAAAAAAAAAAAAAAAAAAAAAAAAAAAAAAAAGAAAAAAAGAAAAGACAATACAAAGAAGCAAAATTGATTCACTGTGGTAGGTTAAACTATTCTTAGCAATGGGAAATACAGTTTTCTTCAACTTTGGTCCTAATATCTGTAGTAATTGTGAATAGTCGGTTATAATTTTGAGTGTTTAGTGTGTTATTCAATTTTGGGTTACAGGGGTATGACCAGAAAGCTAATTTTTTTTTCTTTATTAGTTTAATTAACAGAGACAAATGTAAATTTGTGAACAATTATAAAAAAAAAAAATAATCCTAAAATACGATTTTTTCATTTAACCGACAATTCACAAGTGCCACATATAATGAAATCGCTAGCTGGATGGTGACCTCACAAACTGTTGTACATTTTGAAAAAACGCTATCTTCAAGTTGGTAGCCCACCAGGATGGGAGAAACAAAATGAGTTCAACTGTTCGACGATATTTGCGGTTAAATCGTGTAGGGCCCACTGAGCATAGAATAAAATCTTATTGGCGTGTTAGATATGTTTACAACAATAATTTGTTAGCTATTCGTTGCTTCTCAGAACTGTAATCTGTTGATTCGTACAGATAGAGTTGTTTTCTAAAGGAAATGATTAAAAAAAAATAATCGAATCATCAATTATAAACGAAGAAACTGAAAACGGTATTTTCATTGTACGTCAAAATCGACCACATTCTGCCTTTTAGTTTTCATTCAGTCTACTGCTTAATATTGTTAAGAAATATATGCAATCTGGGATAATATTCTTACAATAGTCACAAGATGAAAAAAAAAATAAAGAAGTTGGAAGTTGCACATCTATTTCGACAACTCCGACATTTACTCAACCGAGATTCAATATTATAAAGATCAGGCCTATTTGTACTTGCCATATAATTCTTCACACATTCTATACTATTCCTTCAATCCGAAATCTTTCCTAAAATTCATAATCCTACTCAGGGTCACAAAAGAATTAAACAATAACCTTCATGTCCCACAGGTTGATGGTTCGGACCAAACCCGCTAACAACTTGTTTCCAAATCGATTTTAGATGACCTGCGAAAAGTATGACATGTGTAAAGAAAATGTCCTCGCAAACTTTAAAGATCAAAATAATGCGGGAATGCTACAATGAGCAGTTTGTCAACGAGTCATGACATTGGATTTATTCCAATTATTTGCTTCATAAATTTCAATAATTCGATTTTTTAGGCCCTCTTTCAGCTTTAATGACACCTTTCTAGCATCCCCCATACCAAATTAGGAACTATGGATATAAGGAAAATATAACTACTGGATATAAATTAAAAATACGAGATTAATTAGACTATACACTTCAACAATATCTTGCAACACTTACAGCTTTCTTAGCATGACCCATCGCGGAACATAACTTCAGCCGCCCATCGAACAAACTTCCTCTATACTTTCCCCGCCTAATCAATGCTCTTAGTCAGCAATATATGTTTTACTATTAGCTTCCGCTCTTGCTAAGCTAACAATCTCGAGAGGAAATTGCATCAAACAGCTATCCCTGTAACCAAGAATCGTAGTAGATTACATGGGTGCGAATTATGGGGAAAGGATCCTCTCCGCAACAGCGAACAAAGCGGGAGAATCCAACAAAGGAACTTCAAACGTTAAACAATCAAGGTTATAAAGCAGTATCGAAGATCTTAATTATGAAATAAATTGTTGCCTTTAAGGATGCTAGAAGCAAAAGGCGGTCCAATAAGGATAACAAATTAATCATTTACTACAGACATCAATTATTACAGGAAAAACGATATCCATACAAATACTACAGAATTTGTCTAATATAAATCTCTTAAGGCTAAACGTACCTCCTTCAGAGAAGCTTTCGAAACACTAGAATTTATTTCCGGATTTGCTCCGGAACGGAACGTCCGATTTTCAATCTGTTCACGCCATGGAGCGTTTTTTTTTTTTTTTTTTTTTTTTTTTTTTGTATATATTCAATAATTAGGAATATAGAACATGAAAATAAAGTTAAATGCCACTTGTAGAATACTGAAACGAATGACACATTCCAACTTATTATAGCATGCATATTGCGATAGTAAGGTGAAAAATACGGATATTGTTAACAAGCGGATGGAATGGATGGGTCCCCGGCTGATACCGGTCTCTTCCTTTCCAAAATGACTCTCGCGTAGGTATTTCTCAATTTGTGAAGAGCCAAAGCAACAATGTATGATTTGTTTTCTTGTTATTATTATTTTTTATGTATTGTCAGATTCATTCTATTTAAAATTTCTCGTTTTTAGATGTACGAATAAGGCAATAAAAATTAATTTCTTGAATTGATAAAAGCATCAAATGTTTAATTTATTTATTTATTTCCAAAAAAAAAAAAATTGTTTATGCTATCCTTATTTTATTGCGGTATCTACATATCACACAAGCTCCTTGGTAGCTAGCCAACACAACTTACTGACTTACATACACCAACAGTTATGAATACAGAAATGAACTAACAAGAGCAATGCTGATAACCTATTTTTGAAAGGTGTGGATAAACAAAGTTAAAAGAAAATATTAAAGTATTTTATATATATCGTTGACGTTCACAAAAACCTTAAACAGGTTAATTAAAGTTAGAATAATTAAAAAAAAAAATTAAGTTACGATTTTTTAAATTAATATGTTTGATTACAGTTTTGCATTAGATGGGACATATCCCTAAAGAATTTGAAAAAAAGTGTATATAACCTTATTGATTTAAAATTTCGTAATTTAAAATAGCTTGGTAATATTTTTTAAATAATGTTGTATTTTATTTAATTTATACTTTTGATTTCCCCAACATGTTTCATATGACCTGTTCAACAGTGTGGATATATGCATTCTTAAAAAGATAAAAGATGCATTCTTAGCCGTAAAAATAAAAAACATTAATTAAAGGAATATTTTGCCTGTTACTTTATATATAAAAAATGTAACAGTAGAGATGATTTTTGTATTTATCAAAAACAACTAAACAGTTGTTGGACGGAGTAATCATCTGAGTCATTAGAGTATATTTATCTTTAAAAACGGTGACTAATATACTTTAACTAGTTGGAAAGGAAAACAGAATGTTACAAAACAGTTTTTTTTTTTTTCAATTCTCCCAAACATCTCGTGCCTTGAACGGCCATAAATAATTTAAACGGAGGCACTACTATTCTTGGACGCAAGCAATCAGCTATGAGATACCGCTAGTAATCCTATATGTTTAACAACGTGTCCATTCAATTAAACTGACAATCAAGCATTGGTGTATCGCAACAGATACATGCGAATATCGATCATTACCGTGTTGAATAAAGTTAACAGAAACTTTAGGCAACTATAAATATATAAAGATGCCTAAATTTTGTTAATAATAAATACACTTGTACTATAAATATATCAATTAATAATGATTTATAAATTAATATTTTTACTTATAATATAATATATTTAATACTTTAAATTAAATTTGCAGTTACAAGATATTCTGTAAACTTAATCATAAAGAAATTGATTTCAGTGAATATTTTATAAGCAAAAAGAAAACGAACTTGTGGAACCAAATTCTTGGGAGAAAGGAGAGGATAAAGAAGGGAATCATTTTTTTTTTTTAGAAAATAAATTTACTATTATTTTAATAGTGAAATTCCGAAACTACTATTAAAAAAAATAACTATGCCATGGTTATTATTATTACAATAATTACTACTGTTAATTTAATTTAATTATCAATTAAAGTAAATTGAACCCTTTATAAATAATATGGTAAAATCAGATAACTAATTTGAGACCCTTGTCACACAAATTATAACTATATATTTTGGAGTTTGTCGGGGATGGTATAATGTTTATAAAAAGTTCCATACCTTGTTCATTAAACCTAAACCAGATATCTTTTCTTTCATGATAATCTACATAAACACTCAAATCCACTATTTTCTCAACTTTCTTTCATCTACATTCCAGATAATCTTTAAAGGCGCCATCGTCAAAGATGGACTTTCCAATATAGAATCTTAATTGGAATGTTACCAGTAGGTGGTTCTTTATAAGTTATACACAAGGCATTAGATTTGCATATCATATTACTTTTTTTCTATAAATTTGTTTTCAATAAAATAGATTTTTGAAATGGAAATGTCTTTTAGATGGGTGTCTATACATTTTTGGTGCATTTTTTATTCACACTCAAAAATTTAATATTTGGTCTGAGTGAACAAAGTAACGTTTTGCCTACTTTTTAAAGTGTTAGAGCTTTTTTGTTGGTGTTGCACGGCTCGAAAATTTGCTGAAAGTTTCCTGAGTAGAAATTTAAGTGGAGTATTTTTTGTTAAATAATAATTTCACTAGGACCTACCGTTTAGGTGCCATATAGGTTTAAATGAAAAATCACTTTTGAGCTCCCTACTTTTTCACTATTTTGTTTATTTCGAATAATTATAAACCGTAATTTAGTTTAATAATTAATAAAAGTGAATTGATCCCTTTAATTCTAAGATGTAAATAAAGACAAAAGCAGTATATAGAAATATCCAGATATATTCTTTTTCCCAGTCAGGAAATTTTTTTTTTTTGTAAAGTTTCTTCGCAAAATCAGGTTAATAATATGTTGGTTAATACCTTAAGTAAAAAACATATCAAGTAATATTAAAGATTAACTAAAATGTTATAAAAAAATTATAAACTTAAAAATTATTATTCATAAGCTATTAGTTGACTGTGAAGTATTTAGCGTTGTAGATTGTTGGGGTAGGCAGTCATAGATACACAGCAATTCAAAATAATATTTTAATTTATAATGCCGACGTTTCACAATCATAGCCCTTAACTGTCAAAACATTTTTTCAGTCTGTTTACCACACCCTCTCTGAAATCCCGATGAAGGCTTGCAGTGCAAGTCGAAACGTCGGCATTATAAATTAAAATATTATTTTGAATTGCTGTGTATCTATGACTGCCTACCCCAACAATCTACAACTTCAAAAATTATTAAATTTGTAACTTGAGGAAAACCTGTTTTTAAGCAATTTTAAGAATTTCGGAAAAATATTAGAACGAATAAAATATATGAATTTCTCACTTGCTTAATGGTTGATAAGAATACACTAGATGGAATGGATAGATGTATTCAAAAAGAAGTATTTTTTTTTTTTACTATAAGAAAGTTTGGCTGGAATGTATTAAGGGTTGTATTAAGGGTAAAAAGTTTTTGTTTATAAATAGATATTCTAACAAAATATCAATAGAGAAATCACTATAAACATGTACTGATAAAAACATTGTGTTGTGAAACATGGAGGTTTGATAAAATTAACATTGGGAAAGGGGCAAAGGATGTGGAGACGGTGCAGAAGTGGTAAAAAACAAAACAAGAAATGTTGAAATGTCTATTTATAACTTTTCGCAATAGATCAAGTTTCAATTTTTAGATTCACAATACACGCTTATCTGTGTTAACATTATAATAAGATTTTAAAACATTAGATTAATAGGGTTTTTCCAATATCAGCCATTCAATACCACCACCATCTTGATTAAGGCGTTCAGGACATGAAGCAATATATAACTCATATTAGATAATATTACGTTCTAGCTTATCTATGATGGACGGGGGAGTCCGATATAGTTTCATTAGAGATTGCTGCCCTCAGCTGTGAGATAAAGACCCTGATAGCATCGCTTCGATTGCAGTAACCTTCCATATAATTTAATGCACTCAATATTTTCTGATATATATTTAATTGATTGCTTAGAAGATACATATCAGGTTATAAATGCATGTTTGAATTTTTAAAACCAGGCATTAAATCTGAAATTATTTACACACACACGAAATGAATATAAACAAAAATTATTAAATTAAATACCTGAACGGTAAATAAAATTTAAGGTTATATCACATATTTCATAGAAAGATGGATGAATAAATTGTTATAGCTCTCAAATGAAACCCGATTAAAAGATAATGAATTACAACGAACTTTATTCCCGAACAATCCCGTAACTCAAAACCTTAAATTCACCTTAAGCATTAAAGAGGTAAAATCCTTTTTCATTCTTTTTCTGTAATAATCATGTTCCATATATAGAAATGGTGTGTCTAGAACAAAATAACAAATTTACTCTTATCTTTTTCCAAAGTTAATATTTTAGTTTCGGACCACGTACTATGAAGGGCCTATATCAGTAAGTAATGCTATTTAAATTACAGAACTACCTGCTTTATGTTCGGAATAAATTTATAAGTTGTTTTGGTATAGAAATTAATTAAATCTATTAGACGAAATTTACAATTGTATAAAAAAATGCACCAAGTCAATGAAAAGAATTAAGAATGTAATGATTCGAGAACAACGTTTAAACAAAAACCAATAAGCAGCAGTACAACAGAAATTCTATACAATTAGGGTTGATGAATTAATTGCCACTTCTATTGGGATTATTTTATTAGAATACTAGTTTCGACTGCTTCAGTTCTAAAGCATACAAAATTTTAAACACATCAGTACTATGATACATGGATAATATATACTAAAGTTTTCAAAAATGTAAGATAAGAAATCAAACATTAGTACTCATCTCAGGAGATCAAAGAGATATCTGAAATATATCCATCGTGGGAAGAGAAAGGGGACAGGTAGGTTAAATTTTTGGGGTCTAATATGGGATTTCTCTTATTACTCATTGGATTTTTCCGTTCCTATTGGAAATTTTTATCTGGCCATTTGAACAAAAATCTGGATTGGTTTTAAACGATTTTATTATTTCTAATGATTCATAAATATTTAATTTTAGGTTATTTTCTACTTGATGTACTATTTTTACTCCCGATTATTTATTAAATTTATAGTTATTTTCATTTAGATGGATGGAGAGCGAAACTGGAATTTCGGGTCTTATTGTATGCTCTTATCGCCTATAGCCCAGTTTCTAATAAAATAATCTCAATAGAAGTGGCAATTAATTTATCAATCCTTATTGTATTGTATCTATACCATCATGCGTACCTCAAGTGAGAAATTCTCCATTTTAATACGCGATATCTTTTTTTCAGAGACCTGAAACGAAAAACAAGTCAAGAGACAAATGAGTATGGATTTAATTATGAAAGGCAACGTTCCTGGTTTGGGCCAAATCAGCAACATATGCGACATTTATTATGGATGAGTTGGATAAAATACATATTGAATCTTATTTAAAAATTTTACTTTTTTTTTTTTTTTTTTTTTTTTTTTTTTATATATATTTAATATTACCTATGAAAATAAAAGCAATACAACATAATGGAAAGCATAGGTAAATGGTAAAGCCTTTGGCCAAAAAAATAAGTACACACACATATTTTTTCTTATCATGTTTTGTTGAAGAGGAAGCCGCTAATGTTTAATTAAATAATCGATACTGGAAATATATAAAAAAAGGTTTGAGAGTACAAAATAATAATAATGATATATTTAAAACAATTAAAATACAATAAATATTTTTGATAAATTTATAAGTTTGCCAGAAAATATAGCTTAGGTAATAGGCTAAACAATTATTCTATTAATCAATATTGAGTTCAAAAAGTAATTTGGACATCACTAATTAAAAAAAAAAATTGGAGAAAAAATATTTTTGAGGAAACACTTCAGATAAAAGATGGGGAAGCAGAAGGAATTTTAATTTAAAATTAGTGAGATCCTTTATTCTCTCATTTTATTAATTAATTCTACTTAAAAGGAACCAGATATTAATTGGACCCTAAATGATTTCCAATTAACAAGAATTATGAGAAAGGCAACAAAGCTTTGTGTTTTGTTGAACGGTATTTTATTTAATCATTTTGACCGTTGAAACCCTCGTTTCAACATTATTTTGCCAATGTTTTACTACTGTTTGTTTATGAAGACAGTTACGTCAGAAGTTAATCATGTTTTACTCAATCGTTTTACTTGCAATATATAAAAAACTACAGAACTAAACATTCAAAAATTTAAAAAAAAATATCTGAATGAGTGTGCCACCAGCAATAAAAGAGCTATCGCGAAGGTAATATTAATGAAAACGGATCATAGATTAAATGTTTTAATGCAATTAACTATCAGTAAGGACCTTAGCATCAAAAGTCTTTCCTCATTACTTTTAAACTTTACATGATCGCTTGAAATATCACTACAATTATATTGTAAGATTAAATGTTATGTTGACCTAAGTAACATAACTCTGCACAAGGACCTACACATGCCCACCATAAAAGAACACATATAGACATATAGACCTACTACAAACAATTTCCCAATAGACTTAAAGATAACAAACAAACTTATACATGACATGTCCACAGCAATGATGCCCAACAATATCAGTAGAAGGTTGAAAAGGAGCTGGGTGAAAGACCTTGGCGCCACTGGGCAATACTCATCATGATGCCCCTCATGCCAGAACCTTCTTATTGTTTTAAGGACATCTCATTCGCTTGTTGTCATTAATACATTTGACAGATATTGTATAAGATCTTCTTTACAAAAAAAAGTTATTTTGTTATTACACGGCACTTTGTACAACTATTGCACTAACTTTGGAAAATGTATGAAATCATTAGATATCAAAATATGCCTCTCACTAACAAACACTCAAAATATAAAGCCACAAAACCAGCTTATTATAGTTTTATCTTTTTTAATTAAAAAATTATAACTACCCAGACATGATTTTCCATGTGATGTCACTTTTCTCGTGTGACAAAAACAAGTATGCAATGATCTTGACTTAGGTCGAGAATAAAGTTAAAAAAAATCTTTTAGTCATTAATAAATTTCCGTACTTAAAGTGAAAGGATTTTCAAATTTACTCAATATTTACTTTAACGATGTTTTGATATATCCATAAATCTATACCGCAACAACCCAGGTAGGATCTTGATCTTGGGTTCAGAACTTGGTTAGAAATTATTGTTTCGAGACCAAAGGTTGTATAAGAATATGATGTGAACAGTTATCACGCCCAGCCGCCAAGATTCTTCTTCCAATTTTAGGGTACAAGCATAAATGAGGAGCTAACTTTCAAAACGTGTTTTGTCACAGTAATCCCACTTTTAAGCAATAACAAAAAAACGGATATTATGAGATGTAATTACCCTTCAAAAACAAAAAATTCCTAATTAAACTTATAGCATCTAAAAAAACTCATTACAACAAGGATCAGAAATATTCTTTACTCCTAAAATTAGCATTTTTAATTTTTAAAATGGACAAAACACGTTTTGATGGAACACAGTGGACAAAACACGGTTTGATGAAATAACAAAGGGACTAAACACTGTTTGAAGTGGCTATGTTTTATTTTACAGAAGTCATTGTTTGCTCAAAAGTACACAAAATAAAAATTATATTTACATAATAGATGATGTATGTTAATGACACTCATAATTTCGGGGAATATTTTTAGTTTCATCCTCCTCCACAACATTTTCAACACTTGGAGAGTCAAAAAGTACAAACTTGTACCAGTTTGAATGGTTTGAACCATTGAAAAAACATGGACAAAACACTCTTTGCTTAAAGCTATAATTTTGTTTACTAATTTTAGATGGGACAAAGCTTGTTTAGATAGCTAATACTCATCACATATTGTAGGGTTCTGAAAAACAAATCTAGTGATACCAAAAACCCAAAAAAACATTTTTTGTGACAAATAGGTATATATAAATTAGTTATTATTGTACTTTTTTTTTTATCTCATTTTTTTAATAAAATCAATTCTTAATCTTGATTGATGATGGTACAAAAATGTTAACTAAATATTCCCAGAATAAAATCTACTTTTTGTTTTTACTTCATGGTAAATGTTTGCTTTTATCTATTTTCTTTTAGATAACAGTAATAGAAACAATGAATCACGTAATAGCTCCAGATAGCCCCTGTTATAGCCGGCACATACATCATTTCTTATAAGGCCTTAACAGCTTAATTCCATTGTACAAAACCAAAATTATCTGTTGTCAGATAATGATTTTTATAAAGGCTTTTAAAGAAATATTAATGCACATTCCAGTTCGTGGACAGGTGATAACCAGAATTTTTTGAAGTTTGAAGCTGTCAATCTTTCTCTCGGAATATCATCGTTATCATGTTCGAAAAAACTTCTTCCAGGGCGTATGCGATCTCTCGAAAATTACATATATCATATTAATAAAAGAACCAAAGGAATTCGATTTTAAAGGGAACGTGGAGAAGCATTTAGGATACAAAAAAACACAAACGAAGAATTAACTAACAGAAATAAATGAGCATTTTTTAAATTATATTTTTATGATACTAAGGCAATTGATTAAATTTGTAATAGATCTGATTAAAAAAATATTAGATGCCATCATTCCTTGAGAAAGAGTAAATATACTATGTTAATAGACCGATAAATAAAGTTATAAATAGAGGAACATATAAAAAGGCTGAACAATTGAAAACAAAAAAAAATTAAATTACATCCTATGAGAGTTCAATGTAACCACTATTCAAATCAGCTGCTATTTCGAACGAACAACAGGGAAAATTAGTCCCATATGATTGACAGGATAGTTAGAGAGAGAGAGATCACAAGTCAAGAAATAATTAGTAACAAATTAAAGCTTATTACTACTAAGAGGATCTAGCAGTAGTATTATGTGTTATTAGTAATATGATGAAGGTGACTAACAGTTATATACTAACGTATTACATCTTAGAACGTGGAAGCATACTAATTTCCAGCTAAACAACGTCTACAACATGATTGGACCAACAAATTAAAACACAGAATGACGAATGCTAAGGACTGGAACATAGAGGATCTGTAATTATTACTTTAAGATAGGAAAGCTATGCCTCAACAGAATATGTAACACACAGACACCAATAAACCTAAGTATTTCAAAAAATAGTGACCGAAAACCGAGACTAATTTAAACAAAAAGTATGCGGTAAAGCAACAAAAAAAGATAAAACAAGGTGTCAAAATAGGAACACATAAAAACCCTAGTTCCGTTTCACCTTAATTAACTTCTTAATGGCTGAAGAGATTCAGCTCTACCTATACCTACCACTAACGTCAAATAGATTTATTGCATTGAAATCTGAGTTGAATAATTGTGATTCTAGTTGATTCAGTACAATTATGTTCTTATTGGATAAGTTTTGTATTTAACTGTTTTTTTTATTTTCGAATATTAAACTTTCCATATCAAAGTAAAGTATACAACAGAAATAAAAATACTTACAGAATTACATTAAAATTATTACACTGCTTGTTATTAATATTAATTATTGGGGAAAAACTATAAAAATAAGAAAATCAAAAGAAAATACTATTCTCATCATAGCCGCTGCCATCCAAATGTTTCTCCAAGATATCTGGCATCTTTAGCGATTTAATCCGACCATCTAATCTTGGTCTGCCCAATGATGTTCTGTCATCAGGACTCAAGGAATCGTTAGAATGCATTCTGGCGACAAACTCAAGAAGCCGGTTTAGTTTCATCATTATTGAGATATTCGTAAATACAAAAATGTTATTGTTACTTCTTCGTGACCACTCACTTATCTAAGGAGTTCCGATTCGAAGAATTTTTTACCCAAAAATGTAAAAGTTTTGGTCTTCCGTTGAAGAAGTGAGCTAGTCGAAGATATAAAACATAAATTAACAGATTAAAAAATGTTTATATTCGAAGATTCCAGTAATCATATTTATATAACATATATATAAAAAAAATATATAATTGTTTTAATTGTGCAATAAATTTATTGGTAATGAACCTATCTGAAATCAGATGTTTTCTGAAATTTGTTGAGTACGGATTTAGTTCAACAATTACTACCCTGAGTACATAATCCAATTTGTGAAATCTTTTAAAAAGCTGTTTTAATCGCCTAAGAACAATGCTTCAGGTCAAGGGTTATAGAACTTAATTTGATACGATAATATCACAAAATAATGATTTTGTTGACCGAAACTAGTTATTTTGGTTTAAGCCTAGGATGGACCAGTACTTTACTCTCCAGTTATTAACTGCAGAATAAAGAAACACCTCTTTAATACACAATTACAGACACGTAAATTTTACAAAATTATCATTAGCCATTTTTTCAGTAATTTTTGATAAAATAAACGCCAGATTCTAATCATCTGCAAACACTACTTTTCGATGTCCCGAACATGTAACCACTACCAGAGAAAATATTGTTGATCATTATGGTTGGTATAACTGATCAGAAGTATCAGTGCTCTCACGGTGTGGAACGGGTACCAATTACAATATTGAAAAATATTTTGTAGTCTTATTCTTATATATTTTATTTATAATTATATTACAAAAATAGAATAATATTAAACTAAAAATTATTTTTATACTGCTTTAATCAATGACAACTTGGAATAGATTAGGGCTGGTTTCTTGAAGACTATTTTAGGACCTTAATTCCTAGGAGACGGAAACCTGAATCAGATGAGTTCCGGTCTAATTTTAACCCAGCGTGAACAGCATTTCCAAGCCGCTTAAGGAAGTAATATTCAAAGAAAAATTTTGGAAATGCACTTTTCTGTACGCTTACAAGCTACTTAAAATTTTAGATGAGGGAAGCTAATAGATTTTAATAAATGATAAGGGAAGTCTAAAAATAAATGCGACCTTTGACAATATTCATTTATGGCCCTCGCGTGCAATATCTTGACCTAATTCTTATTTAATGCTAATCTCAAAAGCTGTAATCACTCACAAACGGAAACTAAACGTGAAACGATATTGTTGGAGGGTTTAAGTTAACACTAGATAAGTATTACTAATTTTTTCTCACAATTTTTGATTATCCTAAAAACCGATTTATTCCGATACAACACGATTTAAAATTTTGCGCCGGAGCAGTGGTAATTACCGAAAATAAGACTTTCAAAAATACAGTATCACATAGAATAGTTGGATCTAAGATAACTAGAGAAGATCTGAAGCTATACAAAGCGAGATTACAATACGCTAAAATAATATTTGAATATTATTTTTCACGATAGGCATGTAACGTCTAATGTCTAAGAAGTTTAAGGGAGGGTAGCTAGTCTGGTGTGCAAGTATTTTTAGTCTGGTGTGCAAGAATGGGATTCAATGATCAAGAGAATATGTACAGAATGGGGTCGTAATAACTTATAATTTTCTTTTCATAAACGATTTATCATAATTTAAAAAAATCATCTTAAAAAAACTTTCGTTACTATCATTCTTGGTTAAAATTTCGAATTTCTTTTAATCGTAAATTACGTTGTTTTTTTTTATAACTTTAAAGATTCTGATTTTTCTAAAGGAACGATATTTTGAATTTCAGGAGGAATAAAATAAAATCCAAGGAACTATTTGAAAAACTCAGAAGGAAAACAAAAGCTTTTACTTCCATGGATGAGATCATTGTTGACTCCTCAATAGAACAGTTTTGAAAATACTCTCACTTTATTAATAACAGAAACAATACGAGGCTATTGTTTCAACACGAATAGTACCAAGGTTGTACAAAAAGAAAATAAAAATAAAAAAATCAACCCTGGATGCAATAACAGATTGAGAAAATAAACTGGCTGGTCTTTGGTAAAAACTAAATATATTACCAACTTTTTTTTTATTAGTTCAGGACACAAAAGTTTCAACAAATAAAAAAAAAAATGAAATGTCTAAGAATAAAATTATTTTCCTTGAGTGGATGGGAAGCAGTTACACCCACCATTTATTATTCCTTTTATCTCTTTATTGGGGGAGAGGAAGGGGAATCCTTTATGTTATTTAGAGAAGAAAAGGTCTCGTTAAGAGTTCTTTCGTCAACATTTCACCGAAATGAGTCAGGAAGCCACCTTATTATGCCGGAAAAGCTTAAACTTTTCTTCAAGGGCAGTAAAAGAAACGGAGGGCGTCTCCAGGGGATGAGGCTTTGTTGGTTAAAGAACACCTACTCAGTCAACTCTTTTATCAAGAAAATTATTATAATATAAATAAAACGTAAAATATTTTACAAAGAAATAAAAAAAATAATTTATTAAAACTATAAGGATATGAATGGTACTCGAATAATTAACTACATAATTAAAATTATAACGATGGAAAACTGTAAATCTGTTTTAAAGAAACATTATTTTGGAAATAATGGATTTAGACTAAAGTAAAGGCGTACTTTCAACAATTATTTGTAAAAGTCTGCTTATTTAATTATAAAAAAACAAAACAATAAGTTATGTGGTCAATTATTTTTAACTACAAATTTTAGAAAATACAGTAGACCCTCAGTAATCCGACCTCTAAGGGACCAGGGTCAAATTAATCGGAGAATTCAATGAAACATGTTTTTTATATTTAAAAGTGAATTATAATTATACTAAAACGTACGTTATATACATCAATATAATAAGATGTTTGGATAGATATGTTTTAGTCAGCTATTTATATATAGAAGCATTGACCGTAGTAACCCTATATTTTGTATAGCGAAATACCTCACCTTTAAAATAGTTTATAATAAAGTATGCTACTACAGTTTCACCACTTCTTAAGAGAACTCCAAAATTTGAAGGTCTTAGTCTCCATTTCTGCTAAAGAGCTTATTTTCTGTTTGAATTACTGAAAATTTGGTTTAGCATAGTTTAATTTTGAATAAAAAAAGGTTTTCTTTAGAACCTCCTGTTTCTTCTTCTTACCATCTTCTCCGTGTCTACAGCCACACAATCAAACTATCGCAGGCAAAGTTTCCTTACTTTTCTGCGTCTAAATATCTTTTCATCTAGGAGCTTTTGGGGGATTTCATTATTGCTCATTCTAGCAACATGTCCTCTCAGACGTCTGGATTTTATAAACTGCAAAATATCTTTATATTTTATTATCTCAGCGTTTTATCTCAATCTCCATACCCCGTTGCCACACACAGGCCCAAAAATCCTCTCAAAATCTTTCAAATCTCATTAGGGACAATTCCAGGGCTTTTGTCATCATCCAGTATTCTAACGAGTATGCGAGAATAGACCTGATTAAGGTATATATATTTGATTATTATATATGGTATTATATATTTGAATCGTTGTTGTTCGGGAGAGAGATTTGCTCAGGAGCTTCTGAAGCCCACAGAAGCACCTAATCCTTGGCGGAGTTCAGTTTTTGGTTAGCAAAATACAACATGAAGATTTGAGTTAAAAATACAAAATTCCCTAAGAAAATAGACCGGAAAAAAAAAAAAATTAGTTGATTCCATGTATTTCTAGGAAATTGTACGAACACTAGACACTATTTTTTCCAATTAGAACAAAACATCTGTGGACTCAATTAGAAAATACTTTACCAAAAAATAAGGAAGACAGTGAATATTAATAAAATCCACAATCACTAGAATATCTTCAAGTTTAGTAAATAATCTTGTAACAGACATGCTCCAAAAAGCAGGAAGGCATCGCGCGGAAGAAAAAAAAAAAAAAAAATATCGTCACCAACAGTAAAAGTGAGGCCTTCATGGTTTATTTAGCACTGCGTTCTATCATTTTACTTTTTTCTTTAAACCAACCTTAATAATAATGTTTTGGTTCGATAACCAAAAAAGAAACAACCTTGAGCTATGGTTTAGGTAGCAAAAGAGTCTGAAAGATCAAAAACGTAAAGAAAAGTACAACTAAAAAGAATATATGTAGTTAAAATATTAAAATCCCAAGAACATATTGTTCGGGCTATTGATAATGTAATGGCAAATTATAATAAACCAAAAACTGATGTATTTAAAAAACAGAGATGAATGTTCGGCATAATGATTAAGTTTCAAAAGATACAAATTTTTTCTAGACGGCCAAAATATCTCACTAATTAAAAAAGACAAAATAATTACTATAAAAAGTGTTTTTACTAACAATGTAGTAAACTAAAAATACTCAAATAAAAACACTTCCAGAAGCCAATAAAGAAAATGCAAAAATAAAGGCCCATAAAGACGAGCATTAGTGATGAATGAAGTGTTTCTATGGATATTTTACTGTCAAATAAAAACAACTAAACGGCATCTATAAATAAATCATTTGCAGAGATTGGACTAAATAAATTTTCAGTGTACATTAAATAACCTCCATAAAATCGAGTTTATTTTATTTTTTATTGTTTTTCATTGGCCGTCAAACTCAACTTTAAATGAAACATAGATCCATCATAAGGTAATGGACCTCCTATAATATATTCAAAGGTTTAAAATTTCAATTCAGTATCGGTAAAAGACGGTTTGAGGTCAGTGCTTACGTAAGAGTGCTTACATAAATCAAAGTACTTCAAAATGATAGCTCGAAAAAATATATACAAGCATAATTTTAAGAAAATTTCTGTTAAACTTCCCTCCATATCTTCTAAAACGTTCATCCGACGAAAATATTCTATGTAAATAATATTGTAGAAAATTTAATTTCCTTCAAAATACACATATATATGCCAATTTATCTTCAACCTATAAAAAGTTAAAACATCAATTTTAACTTTTCTTGGTAAAACATACTAAAGTCCTTCACATTTGCCCAGCGTATATCTCGGAAACGGTACAGAATATGAAAAATGTGTATTAATAAAAGTTGTAGATAATTGAATTAACTTTAATTAAGTAAATACTCATGTTTTGCACAACACACCGTTAATGAGATATGAGCGCAAAACCAAAAAAAGGACCTTTCGCGCCTCCCCCTGCCTGTACCCAGGCGCAAAAACTCGAGGACTTTTAGTATATTTACTTTCTTACTGAACATGTTTTCCGAAGAAAAACCTTAGATTACAAAAACGCACTCTATGATCTTTTATTGACTGGATTATAGGTTTAGATTCAGTCTAAAGTATCCAATGTCGCGATCCTGTGTCATTTCTTAAATACAGTTGAGAGAGCAACCTATTTCATTTTTATTTGAGGTACGCGTGATGGTTTAGAAGGATCAATACAATTAGGATTGAGGAATTAATTGCCACTTTTATTGGAATTCTTTTTATTTTAAATCTAGTTGGAATGTTAAACATTCATTATGAGTTTTAAGATGTCAAAACAAAAACGAAAATTAAGTTATAATTTTCGCATTGTAATCAATTTAGATTTTCTCTAGTCATCCATCTGGATACTTTCCTTCTGATTTAACCCCTAGCTATAGCCCTAACCATTAAACATTTCGTTCATCGCCCAATCTGGTCACATGACCAAACTACTTTAGTGTGTATATGGTTTCAAAAAGCTCACTGTTCATGCTGTGAATCTATGTAGTAGAATTTATTTGACAGTATTTAACTGTAACGCAAGAACAGGAAAGCCTGGAGTAAGATAAACTTGATACTTCTGTTCCTCAAAGGCCAACAGTAAGTGATGTTCAAGTTAAATCAGACTTCTTTTAGTAATGGGAAAACGTTCACTGGAACACTACAACTCCGTCGATTTGGATAAAACGTATAGCAAAAAAATAAATGCTATTTACTTGACAAATGAGTATGTCGTGTGTCACACTCGATTATCGTGTAATAAAAAAAATATAAAATTCGACAGTAACCAACTGTTCAACGTTTTTAGTAATAAAGATGATACTTTCTATTGGATTCTCAGATTTTCAAAGCATTGGGTAAAATTTTTGAGCAAATATTTCCTACCTAAACTTACTCCTAAGCTGACCATGGAGAACTATCGTTTATTAGATAAAAAATGGAAAAGAGTTAAATAATATATATTCATATGTATATAAATAATATATATTTATATGTATATAAATAATATATATTTATACGTATATAAATAATATATATGTATATTTACAAAATACGTAGATATATAGTTTCTAGAGTTCTAGAGTCAAACCTGTAGTAATAGTATTTTTTTTTTTTTTTTTTTTTTTTACAGTACACAATAAATATTCATTCATTAAAATAATATTCGTATCACGTTTTAGAGGTAAATCGTTTGTATCCTTGAATTTCAGTCAGTGTTAAGGGATGATAACTTAACGAGGATCAGCTGAATCAATTATTTTGTCAATAATTATACCTACTCTGCAATAGGCAGTTGGAAAAGTTGAAAATAACACATTATTAGAACAAAATGTTTTTACCATTATTAAATTCATAAGCCTGCGATGGGGGTCAGGGATCTTATCACATAAAATCATTTTAAAACTCGCGGTTCAGTAAATAATTATATCATCATTGCCTCACAAATACTTTAATATCATGTCATCAACCTTCAAGAATTGTGTCGAAATTGGAGAATTAAAATCAATCCAAGCAAATCCCATCAAATAACCTTCACCCTTCGTCGTAAACCTACGACTTATTGTGCAACAGTATCCTTTAATAATATCCCAATGATCCCCGTTGAACAGATCCGGTATCTAGGACTCAAAGTGGACAAACGTTTAACTTGGAATCCACATGCAAGACTAAAACGACAGGAAACTGCTCCTCGTTTTCGACTTTTCCAACATTTACAAGACAAACGTTCAAACCTTCCGATTTACAACAAAAGACTCATTTACATGACAGTTATCAGACCTATTTGGAGATACGGAGTTGAGCTTTGGGGCTCAACTAAACCTTCTAATTCTTCCCGTATCCAATCCTTACAATCCAAAATCCTTCGAAAAATCTTTAATGCTCCTTACTTTGTTATAAATAAACTTATCCACAAAGATCTTAATGTCCCACATGTTGCTGATTTAACCCAAATCAGATACTTATCCTTTCATAGTAACCTCCATAACCAAACAAATTCACTTGTCTCTTAACTTGCCTCCCTTTCCATTCCCGATAACCCTCCAAGGCGTCTAAAGAAAAGATTGTCTAGATACCTTCTAGAATTGTTATTAAAGTGCTACTGATGAGTAGCTCTTTTCAGGATTTGACATGTTATTGTAATGATTAACAACACATTTACTAGATGTATATATTTGTACAGTTGTAAATTTTAATAAATGAGAAAAAAAAATGCGATAGGATACTAGCGCAAAATGAACTCCCCAATACCATGACAACTATTATAATATACTGTTATCGCATAAGCTCATTGTCTTAGCAACAGATGTATAAATTGAATTTAAGAAAATAAAATGTTGTTTTTTTATTCTTTTATTAATTGAAATTTACAACTGTATTAATAAAAACACATTTAGTAAATATGCTGTAAACAATGCAAAATAAATGATTAAACTTGTAGAGGAACTAGGCCTGTATAAGAAAACTGACAGGAAATCTATCTACGACTGACATATTTCTGCCACAATCACAGGTCACACTCGCGAATCGCTCACGTAACTGACTTTCCAAATAATTGATCAAGTGTCACCAGGCAAGTTCTAATCTACCCTAATGAATATTTACAGAAGAAGATCACGAGGCCATCTTCTTTTCAGACGCCTCGGAGGAAAAATAAAATGTAAACTGAGAAAACAAAAGAAGAATTCAACGTTTAAACAAATGACTGTTAAAAATGGAAGCGGTAGAAAATATTTCCTTCGTGTGGGCAACAAAATAAACCAACACAAGAAAATAAACAGAACTTCAAGCTAACATCTAGAAATTTATTGAGGTATGCGTGCCACGAACGCATAGTTAAGTTTTCATCAAGTCAATAAATCAACGGGAAATCGATGTGGGAAAAAACAAGCCACTTGAAGTTATTCATCCAAGATAACCTATATTTTAACAGTCCTAAATTTTATTTAAACTGACGTGCATCCATGGATTTTATCACTGTGCAAATAACTTATTTACTTTTTACACGATCGATATGCTAAACTTTTTTTTGTATGATCGGAAGGTTTATTTTATATAATTTTTAAGCAATGCTCAAATACTGATCGTGTATTGAGCACTTTTCAGAGATAGAGTAGTAGATATCACTAATGTTGATTGTTAATAAACAAATATGGATCCCCGAAATTACATGGGCATCCTAATACACTTATAAACAACCATTACGCAAATAACAGAAAACGCAGAAAGAAGACTGAAAAGGCGCATGATGAGGGACCTCCTAGACTTAAGAATCAAGAACAGCAGGATGTGCCGCTGGGTTCTGTTGCTCTTAATGTCTTTCACATCATCTATTGTCAACAGATTCCCCTACAGTCAGAATTACTTTTGACAGGTGCGAAGGAAGATACTAAGTTAAAAAAAAAAAACAATTTTTTCATGATTAGGAAAAACTATAGATCATGTAAATGCCTATCTATAATCTACAGCTTTTCCCAATTTACATTTTAGAATTAAAAGGATCAAATTAATTTTTTTTAATTTAATTAAATTTACAATCACTTATCGTTCAAAATAAACAAAGTTGAGAGAAATAAGAGTTTCAAATTTGTCTTTTATTATTCAAATCAATACGACTCTTAAACAGTTTTCCCTAGCGACAAATGTTATATCACAAAAAGTATTCCGCATTAAATTCCTGACAAAGGAACTATCGGCATATCTTCGAGCTAGAGCGTGTAAAAATGTTACATTTTTGACTGCGAAAAATACGTTACACCAAAAAAGTATAGACTCCCAGCAAAAAGACATACCCGTGTCAAAAAGAAATTTCCATTACAAAGATTATTAGGATAGGAATCGAGTTAAGAATTGCAAAAATTAAATAAGCAACTTCTTGCAACTCTTCGTTCTTGAAGTGATCCTTTAATTTTGGGAACCGTTGGAAATTATTGGGGGCTAAATCAGGGTTGTAACGGGGATGGGCAATGTGGACTACTCGTCAGCCAAGACCAAGCTTCCCAACGTTGTATTTTCCTAATAATAATTTCCTCAAGCCTAAACAAAATGTGGGAACCTTATTTTGTATACGATCCTTGTAACAAAGACTAATGCGTTTCGAAAAACTTTGATAATAAAAACTCCTTCCACTCTTATTTTAGTACGAAAACTGTTATTTTTAATTTGTAACATCAAACATACATTGAACTAAAAGAGTATACGTATTTGACTTTTAAAGAAGCTTGTAAAAATTTCTAGATTAAACTCTTTCTATGCTTATGTAGGCTCATAATAAAGTTTCATTTTTTTTTTTTTTAAATCAATAAATATAATTAAATCCATAAAAATTTCAAGTGCTAACTACTTCATCGTTATTAGTTCAAAAGTTTATATTTTCCCGACAGATAAAGAATAAAATGACTCAGAAAATAAACGTCAGCTATCTCACGAAACGGTTTTAATGAGGAGATAATAACTTATCTAGGTTGCACTCCTTAATTATAATTTCAGCTAATGAGATAACAAAGGACTATTAAACACCATTGAAACCATCCTTTGATACGAGTATATCAACTGTAATTAAACACAAACACCATTGAAACCACGCACGCACCACATATATATATATATATATAATTCCCTTAATCATATAAAACACAATACTAACTTCGATATCAGAAAAAAATCCTCAGTTATAATAATTCTATCTATATTACAGCAAGTAGTACTGGAATTTCTTCCACAAAAAAAATTTTTTAGTTACAGAAAGCACAAATATTTGATACAAGAAACAAACCAACGCACGACCAAAACAATGTTGTTTGTTGATGTTCTACTTAGCGGTTTGTTTGCCGAACTGAATTAGGGCAATGGGACTAACAACGACGTCAGTATCTACCAAACAAAGAAGGATCCCGACGGCAGCGCGTGAGGAGGGAAAGATAATAGTGCCACGATTAAGTTTTCCACTCAAACATTTCTGACATAAAAGGAATATGTTTAAGAAAAGTGAAGGTTGTACGATTCAGTGTGCATAGCAAATCTTCAAGGAATGATTTCTACCTTGGCCAGCAACTAGAAAGTTCATTAATCTCTATTCGTTCATGAAGAACAAACAGAATATTTGATACAATCACTAAAATAATGTCGATAATAAGAAATATATAGTTGACTGTTCAGTAATACAAGAAGATGATTAAGGATGGTGTGGTGGAAGAAAAAAAAAGTAGTAAGTACGAGTAAAACACTATGGAGTGCCGACGTTTCGACCTGCCTTGGAGGCTTCTTCAAGGCGAACTACTCTGGAGAGGAGACAATCAATGACCCTCTTAAGTCATCATCTAATAAAATCATATCGGTGTAAAAATACCGTCCACTGTGAGAAATCAAAATATTGGTTGTTCTAGTCCCAACCCACCATCATAAACTATTTGGTTAGTGGTTAATCTGAAGATCCAGATGACTTGCTTATTCGCAGTTTTGATTCGAAAGTATCAATTATTCAAAGCATACAGAAGATCCACAGAAAAACTCGATATTTCAGAGAAAAAAACACACATTTTGAGGCAAAAGCAGGAGCAAAGCAAAATCCAAGGACGACCGGTCCCCAACATGAGATAATTAAAAGTTCTCTCACTTAACTTCCGAAAATTTCTATCAGGCAGCGATTTCTCAAAAAACGGCAAGTCCTTGCAGGAAACCATCCTCAGAGCAATAATGTCCGCGGTTAAAAAGTTCAGATCATTCAAATGATCATGATGATGATGTGACTAGGTCCTTAGATATGCTGTCCATAACCCTATATTACGAACAGTAAAAGTTTTGGTCTCTCCTTAGAATGTTTCTTATATTTATTTTTTTCAAATAACTAAAATTAAATAAAAAGATGTAGTAATTTTTTTTATTACTTTCCACTCATAGTTTATTTAATATAACTGTTTTTACTTTAAATCATGGACTCTGATCAATCAAACGTTTGATAATTTACACTTCTTTTTTTTTATATCCATTTATTGAAATTTACAACTGTACAAAATGTATACATCAAGTAAATGTAATGAAAAGGATTACAATAACATGTCAAAATTTGTGAAGAACTACTCAATAGTAGCACTTCATTAAAAGTTCTACATTAGAAGGTCTCTAGGCCATCTTCGTTTCAGACGTCTCGGAGAATTATCAGGAATGGAGTGGGAAGCAAGTTGAGAAACTAGTGGATTTGAGTGGTTATGGAGCTTACTATGAAAGGATAGGTATCTGGTTTGGGATAACTCAGCAACATTTGGAACATTGAGATCATTATGGATAAGTTTATTGGTGGCAAAGTAAGGGGGATTTAGTATTTTTCGAAGGATTTTGGATTGTAAGGATTAGATACGAGATGAATTAGATGGTTTAGTGGGCCCCCAAAGCTCAACTTTGTACGTTCTAATAGGTTTAATCACAGTCATGTATATTAGTCTTTTGTAATTAATTGGGAGCTTTGAACGTTTGTCTAGTAAATGATGAAGTAGTCTGTAACGACGGGCAGTTTCTTGTCGTTTTAGCCTTGTATGTGGATTCCAAGTTAGACGTTTGTCCAAGTGAAGTCCTAGGTAGCGGATCTGTTCAAGATGGATTAATGGAATATCTTCACACTTTTTAATAATTTAACTGTATATACAGCAATTTTATTTCTTTTCTCAACCGTATTATTCCTTAATCTGGCTCTCTTAAAAGAAAAATTGAGCACGATAAGAAAAGGTACTTATCTTCAATAATATAACGCCTGATACTATCATTATAGATATGTGGATAAATTTAAAAATTTTCGAAAATCTATGTCTAATAGTCTTCAGGAACACACTTGAATTACACATTTAAATAAAATGAAAAGAATTTTTTTTTTTTTAATATAAAGAAAATAGACTATTTACTATTATATTAAGTTTAGGCAATAAATCCTTTACAACAACCAATTTCAATAAGAGAAAACTAACTAAAGCCTGATACAACTTAAACCCGGATCAAAACATAGTTTTAAATTGTAGATTTAGTATAATGCAAAGAAATATTGTCAGCCGTACAGAATATATCAATTAAGGAATAACCACAAATAAATTAATCAATCCATGGAGAAGAAATGGAAAAACATAGAATAACATTGCAGTATCTTTTAAAGATAGCTGCTATCAATGCCAACTTGGAGGCGCCAGCAGATGTCTGCCTGGCTAAGGCGGCCACTTCTCAATTCTTTATTATCGAGTATAAATGAACTGTTTGTTCCATTCATACAATAACTAGTGAATTAATAGAACTAGCTCGTTAAACTGAATGTAGCCGTTTTAAATAACCTCTTAAAGGAGTCGTACAATAGTAAATATTGATGGCAGTAGAATTGTGCCGTTTAACTATCCTTCAAAGATAATAATATAAAAAAAACAAAAATAATAATAAACAAAAAAAGTTCTTTTTCTTACGTTCTAGATAAGGCGTTAATGCTTTTAAAAAAGTAATAAACATGTTTCTCAACCTTTAAAAAAAGTTCCCGCTGGAAAGGACATGGATTATCGATCCATCACAATGTGCTTCAAAACATGGTGATGGTGGAAAAAATTCACGAAACTTTAGGATCTTATAGAGAATATACCCTGAACAAAACAGTTTATGTGAAAACGGGGATGAAAATCAATGAATAAAAAGTTATAGCATAATACTAACAAAAAAAAGCATCTATTTAAAAGCAAATCGCTGTCAACTGACTTTAAAATCAATTTTTGGTGGAAGTTTTTAGTAGTACGAGCATAAATATTTCGTTTCATGATGTGTTTGAATTAGTGGTGAAAAGGATAAATAACAATTATAACTTGAAATGAAAGTTTATTCCATGGTTATGCTAGTAAAATATTTTCCAATGCAGGAAGAAGACATAAAATATTTATTATTGACTGTGGGATGAGTATTTAAAAAAAAAAATTATTCGGACTTGTCTACCTTCGATGCACTGAGCGTATCGACAGGATACTTTTAACGGCAAAATCAAATTTTTCTTATGAATGAATTCGTCGTGACTAGATAATGGACGCGTTTTTTATAAGTCTTTATCGAACTCTCTCCAAAGGACGCATTTGGTCTTACTAATTTTCCAGATCTGCGATGTTGCAAGTGACGAATGAAATCTGAATTTAACCATTTTTTGTTTATATTCTCAAATATCTGTTTATACCTAAAGCATTCTTGTCATTATCCTGATAGTGTAATGGTTTATTGAAAATCGATAATGTTTAAAAAAAAAAAAATTGTTTAACTCATTGTTTGTCAAACATTTGCTTCAATTTCCAGGAACGTATATCTGATATTAAAGTTAATGTTCTTTATATTATTTAATGTTCTATATCTTTGATTCTGACATCCTTCCGTTTGAATTAGATTCTGGCTTTCCGCGACCGTTTCTGAAATGAAATGTTTGACAAAAAGTGAGGTAATTTTTTTTTCTCGAAAATAATAGATTTTCAATAACGTATATCTCGAAAACCGTTGCAAGTTCGACAAATATGTATGAAGTAAATTTTATAGGAAACTTAATTAGCTTTAATTTTTATTTAAATTAAAAATAATTTTCTGAGTCTACTGTTCTCGAGATATAATCGAAAAACCACTTCTTCCCTCCCCCAACGTAAGTTCACCCCCAAGGGTCGGGGACTTCTTTCCCTTGTAACTACTCCTAACAAAGCTGTGAAGTCCAAAATAATCGCTTATGTCATGCACTCATTGACCGGACATTCATTCCGAAATCATTTAGCTAAATGTCAGCACAAGGAGTTTGTAAGACGGTATTTAGTTAACAATTATAGTAGAACAGCATTAAATATATAACATTATACCTGACATCACAGATATATGAGTTTGTGTGGTGTGTGTGTATATATATATATATATATATATATATATATATATATATATATATATATATATATATATATCAAAGTGACTACTACGAAAAATAGAAAAAAACGTAAAAGTGTTTACCACTTACTTACATTTTCATCACACACAAAAGAGGAGACTAAAAAAGATTAATTATACATTTTTTACTAGTTTATATATTATTTTAAGTGTACATATTGTTTATCTATTTTTATTTTCATAATCTTTTCAAATAACACATTGTTAAAAAACTATGTAAAAAAAAAATAAATAATTCGAACTATGTAACATGCAAGAGGCAATAATCGATTAACATGTAAATAGCTTTGTGGCATATATGAAAGGTGTTATTAGTAAAAATTTGATATTCTTTTTCTAATTAAAAATTTTAAAAATAAATAAATAAACAATTTTAGTATGAAAAATTGAAATATGGAAGAATAAGGGAGATTATGTAAAAGACCTAAACAATGTGAAACAAATGTTTTATATATTTTTTACTAAATATACATCTAAAAATAAATTTATAAACGATAGGATAAACAATGACAATTACATGTAAATGTGACATTCTTTTTTTCATAAAAGAACAGTTATTAAAGCATTCTCATAGTTCAAGAAAAATATTTTCATAAATTTCGTAAACCTTTGCCTAAAGTGTGTACAATAAAACCAAAAACATATTTTTACATTTTTTAAAAATATGGAAGAATTAACAGTTTTAATACAATTTTATAGTGAAAATAAATATTTGCAGTTTCTAAACCATCTTAGTAAAAAAAAAAATGTTCGTAAAAGTTCAGAACATTTTCTTTTTCAAGAGATCACCGTCGGTAGCAGAGACAGCTTCAGAAAAAAATAAGACGAGAAAAGTAATTGGTTCCGCAACAAAACTTTATTGATTACAAAAGTTTCGGTCTGAAGTTTGGGGTTTGCTCAAATACCTCACTCTGCCAATAAAGTGTGTGTGATCATGAAGAGAGAGGATTTGCCTGGTTCGGATACGACCCCGGTGGCCTAGTTGGATATATATATCCCGACCGGGTCAAATCTTTTCTCTTCAAAAAATATATATATATATATATATATATATATATATATATATATATATATATATATATATTCTATAATCATTGCATGTCTCTCACCCACTGAGCTACCGTGCTACCCTTGTCAACATAAAAGTTATCAATAAAACAATAAAAAAGTTTAAATCAACAAAAGAATGAATTCTGATGACGTTCAGTCAATAAAAATCAGTTGTTCAAATCAGTTACAAATAAAAAAAAAAAAATTTAATACTTATAAGTTAGAAAATGAATACTCATCTGACGACTTGGAAAGTTAATAATTAAGGATAATAGATTCTCGAAAATACGGATCCGTAGCAGTTTGAAAACAGTCGCAACCTACATACCGCCTCAACGGGCACTTCCAAAAATAGCCTCTGTGGCCGAGCCGGTCCACACAAATCACTAATATCACAGCCCACAATCTGCTGCTCCCCAATTTAATATCAGATCATCAGCTGAGATCATTTAAAATTGGTCTAGCGCGCACATCCGTCGAGCTGGTGGACACCATTATTTCCATGGCTCGTTAAATCGTCCTCTTTTGCGGCAGGACACGTATTTGCACATCATAATGTAGACCGTGACCAAGTTGTATTCAAAGAGGTCCACACAACAAAGGCCCAACTTAAGCCCTCCGAAGTACCTGGGGACGAATACGTGACTGACCTGGTATTATTTTATTAAGGAATGTCTCAGCAAAACAAGTGTTCCTGACGAGATTTTCAGAGAAAAAAATAATAAAGTGAATTACGCAACCACCCAATTTGTAAAAGGAAATTTATCTTACATAAGAATTAACAAGACAAT
This sequence comes from Euschistus heros, assembly GCA_003667255.2. Classification (NCBI taxonomy): domain Eukaryota; kingdom Metazoa; phylum Arthropoda; class Insecta; order Hemiptera; family Pentatomidae; genus Euschistus; species Euschistus heros. The sequence continues at coordinate 2,399,401 of RCWM02000121.1, forward strand.
ATTTGCCAGAATTGATCAAATTGAATCATCAGATACATTCAACAACGGTAAAATGAGGCGTAAACTAGCAAAATGTTACAGGTGCAAAGCGTAAAACATTTTAGTAGATATTAAAAAAAGGCACAACTATGCTTTCAGTAATTAAAAAATACCTTGCAGACTATAACAATTATTAAAAAAAAAAATTACTGATTGAAAAGCTTATCTTCACTGGGGCCACTGGATTTATTAATGTAATTTTTGATCCTATATTTTCATAGCAATAAATAAATATATAGGAATCTTTTCTTTTTTTTTTATATCAAATTATTGAAATTTACAACTATACAAATATGTACATCAAGTAAATGAGCTGATAACGATTACAATGACATGTAACAGCTTAAAAAGAGCTACTCATCAGTAGAACTTCAATAAAATTTTACACTAGAAGATCTCTAGGTCATCTTCTTTTCAGACGCCTCGGAGGATTATCGGGAATGGAGTGGGAAGCAAGTTGAGAAACTAATGGATTTGAGTGGTTATGGAAATTACTATGAAAGGATAGGTATCTGGTTTGGGCTAACTCAGCAACATATGAAACATTAAGGTCTTTATGGATAAGCTTATTGGTGACAAAGGGGCATTTAAGATTTTGGATTGTAAGGATTGGATACGAGATGAATTGGATGGTTTAATGGAGCCCCAAAGCTCAACTCCGTACGTCCAAATAGGTCTAATAACAGTCATGTAAATAAGTCTTTTGTAATGAATTGGGAGGTTTGATCGTTTGTCTAGTAAATGTTGAAGTAGTCTGTAACGACGAGCAGTTATAGGAATCTAAAAAAATAAATATAAAGAGAGCAGCGCTGGGATCTCTTTGGACTCGGTTGTCCCTCCATTAGTGGATATTTTTTAAGCTGTAAATAAGAGAGTAGATACGTCCAGACAATGGGGGAATAAATTGCTCATGGATACAATTGTGGAAGAATTACCTCTACTTTCACGTTTTGTTTTACTATTAGCAGTGTTCTCAGAAAAAAAAAAAAAAAAACTCAATATCTCCCTGATTGGGAAAAACAATAGATCATAGATATGTCTACTTGCAATCTACTGTCTTCCCTATATACATTTTAGAATTAAAAGGATCAAATTATTAATAATTAAATTAAACTAACAATTAATCATTATTCGAATTAAACAAAGTTGAAAGAAAGTGAGGGTTTCAAACGTGGCTTCATTTAAACCAAAATAGCTCCTAATCGATAGGTCCTAGTGACAAACGTTATATAACAAATATTCTCCATTAAATTTCTGATGAGGAAATTTTCGGCAAATTTTCGATCCGACCAACAACAGAGCTAGAGTGAGTCAAAATGAATGTGAAAAAAACGTTACTACAAAAAAGTAAAGAACCCCAGCCAAAAAACACATATACAAGAAGTAACACTTTTAGGTATTGCTGAAGAAGTAAAAATGGTAATTAAATACATACAAAAAAGACGAAAAAAAATTTATAATTATGCACTACAAGGTAAGGAATAGTTCCCTTATCTTATGGTGGAAAAATGGGACCAATTGTGGGTGACCTCATCAAAGCCACCAAGTTTACACAGATTTATACCTCACATTACACACAACAATTACAAACACATACAAACTAACACAGCTAATGACAGAAAACGACAACTCTAAACAATATCTAAAACGATTTAATCCGAGCTTTTGACTGTATAATGAACCATTCACCTATGTAGTTTTAGTCGGAAGAACGTTATATTTGAGCTTCAACTATTCACTAAGAGAGAGCAGGATATGTCACCATTGTATCTCTACAGATCCTCCTGTACTTCATTCACAAAACTGTCCATCTGCAAAATTGAGGTTTTTAAGTTATGTCGTTGTTGCAGCAAATGTAATGAAGATAGACGGATTCAAAATTTTAGACATGTACTTTACGAATCTAAATCATTTGAAAGGCAAGGCTTTGGTCTAATAAAAAGTATTATTCTCAAACATGGAACATGGCCAGAACAAATTTTTTTTCTTCTAAATTTAAGACTGACTTAATCATATTTAAACGAAAGATCGACTTTGACAAACTGAATAATGATGGGCAGCGGAGGTAGTTTCTTGCTGGCTAGATGATTTCTTTTGTTTTGTTTGTTTTCTTACTTTTGTTTAAATATGTTTTTTTATATTATTAAGTTATGTTTCAATAACTAATCGTGCTAAACATTGTACTTTTATATCCATACATGTAGTACGCCTATAAGGCATGAGACATGTAAATATATAAACAGTCCTTATATGGGGATACGAAAAAAATAATAAAAAAAATAGTAAGGAAAATAGACTCTACAAAATGACGGTTGAGAACTAGTACATTCTTGTAATAATTAGCATAAAAAATGCAAGAAAATTTCATAAAACCGTATTTGTTATGACCTATAAATCATTGAGATGTAATAAGGCGATAATTTAGCTCTGTGTTTAAAATAGCGCATTGTCTTCTAGATAATGGCAGACACTGGCTAATCACAATCGAACGAAAACACCGAAGACCCATAACGGACCATAACGACCACCAAACGGCTCACTATTCACTTGAGACAACTGCTAATTGAATGGGCAACAATAAAGACAGTTTATACGGCTATAGCAGTCGAGCGACAATTGCCTCGACGTGGAGGAGCATAGCAGCCTCGCATTAGTCTCGCTGTTCCTGTCCCCAACCGTACGGCCGCCAAGGAGCACCACACCAGAATGCTGATGGGCAACCTACATGCCCATGGCTACTTTTTAAAAGATTCAGTCATTTATGAGTCTAGTGCAAAACAAAATAATGAAACGTTTTCTTCTAAATGTTCCTGCCATAAGTTTTCATACATAATCATTACCTATTTTTATTCTCACTACAACCATTCATTACATACAGCCTTGAGAGCCAACTGATGTGCTAAGAAAATAATGTGTGAGATATAAAAAATTATTATTACTTAAAATTTTAAATAACACAAATGTGAAATTATTGTAGGAGCCCAAATTTTTACACATCGCGAACATGGGGTATCTTAGCATATAATGCATTAAAAAAAGAAAAAAAACAAACAAAGGAACAAAATTCACTTACGGATCATCAAGACTTGAGTTAACATACCTGCAAAAGAAAAACAAAATAGCATTAAAAAATGTTTTGTTTTTTTAATTTTTAACTACTTACTAACAAAACATATAATATACTTACTGGCAGAGGGACTAATTTGAAAAATTGACAAAATAAGTTACTGTGATCATCTGTCTGGTCTCAAGTTAAGCCTGGCTAAGTTGAACCTGTTGACTCAGGTTCGGATTCTGGCAATTTCAGTCATATTGTATCAATGTTTTTTTTTTTTGGGGGGGGGAGGGGAGAGGTTTCAGAGAAAAGAACAGTTCAAATGAAAGAATGATGCGGTTTTATGCTCAGCAACTTATTCCATGTGGCCATACATCCATGTGGACATTCTGATAATATAATACAAAAAATGAAAATATCACATGTAGCTATATTTTTTATGCTATTTATATATATATATATATATATATATATATATATATATATATATATATATGTTTAGTAAGTTTCTTGAGGTTCAGTCAATAAATAAAAAAACAACTATTTTGGCGACGTTTCGAGACTATAATATTCTCATAATCATGCCCTATACAGTGAAAAAAAAAACAGGTTACAATAAAATTATATAAGTTATACAAGTTATTTCAAAACATAAAGTTAGCTACAGTACACGTATATAACAACATGTGTTAGTTTAATAAAAATATATATAATTACAGAATATAGAGAAGTATGAAGCTACTTACAATGTTACTAGTGGATATGGAATAGGCTAACTAAATTCTAACAATTCTAGTACACAACTGACCTTGGGGAATTTTTGAAAAAACAGTTACAACGGTCATGGGAAAAACCCTATTTCTTAAAATTAAGTTAAAAGGACAAGGTGGTATTCCCAAAGATGAAGGTACAAAAATATTTCAGTGTAATATACTAATGAATGGAAGAATGATTTATATGATGTATATATATGTAAATGTATATTACTGGTCTAAATGTAAGTTGGAATAACAGGTGTTAAGATTTAGAACGTCTGATTTTTTTTTTTTGTTGCGTGATTTTTAAATTTTTCTATTGTTATTATTTCTTTAAAAATTATTTTGTTCATGGTGAATAATTTTAGGGAAATCAAATTTAAAAGAATGTTTTGTTTGCCATGTGTGGTAAGAGCTGTTTGGTCAGGTTTGTTCGGGTTTTTATTTATAGACGTGCAACTGTATTTATGTTGATACACTCGTCGTTTAAGATATTGTTCCGATGTACCAAATATCTTTGGGAATACCACCTTGTCCTTTTAACTTAATTTTAGGAAATAGGGTTTTCCCCAATGCCTTTGTAACTGTCTGTTCAAAATTCCCCTAGGTTAGTTGTGTACTCGAATTGTTAGTCTATTCATATCCACTAGTAACATTGTAAGTAGCTTCATACTCCTCTATATTCTGTAATTATATATATTTTTATTATCCTAACACATGTTGTTATATACTTGTACTGTAGCTAACTTTATGTTTTGAAATAACTTGTATAACTTATAGAATTTTATTGTAACCTGTTTTTTCACAGTAGGGCATGATTATGAGAACCATATAGTCTTGAAACGTCGCCAGAAAAGTTGTTTTTTTATTTATTGACTGAACCTCAAGAACCTTACTAAACATTTAATAGTAACAGTCAAGACAATTATCCATAATATAATATATATAGTATATATATATATATATATATATATATATATATATATATATATATATATATATATATATGGGATGAATATAATAATATAGATTAAGCTGCACTCGAAAAAAGAAAAACGTGCTTAAGCTGACAGCAGTATTTATTCGAACTGTCAAAGCTATACGTTTGAAAGCGAAAAAACCTGCCTCAGCCTATCTGTCCATTGAGGCAAGCTATTAAATTTGAGTTTCTCTTCGATTTCAGAGCACGTAATAGTTGCGTAAGGAATTCCTATGTCAGTAGGCCAGGATACAATATTCAACAACTTTCAAGGATTTATATTATTGAACTGTTTTTTTACGTTAACATTTCATGTAATCAATGAGTTTATATGAGTTATCTGTGTGCAAGGGAAGGAGGACTAATGAAATGCTTAATAAATGTTGCGGAGTAAAGGATAGAACACAGGAGTGTAGGAAAAATCATACCAGCGAAAAGTGGTTTACTAGGTAGATTCGCAAGTTCTAAAAAAAATGCAGGTACATGACGGATGAACACAAAGAGGTACTGCGTATAAGATATTACTAAAAAAAAGGGAGAAAAAAACATCAATGGGAGCCGATAAAGAGAAGGGGAAAAGAAAGAACTAAGATATAATGGAACAGGACAATGACTAAAAAAAAAGGTAATGGTTACAGAAGTTGCATCAGATGGAAAATTCTAGAAGAATAAATAGGGACTCTAAGGGAGTAAAATCAACTATATTAAAAAAATTAGGATTGATGAATTAAATGCCACTTCTATTGAGATTATTTTATTTGAAAACTAGTTTCGAATGCTAAACATTCATCTTCAGTTCTAAAACATACAATAAAATTTTCAACACATCAGTACTATGTTACATAAATTAAATATACTAAAGTTTTTTTAAAAAGATAAGACAAGAAATCAAGCACAGGCACTCACTTCTTGTCTTATCTTTTTAAAAAAACTTTAGTATATTTAATTTATGTAACATAGTACTGATGTGTTGAAAATTTTATTGTATGTTTTAGAACTGAAGATGAATGTTTAGCATTCGAAACTAGTTTTCAAATAAAATAATCTCAATAGAAGTGGCATTTAATTCATCAATCCTAATTGTATTGATCCTTCTATATCATCATGCGTACCTTATGTGATATTAAAAAAAGATGACTGGGAGTTATTATTATTAGACATGTCTAATATCAAGATATAGTAGAACCTCACTAACCCGATTTTTTCTAGCCCAAATCTCCGGGTAATCCGAAACTTACGAGTTCGGAGGGGAGGAGGATAATATTTTGCGCGGAGTCCCTAATAGTCCAGTAAAATTGTACATTATGATAAGGAAAAAATTGGGTAGTCTTAATATTTTTGATATTTTGTTAGTGTTGTGCTTGTGTACGAAAATCTAAGATTGGATTGTAGATTACAGTTTGGCGCCATCGCTCACTAGTTCACAACGATAAATATTTCGAATTTTTCTACACTTCCCCAACATATATGGCCCATGTTGGTTTTTAAGAAAAGCTATTAATATTCAAAATTAGACTAAACTAAATTTTCTACAATTTGAGGAGAAAATAAGCTCATTAGCTTAAACGGGGAATAAGATAAAAGCTTTCTAAGTTTCGGAATTGTCTCAAAAAGTGGAAGAATTTTATTTTCGGTTTTAGCTCTATACGTCCGTAACAAAAACATTTAAAGTATACTTTAGCAGAAAAATATTTTAAAAATGAGTTAGTGTTAAACCAAACACAATGCTGCGTTATTATGGTATTGCTTCTATAAACAAAAAGAATAGAATAAAGCATTTCATAGCAAACATTTTAGTCTATTGAGGTATACGGCGTAAGTTTCTATTTCCTTTACTTTTTTAAAATGTTAATACATATTACTTTTAACTATGGAAAAATGTGCCTCATTGAAATCTCCGTTTAATTCGACCTATTGGCCGTTTCACCTTCCCCTTTCTAAATGGCGCCCAAAACATTGCGATACACAAGAAAAGACTAAGAACGAATCGCTAAAATACAGTCCTTTGAAGAGATATATACTATTTTATTTTTAAAAGAAAAGCATAACAATTTGAAATTAAATACCTGTTTAAAAATTAAAGTTGTGCCTTGCAACATAAAAACAAAGAGGAACTCGACCAAACCACCTATCCAGATGCACACTAAACTATTCTAGCTATAGATTGAGAAAGATATTGTTAACATTTTGCTAAACGGATAGATTTTCACGTTATATAAGAACGTTACAGCAACCGAACCAAATAAGAAAACTAGTTCAACGCGGTCACACACGCTCCAAAAATCTTTTGAATGAACCTAGTTGAAGCAATACACGAAAAAAGAATGTTTTCAGATTTGCTAGAACTATAGCTTGGAAACACTATTACACTATCGTGTAACTCATTGATCGTAAAGAATCTAGGATTGCCTAGTATATTGCAACATTATCTATATCACTTACATCAAAATCATACAACATTAGTTGTTGACTCGTTTCTAACACTTCAAATTGAACGGTATTTCCGCCAAGATGTTTTGATCATGATTTTATGAAACTGACTCCGTTTATATACCAGCTGAAATAGATTACGAAAACTATGCATAGTTTACTGTGCGATGACGATTTGGGTCAATTTTTTTGTTTTCAGCGAAGAGACAAAATTTATATATATAAGTAAAATATGAGTACACAAGGAAAATAAATAAGGAATCGAAAAAAAACAAACTGGAAATAAAAACGCATAGATACGGTCTACAACACAACATATATATATATATATATATATATATATATATATATATATATATATATATATATATATATATACTATTATATAAAAGGACAAGCCTTTTTTCGTTTGTTTTCGCAAACCAAGAAGACTATTTCACAAATCAGTACCAAATTTTAACCACGCCATCTTTAGAGCTTCAGAAAGGTTTAGCAATAATAAAATCTACTGGTGTTCGATTAATTTGTTATTAAAAAAGCGATATTATATGGATAACAGTAAACTTTGAAAATTGACCGACAGGTGGCGATTCTACACGAGAGGTCATATAGGTACGCTGCCATGTAGAGTAAGAAATTAATAGCAGAATTTACTTATAATCAATAAATTATTAAAAATTAATTAAAATATGAGGGGACGACAAGTGGATCCGCAAGAAGTTTGAAATCCGCCCGATATGTGGCTGGCACCATTCTACAATAGAATTTACTATGGTAAACCTACTACCCATCAGTACCAAATTTTAACTACATTATCTTCTTAGTTCTAGAAAGGATTGGAAATAAGAAAAATTTAAATATACAATTTTGAGCGGAAGAAACGATCCAACTAGATGAAATCAATAAGAGTACTTCTCCGGATAAAAATTATTACTAAATCAAAATTTCGATCTTTTGTTTATTAATATTGCGAGTAAAAATATAAAGCACTGATTAGTTGTAAGCACTGATAATGCAGCCAATTATCCGGAAAGGTTTGATAACGGTAACTGTCGATCTGGATTACTAACTAATACATTAAAATTAAAAATTGGATGTCCAATTATGTTTTTACGTTATCTTCAAACACTTAATCAGTGAAAATTTAACCAGGTTAAAATTACTGCTATGCGTGAAAATACCATAGAAGAAAATATGGTCTAGTACTATTAGTTAAAATTATCTGTTTTTTACTTATGAGAGCGAGCGAAGCCGCGACGGGGATGTCATGAAGATATGGCGGGGCAACATGAAGATAAATCTTAAGAATACTTTCATCTTATAATAATAAAAAAAAAAAATATACGAAGGACACAATACTCATCATTATCTGAACGTATTTAACAGAAGAGTGAAATAATGCGACCGCGAGGCCTTCGTTCAAAGTAATTAATTAATTTGTCTGAACTATGTGACCAAATTGAACATTAACACAGAACTTCTCGTGTGTCATGATCCAAGATATTATATCAAATTAGGGAATGACACTGGCATATACCGAAATAAAAATTGGACAATTTCCCAGAAGCCTTCACCATCATTACATAATTATTTCGTTTATACTAAACCAAGGATGAAAAGTAAAATAAAACTTCATTTTTATACGTCACAAACAATACTAGAGAAGTTATTATAATAAATACTTAATGATTCTATAAAATTTTGTTATTACACCAGAGGTGATGTTAAATGCTAATTTTATGCATATTTAAAACAGTAATTAAACATTCGGTGTATTTTTATTTCAATTACTTAGAAAGTTCATTTAAACGTAAAAGCGTGGCTCGAGGAAAGTTTAAAGGTTATTTACATTTTCAATTTATAGCAGAATTAATTTTCAGAAAGTTCCAGAAAGTACTTATAAATATCAATAGAAATATGAAACGGCTATTTATGCAGACAATATTTTTGTTTTAATGAGAACCAGATAAACAATAACTTCAAACCCTTTAACTAAAAAAAGACCAATAATCTATCCAGCATAAAGATAGAGCTAGGTGCTTATTTGTAACGAGCTATGCTAAAATTGTCATTATTACTACAATTTAGGTTATTATAATTTTATGTTTTTAATGCATCCTTAGAGCTAAGGACGGTTATTCTGATTTAACATAAAATACTAGAATCCTTTGACCAATAAATGGACTTGATTCTATAGTTAAACTTCGCGGTTTATATTTTTTGATTTGATTATTATTATCTTTCTTCATTGTACACATAATAAATACATTGCTTGATCACTTGAGGTACGCATGATGATATAGAAGGGTCAATACAATTAGGATTGATGAATTAAGTGTCTAAACATTTCTATTGAGTAACTAAAACACTTACAAACTAAAACTAAAAACATTATTTATTTGAAAACTAGTTGAATGTTTAGCATTCGAAACTAGTTTTCAAATAAAGTAATCTCAATAGAAGTGGCACTTAATTCATCAATCCTAATAAATACATTGGTTAGTAATCAAATAAACTCGCAGGAGGCTATACCAGATTTACACATAGAATTAAGACACGATCTACGGGAACGTTATAAAAATACGTATATAACTCCAGAGCAGTCAATAATTCGAAATTGATATGGGATATATGGATTCAAGAAAAGATGCCAAAAGACTGGTGCAATGCCATCCTTTGCCTAATCTATAAGAAAGGCGATAGGATGGCCTGCAAAAACTGCAATCAATACATTTTAATCCATTTAAATCAATCATCAAATCCATTGCAATCAACCAAAGATTGATTAGGCAGACTGAGAGAGCCTTAGCAGATTATCAGTGTGGACTTAGACAAGGAAGGTCCACAACGGATTTAATATTCTCTTGTTGGAAAAAAGTTAGGAGCCTAATATAAGTCTAAATCACCTTTTTATAAATTTTAAGCAGGCGTAAGACTCAGTAGATAGGGGAAAGGTGGAAAGGGATATCAAAACTGTAGGTGTTCCATCAAAGTTAGTGAGACTGATCAAAACGACCTGGAAAGAAACTTTCAGGTAAGGGTTGGTGGATCATTATCAAAAGAACGTGAAGTGACTAGCGGCCTAAGACAAGGCGACTCTCTATCGGCTATAGTATTCAATCTGGTCCTTGAAAAAGCTATAAAAACAATAAACCATATTCTGTACCAGATATTTATAATAGGCTCACCTAACATACTTACGCAAATGACGTAGTCATAACAGCAAGGGCATTTCCAGTTTCGGGAATATTGGAAGAGTTCGAAAGGGCGGCAATGAGCAAGGGGTTGAGCATTAATTGTGGTAAGACGGAGTACATGAAAACTTCAAGGAGCCCACAAGAAAGTAGAGATGAAGAAGTGCAAATTAATGGGCACGCATGCACACATTAGATGCTGCAAAAAGTTTAGATATTTGGGGTCTCCGATATCGGAAAAAAAAAATTATATGAATTGGAGATCAAAGCAACGATTGCTGCAGGCAGCAAATGTCTTTTTGTCCTTAGTCAAATTCTAAGGTCTCGATCTGCCAAAATCGCTATTAACAAAATAGTAATAGGGCCGGTTGTGACATATGGAAGTAAATGTTGAGTTTTGACTCAAGAGAACGAGAGGTTACTGAGGATTTGGGAAAGAAAGGTCCTCAGAAAGATTTTCGGTCCGGTGAATAACCATGGGAATTAGAGAATCAGATCAAACATTAAACTTAACGTCTGTTATAATAATAATTTATGTCAAAGTATACTTTACTAATCCTTTAATTATTTCTGACTTGAGTTGGCTTTATAGGAACATTTACATTTTATAAGAGAACTAACAAAAAAAAAGTGAAGATATTGCAGCACTTAGATTCATTTAGATCGGTTTGAAAAAAAAAATATAATATATGTTTAGTGGATATTCGAATGCGTTTGGCACATGAAGCTTATTAACGATGGTCGGGCAGTGGACTTAAACCATTACTTTGAAAAGCAAAACAGAGTTTATGAAGTTAGATAAAATTATATCGCTTTGGTACCAAGAAATTTTGCAACACCCATGCACACTGTTCTAGTTTGACCAAGGAAAAACTACTGGAACTACGAATCTTAAACTTTTTGTGTCATCTTGCGCATAGCCCAGATATTGCCCCATCAGATTAAGGATTGTTTTATCAATCGATCATTTTAAAAATATCGGTTCTTTGATAACTACGAGCGTAAAAATTGGATGTAAAACTTTTAATCTGAAATAAAGCTATTCTTATGCACAATAACTTTGGAAACAACCTAACATTATAATAATATTGAACGATTATCGGCCAACTTAAATCTGTGAGACAACGTTGAGAGCAATTTTAACAAAAAAAAAAAAAGGATAAATTTTTTTCCCCCTTTAAATAAAGCAAATTTTTCCAACAGCTTAGCGCAAGTAGATATTCCGTTATATGGGCAACAATTATTAGAACGAAAAGTACGATAAGTGAATTACATTATTACATAACAAGTTAGTCAAAAGCTAAAGGTTAGCTTCTTACATAAATACTCCCAATTTTACAAATAGAAATGCATGGTTAAAGACCAAAGAAACAGAAAGATGAAAGACAAAAGAAAAATTAAAAGATTTAATATTTTTGGAGTAATATTTTTTTTAAAACCGCAATATGGAGTATTTTTCCACTTCTAGGAATTCCTGTAACACAATATCTCCCCAAAAAGAATTTCTAGACGTCCCCAAATACTACCCACATTATGACACAGATACGATGACATATCGAAGATAGCTTGGGAATGAGATTGATTTCACATGGAAAAACCCAATAGAACTGAAACAACACAAAGAAATTGTGAGAAAACAAGACTGAAATTATGCTAATTTTTCTCGTTTTCTAAATGAAATTTTAATATAAAATCAGTTTCAGAATGGAATATTATTAGAGATGTGAATGTGGAATGACTATTGCCCCGGAGAGGTTGCGTAACAAGCCGGACGTGGCCTACAGCAGTAAACTACCCGACACTTGTCCTGCAGCTCAGAGCAGTGACCCAACAGTAGCAGCAGGCACGTATATAATTAAAATGTATTATATCTCATAAAATTACAAATAAATATATAATAATTGCACCAAGAAATGTCACGTAGTGTAATAAATCCGCCATTTTGTACTACAAATCGTGTCAGCATTGACAGTGCGAGGCCAGGTAACCGACCATACTGGTAGGAGATTCCTTTTAGAGTAAGGTTGAGCTAAAAGGCTAACGCAACTGGTTGCCTTAAACGCTGACTCCATTAACAAATCAACTGTCCTCAAAAAACATTTAAACAGTTCAGAAGAAAAAAAGAAATGTGTCCATGCCAACTTAAATAAATTAACAACCTAATTATAAGATCTAGATCGAAACAAAGAGACATGAAATGCATGGACTCAAAGGAAAGTATAAAAAATCCATAACTTAAAAATTCCTTGAAGTAAAAAAAATACCATAATCAATCATTAATATTCATTAATCATTAATAAAGACGATAATATAACAAGGATTAAAAAATCACGATATTAAGTCAATGCAAACCGATAAAGTTTCAAATTATGAATTTGATCCTAATTACAAGTGGGATCGAGTGGGGTACTATGCACAGTGCAACAAGGGAAACAATGTAACATCAAGATCAGCTCTGTCCTTTTTTAATTTGACTTTGGTGTCTCTTTATTCGTTAATCGATGAACATGAGCAGCCCCATCTTAAACATCAGTCATTAGGCGACAAATTACAGGATAAATGGAAGAATAATCGAATTTGTGTTTTCGTAAAACATTTATGAACTATAGGGGCCAGTGAAGTTTTGTTCTTGTTGGAAAACTAATGATTTCTGGTGAGTAAGTAATATACGCCCCCTTTAATCTTCGATTAGTTAGGGTTTGAATACCAAAAATGTTATTGCAATTTCTAACTTATATAAATTTAACGAATTTTTGTTTCAAACAGCAGGATGTGGGGCAGAGTATAATGTAACATGTTATACTGAGCCTCCTTTGATTATATATATATTTTTTTCTAGGTGTGTTACATCGAAAATATTAATTGGGAAAAGATGGACATTGGTCTACACAATGCTAATGACATTAAAGGATAAAACATAATATTCTCATTTTATACATTTGTTTATACTTAATTTTGATTACCAAAAATTTGTTATGGAACATCATTGAGGTTAAAAATTTTCTATTTTTCATATTTTTTTTTTTCGTTTAATGTATAATCCTGGGGTACACTGCAACAAATTTGTGATTTCAGATCACTAAACAAAAAAGTAGTTTGTAAGTATAATTTTGAAATTATTTCAAGTCTGATAGGAAGGTTAAAGACTTTTAATTTTATGGTAAATAATTAGGAGTCAATAAAATAAACTTTTTTTTTTTTCTAAAAATAAAATACTGAACTAATGTAACAACTCCCCAACATAAGTGCATACATGACAGTTCAAGTAATAGCGTGACGTGATCTTTAAAATGATCATGCTGAGTCGTTGGATTTAACGACCGAATCTCAAAAAAAAAGTTAGTGTTGATCGTTCAGGGCTAATCTTGTTAATTTAGGCTCAATGGGATAGGGTCAGGAAATGAGAGGCTAGCAGTTAGGTATAGCAGCAAAAGATGGTAGTGTCGGAATCGGGCCTTCGATTCACTTAGCTTCATATTTATTTATTTTAAAGAAGGATTAAAGTTTTGAATATACAGACAGACAAAACATTCCACTTCTTTTTTTTCCATTTACTAAGTTACTTTTATTAAGTGCTGGACCCACTGAACATGTCAAAATCGTCATATTTTGCCAAAACATACACATTTAGAGTGATGTCACGGTAGTCTAACAGTGGGTCCAGTCAATTAAGGATTATAAAATGCATTCTCTGTAATCCAAGATTTTTCTTCGGAAATATGTTCAGGGTAGTTAGAAAGTAAACATACTAAAAGTCCTGGAGTTTTCGGGCCAGGGAACAGGAAGGAGGAGGGCGCGGAGCGTGGAAAGTGCCATTTTAGGATCATAGGATGAACATTTTAGAAGTTATGGAGGCAAGTTTAACAGAAAACGTGAGGTGAAATTGTTTTTTTCGAAACTTTTCACATTTTCCAAGCGTATATATCGGAAACGGTACAGAATATGAAAAATGTGTATATAATAAAAGTTGTAGAGAATTTAATTAAAATTAATTTAGTAAATAGCCATGTTTTGCATACGACGCACGGTTACCGAAATATGAGCGCAAAATCAAAACAAGGGACCTTTCGCGCCCTCCCCCTTCCTGTTCCAAGGCCCGAAAACTCCACTCTTTTAGTATGTTTACTTTTTACCTACCCTGAACATGTTTCCGAAGAAAAACCTTGGAAGACAGAAAAAGCACTCTATAATCCTTTATTGACAGAACTGTAAGGAGAAAGAGAAAGAATACGCAAGATATAGCTCCTAACCAGAAATGTAAATAATTAAGAATATAAAATGTTTCATAAGGTTTGTATATAATTTTTACCAGAGAAACGGTTAATATACACAGTTATAAATTAAAATAATAAATATAATAATATAATAAAAAATATAAACATTAATTAAAATAATTAGTTTTACCTTGGAGTTTTTAAATGGAAAAGTGATGAGAAATAACGGTTGAGATCGTACTTTTGTTTATTTCAACATTTAATTATCGTGTCTTAAAATAAAAATCATTACTCAAATTGCTCTTTCTATCTTTTTCCTTACTTAATTTCGAAACAATTTTGTTTATCGCAAGATGATAAGACATGAGTTTTTGTTGTATTCAAGATAATCGAAAAAACATAACCTATAACTTTTTTCTACTAATTCAATAGATAATTTTTTTTCATTTATTACTTCGTAATAACATTCATTGCACAGTTCAGGTTTTTTTTCATGAAGTTCTTCGATAAAATAAATACCTAACTGTATAATGAGTCCAAAATCTTCAATCAGAAAATCAGTAAATCTTGCAAAACAAAAAAATAAATAAATAAAATATTTATTTTATAAGGGTAAATTATAAAACACTTCAGAATTTATATTACGGGGAGCCAATTTATTTATTATTATTTTATACTTAAATGATAACCCTTTGCAATTCTCTTCCTCTTTACATCAGACAAAAAATTAATTCCCTTTGAACATTCCAAAAACTCTTTTTTTTCAGTCAGGATCGATGAATTATTTGTCACTTCTATGGTAATTCTTTTATTTAAAAACTAGTCTGGAATGTTTAACATTAATTATCCTTAACCAAAGTGATGTTCGCTATATTATTAAATAGTAATAAGTTTTAACATTTCTGGATTTTCAATTGAACTTTGCATAAAAGTGTAAGTTACTTCTCAAATATTTAGAACTAGGCGAAGCAATGTAGTTTAGGATTTTTTTTTTTTTTTTTTTTTTTGTGTATATTTTATTTTTATATTCTCTCTCTTTATATTTAGTTCCTGTTCATGTAAACAATTATTTTATTTATATTAAAACATTTGTTTCAGGCTAAAAAAGTATTAAAACAGGCTTATAAAAGTATTACTATACTTTTCTAAAATAGAAAATTATTTAAAAAATTGGGAAAATAAGAAGTGAAGAATGCGGAAGAACTATTCTTAGACAACTGATTATACTGCCTGTAGGTTCAGGATAAGACTAGAGCAGACAACTAGATTAATTTTTAAAAAAATATCATTTTGTTTAATAATTTTAAATAGAAAAGTTTTTATATAATTTTTTACAGAATATCAAAAAGTAATAAAAACTATAATTATAACTTTTAATAAATTTTATGCTTGAAAACAGATTATTGCTTATAATTTAAAAAAAATTATATAGAAACCAAATAAAAGAGTAGAAGCTAGGGGGCTGTATAATTATAGCAGCATGAAAACATCTCCTAGTTATTTTTATCGGAAGGGTAGATAGGAACAGGCAGATTCAATTTTCCTGGGTCATTTCATCTTTTAATTTGGGAACGTTTAGCGATCTATGTAACACAACTAAAACAATTTTTTTTTTTAACTAAAATTTCGAATTATAATTTAAATGTGACAACTGTTTAAATTTTTTTTTTTTTTTCACAATACCAATAAAATTAATACAAGAGATTTTAACTGAATATTAAAACCTTCAACTGAACTGAACATTAATATTATACCTTGTAAATCATTAACAATAGTTTTAATTTGATTTAAAAAAAAAGTTTAGAAATAAAAAGCTATTAAAACTCCTTTCCATTTTTATTAACACCTTTATTTATTATTATTTATTTTCAAATGACATCAACAAATTAATATAGATTTAGCCATGTTTGCACAGCCCGCCCGGAGAGCTGATGGTATAAAATACAAGGAGTGTGCAAATAAACAAATGCATAATAAATGAAGGAGAAAACTGGCTAATGAACAAATAAATACCAGGAGGAGAATCATTGATAAAACAAGAGAGGCGAGAGCAATGGCGTCATTAATTACAATAGCAGAACACCTTATCAAACAAAACAAAGTGAACAAGCTAATGCTTAGAGTTTACAGAAGGTAAAACAAATTAATGAATTATAACTCTGTAAGAGAAGAATTACATTAACCTACTTTTTTATAAATAGGGGTTAAAACTATTTAAAAATCAGCTTTACATTCCAGACCTCAAATACAAGAAACTGCTTATCGTTTCCGATTAATTCAACATTTACTAGATAAACGTTCAAAGCTCCCAATAAATAACAAAAGACTTATTTTCATGACAGTAACTAGACCCATCTGGTCATACGGAGCTGAGCTTTGGGACTCCACTAAAACTTCCTATTCTTCTCGTATCCAATCCTTCGTAAAATCATCAATGCTCCTTATTATGTCCATAAAGATTTTAATGTTCAAGATGTTACTGATTCGGCTCAAACCAGATACCTATCCTTTCAAGTCTACCAACTTTCCTCACACACAATTCCCGATATTCCCCGTGGCGTATGAAAAGAAGACGGCCAAGAGACCTTCTAATGTAGAACTTTTATGGAAGTGCTACTAGTGAGTATTTCTTTACAAGTTATTGACATGTCATTTTAAGCATTTTCCTCAAATTATAATAATTATAACTGTTATATATAATATATACAGTTGTAAATATCAATAATTTTTTTTTTTAATCTACTATCCTTTCTTTAATGAAAAAAAAAATGTTATTTAAACATAGTTGTTATCACTAGCTTTCAATTTTGCGACCGTCTTCTCTTGAAGCCGCCCTATTTTAGTGACTGAGGGTGTTTCGTGAGATAATTACACTAATCATCTATTTAATGTAATCTATTGTCGGAAATTAGTTATATGTAATTACATATTTAAAAGAAAACTAATAGTTTAAGGATATTATCTTAGAAATATACTATAAAGAATTCGTCAATAAGTGTTGTATACCGTATTATACATATTATTATTTAAAATTTATTATTCTTTTTCCCAAGTAAATTGATTTAAAACCATACGAGGAATATTAATCGAATTCAGATTAAGAATTGAAAGAAAAGGAATATGTTTAGGGAAGATTTTGGCTTTTAAAATTATATATGTTATGCAAGATCACAACACCGCAAATTATTTAATAAAGATTTACATCATAATATAACAAAAGCACAACTTTAGGTACAAGGTACTTGAAAATAAACAATAAAACAGCCACATACTGATAAACAGTATTAAATTGCCAACACATAAGGAATTAATAACGATAGAATATCTCATCCAGTGATAAGCACACTAGTTCCCTTTGAGATAAGCAGGGGTCATTCTGCCATCCATACGTCTTCGGTCATGCAACCTATAACTTTATATGCATTCGACCACATTTCCTTGACCTTGCAAGGCCAGAGAAGCCTCCTAACAATATGTTAATGAAGCTAAGGTCTTCACTTCACAAGATATTCTCAATTCTCAAGAAGAAAGGGGTTATGCATACTATTTTACTGAAAAAGTAAAAAATTCTTCTTTCCACAACGGAATACAAAATAAAAGTTAAATTTCATTAGTTTAAAATTTATGAAACCCTTCCTATATGAATTGTTGATTTTAAATATATATACAGAATTATTTTTGTTTTTGTTTTATCGGATATTTATTTATTTTTTATTACATAACAAAAAATAATTGTAGGCGACATCAATATTTAAAATAAAAAAAAAATATATTTTTGTAGTTTAGTACACAGTAGCTCGCCGAGCGACAAATTAATTTTGTTAAATAAAAAATATATAATTATTAAGGAATAGAACAACATTACAGAATAATCATCTCCTATACAAACTTACTATTAATTAAAGATAGATAGAATTTCAGTAATGAGGTAACAGAGGATTCTACAATAAATAAACTTAATGGCATACCAAGTAGAACAACAGAGCAGAACTATTTAAGTGTATGCAACGAAATACTAAAATGACAATTGTATTTAGAATTATTCCTTGAAATTCAGCACTCGTATTTGAAATATTCAAGGACGTTCAGATACTCATTACCCGGGGCCCGGTTTTGACTTAACAAATCAGATTAAAAAAAAAAAAAAAAAAAAAAAAGGATAAAAGCTGAAAAACTGTATTTCGTAAAAACTTAATTACTAAGGATTCGGAGCTAAGGGGGGGGGGGGGGATAAAAAAAATAACAAAACTTCAATATGAGGAACATTTTAGGTTTATTGGCTGTTGAAGCTAACTCAAAAGAAAATAACTTCATCTAGAATTAATATTAACACATTAACGGTATAATTTGATTAAGAGCTGAGAACATTTTGACTATGATATAAATTACTTGTTCACATAAGATTTCCATTAATCCATTCTTAATTTCTGATATTATTTTCATGAAAAATCCATCCATTCATATATAGAGCATTTAAGAATCCATATAAGACTGAATAACAAGGTAAAAGCTCAGAAAGGAAGCCAGAACCTTCATTGAGCTCTGGTGCCAAGGAATAATAAAAATAATAAAACAATATTTTATAATATGTTTGTTTGTATTTAATAGTCTCACATAAATTTTATCCAGTCAATAATCTCTACACAATAAAAATAAAATTAAGAGTTACTGATGCAGTTATTTAGCCCTTAAAATAAAAAAGATTGAAACACCATTAGATAATTAAATTATTTTTAGAAGAGGTCCATTCTAAAGGAATGTGCTTGACCTAATAGAAGCATAGAACCTTTGACCTTAACATTGGAGAAGGCTGAGGCAGTGGGTGATCTAGGTTATGATTGGATGATAAGAACTGTTCAGGCTTCTTATCATAAATATTTCATGTCTCTCCAAGATTTATTCCCATTTATTATCAGTAAGCCAAATTAAATTAATAAACAAAAAATAGCCTTTTTTAAAAAGTAGGAAAATTGGTAAAAATAAATAATTACATAACATCACAGGGATATTAAAACTGCCAGGCAATTAAATTTGTCAATAAACCATTTTGATTAAAATGAATAAAACAGTTCTTGATGTTTGGAAATCACCAATATCAACAGATCCTTCTCAATAACATTATGGAATAAATAAATACATGATTCACCGAACTACATAATAATAACTGATCCTTTTATCAATAATTAAGTATTACAAAATAAGAAAAACAAACTGTTCAGCTTACATACCTTAATAGCTTTGTATTTTTTCTTGGTCGCTGTATTCAAGTCCTCATGAACCTTATCCAACAGCCAGAGTAGGAATTCTTGAGCATCATGTTGGTTATTACCACGGAACTGACTACCATACTTATCAACAATGAGTTTAAACTTGTTTGATATCTCTGGATCATACTGACAGGACCAAATGGATTTCAGAAGAAGCGCTAAGTGCTGCGTTACTTCTCCTTTTGTTCCATGTTTCTTGGAATTAATTTTGTTGCGACGAGACAAATCAGCCTTGTACTGGTCAAGAACAAAATATTCTGCCAGAATGTCAGTATGGCTGAGGCACTGTAATACTGCATTGATGAAGCATGTGTTACCATGATTTCGAAGCCCTATAACTCCAGGAACTTTATCATTAGGAAAATTGCCAGGTCTGACAGGTGGTACACGAATGTCAGAAGATGATAACGACATTGGAGGCCGCCCTCCACAACCATAATTAGAACATAAGTTCTTGTTGTTGTATAAGCTCAAGTTTGATACTTTTTGAACATACTTAATGAATTTATTCCATGAAGGCCTCAACAAATGTTTCTTGTACTTAGTGTCAAGATTATCCATATCATTTATCAGCATTGAATTTTTAGCATTCTCAGCATCCTTTGATTTATTTTTCCTCCTACTAGCTCTAGTAGCAGTTAAGGCATTTCTTGTAAATGAAAACGTACGTTTCAATTTTGATTCTTGACTGTTAGCAGGGCTTGTTTCATTATTTTTTAATGTACCGAAGTTTTCACATACCATTTCTCCATCGGCCGCTGGCATTTTGGTCTGCAAACTAGATGTCACCTCCGACATGACTTACACATAGTAAAATCACTGCACTTCAACATAAAATGACTGTTTACCCACTAAAGAGGCACAAGACCGGTTTGAACAACACCTCACACCTCTCTAACTGTAATGGTGGAGTTAACAGAGGCAGATATGAACAGTTCAGTATTGCCAACACTTCAAAACAAAATACTCTTTTCAACTTGTATTTTAAAATAACCTTTTCTCAATAAAAGTTAAAAATACTAAATTAAAATCAGTTTGTTCAATAAATGCGTTATTAACCAATCAAAAGGAGGATATTCATAACACGTTAGAATCGATACATCGATTTAATACAATGGTTAGCCTTTCAAATCGCGCCATTTTCTGAAGATTTCTAAGTTAAATATAATCTAAGCAAGTACATTTCTAAATTATCATTGTTTAAATTAAAAACTTTGTTATTTTGCCTTCATAAAAATATTCAAACATCACAAATGTAATTATATTTATAATTATTACATCTTAATTCTTTGATTTTAATTATAAAACAACATTAGTTCATTAAATCTACACTCTGGTATTTTTTTAAAACTTTTATTGCACAGTTTCAACATTAATATAATGATCTATAATTTTTGGAACTATTTTTAATCGACTTGATTACAAATACTAGAAAATAAAGTTTTTAAACAACATCAAAACACATATATTTTCACGAGGATGCCAATTTTTGGTGATTATGATTACTGTTACATCAATCATAAATTCAAAACTTCTTAAAATAAAAAAATCTGTCAGTTAATAGAAATAAAATAACTATTTGAATTAAAAACTGATAGTTTCTGAGTAATGGTTTTATTCATATAATTGGGAATGGCTTGAATGCTGACATATAACTGAATCTTTATTTTCCATTCTTTATAATGCTATATTATCTGTTTTTTTTAGAAATTGTAGCTTTTTTTAATGAGTATAAAAATAAATTGTATTAAAAGTGTTCATCGTACGAAAACATCAGTATTAACACACATAGAATAGGTACCTTAAAGAAAAATACTCAAATAAATAAATAATTCACATATACACTATTTCATTGACATTATACTATTAGCAAACAACTTTTCAGGTTTTTTCTAGAATTGCCACATAATATTGCTGACAATGAAGAATATTGTCCCAAAGGTAAGCGATTTAATATAGTATTTATAATTAATAAATATTATAATTCCAATTATTGCAAGGTTCCATTGTTTTAAGTTATTATATTTTAAGGAATTAAGAATCTTATAGATATTCTGATACAGTTGATATTTCACATTTTATTATCTTTATTCACTTGTTTGTTTTGTTATATAAATAATCATAACATACAAACACAGTCCTCATATTGCTACATTTATATGATATTTCAACTAGTATATAGTCATAATGCCCATAAAATACATCAAAGGCCTTATATCCCACATTAAGAAATAAATTTTATCTGAAATAATAAGCTTTATTAATCAACAATAGCACTTGAAAACAGAAGGATGATCTTTACACAATATCATTTCAGATATCGTACTCAGTAACTACAACTATAACAAAATTAGAAGTAAAAATTTTAAGGTGAGTCCATTCTTAACCGAACATGGACTAAGCAATACTCATTTGAAACAATTTCATATGACAAATGCAGCTATATGCCACAGCGACAGATAAGCACAACAGACATATTATAAGATTCTTTACAACTACCCTATGTTTGACAACAAAATAGTACCTCTTTTTAAAAGTATAATTCTACAAAGAGACTACTCTAGAAAGGGAAACATGTTTGATTACATGATGAATAGATTCATCCTAGAAGTTAAACTAAAACTTTCTAAACATGGACTGAAGAATATTGGCATGGAGATAAACACTGGTTTGTCTAGTGTAACATTATAAGGATTATATTTATTTTGAAGTTTGTTTATTGGTAGTTTTATTTATTATGTAAATTTAATTTTTGCCTCATTATTAAGTTTAGTTGATTGTTTTAATTGATTTAAACTATTTCTAATTTGTAAATATTTTTTACAATACATAAATTATAATAGATACGTGTAACACACTATAAGCATGGTGCATGTACTAAATATTGAAATACACACTGTTCTTGTAGGGTTACTGTATAGAGGAAAAATATTAAATAGTCATTGTAGGTACACTATTATACAAGTATATTAGTAAACAAAAAGTGGCAATGTGAGAACATGGTGGCAAGTTCCAATTTAGTATGTACTAATTGAATTTTATTTTGCGGCAGACCGTAGGATAAATCTTGACTATTTCCATCTGATTTAGATAGGTTTGTAACTTTTCTTATAACCTTATTTTCAGCTCCAGTTGAAGCCTAATAAACAAACTGTTCCTAAATAAAATCAAATTTATATTGGGTGATACCTAATACCAATTATAAATATATTGTTACCATTAAAATACTTAAAATATATTTTTAAAAATTATTTTACTGTTTTTTATCATTTTTTATGATTTAGCTAGTTTTAAAAGCTAATGAGTAGGAGAGCAAATAAACTTATTTTTAATTTATCTAACTATTATTTTTATGAATAAGTGTGAATAGCTTCTTATTTTTTTTTTTATTGAATGGTTAACCAATTCAAAAGTAATTTGGTATTGAACTTATGCATATTTAAATCCAATTAATATGTGTCCATATATATTAAAGTATGATCTCTTAACATATTCATCACAACCAGAAAAGTAATTTAATAGAGCTTGACATTTCCTTATAACAATTCATTACATATCTTGATGTGGAGTTCGGCACTCGGTTTTGATGAACATCTGCACACAGTCTGTAGTAGAGCACAAATAACCAATGCGCTAGCTACAATTATTCCAAATATGGGTAGCCACAGATAAAGCAGGCTTTTCTTTTTTTTTCTGGCTAACTCTGCTATTTTATATCCAGCATCGATATGAGTACATTCATAGCGCAGTCAATGCCAGGAAGATTAATAGTATCTTTCCAAGAAGTGTCATTAGGGTCCACGAGCACTATGGATGTTGAAATACAACTCTACAAAGACAGAAAAGATGCTGGGATGCATCATCTTTCTCATATAAATGCTTAATGGACAAGGTTTTTTCAGGACCTACCTGGTTCATTTCAAATTAGATAATGAATCATCTTGACTTTCGTGTTTAAAACTAGTAGAAACAGTAGGACAAGCATTCTTCTGTTGCCCTAAATTTGTGGAAAAGAGAAGGAAGAGCTAGTAACGATTCTGGGCCATAAGTTTTTCCCAGAAAACCTGGTTAGTCAGATTATTACAGCAGAGGGAATTTGGAATGCTGTAGCAGATTATGCAGCACTTATCTGCAGAAAGCTCTGTAAAAAAGAGTTTGAATGGTGAGGCCTAGTAGTGGCTAAATAATTACAGTGGTCAACAGTATTTTTGTTAAATGGGTAAATGTGGCTGTCACATGTGTATTTTGCTTTGGTAATTCCGAATATGACCATCAAAGTTGTCCACGGGGCTCAGATTTTTTGTAAAATAAAAAGTGCTATTTCATAGCTATGAACATGCCTTGATTAATGTATTCTATTTATTTGCTCTAAATAAGGCTCACCACCAATGCACGATAATATTGGATGCAATAGAGACTACACATAAGTTGTTTGAACTCTTAAAGGATGTTTAGCCAACAAGTTTCAACAGGCTCTAAAATATCTTCATATTGCCAACGGGAACAAGAACTGCATCGCTGTTTCTCTATAAAAGATCATTTAATATTTTGCACAGATGTTAATGCATTAATGGGTGAATTAGGATATAATCATAATCCTAGAGAATGGAGGCTGTTCATAGATTCCTCTAAACTTAGTTTAAAAGCCGTTCTCCTTCATATAGGTAATGACAAGCCCTCAATCCCCATTGCCTATGCAGCCCATATGAAAGAGATATGACAATATGAAGATTTTACTGTCCGAGATACAATACCAAAAGCATTCTTGGAATGTGTGTAGAGTGTTAGACTTTTGTAAGGTTATACCAAAATTTTGTTCTTTTCTGTGTGAGTGGGACAGCAGAGATCACAAAAATCATTATATAAAGAAGGAATGGTCCAAAAGAAATCTTGTACCTGGAGAAAAAAATGTACTTTTCGAACCATTAGTAAACCCAGAAAACGTTTATCTTCCACCATCACACATCAAACTCGGTTCGATGAAAAATTTTGTTAAGGCACTGGATAAAAGTGGCTTTCTATATTTAAAAGCCACATTTCGGATCAGTGATGCAAAAATAAAAGAAGGTGTATTTGTCGGTCCACATATAAGGGAGCTTATGAAGCATCAAGACTTTGAGGAATGTTTGAATGGAACCGAAAAATCAGCTTAGATTTCTGTTAAAAATGTTGTGAAAGAATTTCTTGGAAATAAAAAAGCAGAAAACTAGAGAGAGCTAATTTATGATCTTCTACAAAATTATAAGGCTCTAAAAGGATGTAATTTGACTAAAAATACATTTTCTTGATTCGCATTTGGATTTCTTTCCGGAAAATCTTGGGCTGTGAGTGATGAACACGGTAAGCGATTCCATCAAGAGATATCCACTCTGGAGAAACGATACCACAGAAAGTGGAATCCAAATATGTTAGCAGACAATTGTTGGTGTTTGAAAAGAGATGTACCAGCCACAAAATACAGCAGGAAATCATCAAAGGCTACATTTTGATTTAAATTACGGTATGAAAGCTGATATATAAAATTGCTTGTTTTAGCACTATTTTATTTTTTTATTTTCAAATTACACAAAATCCTTGCCCCTGAGACAAAAATGCTTTTCAAATTTGCAATCATAGCACCAAATTCTAAAAGAAACAGCGATTGTAATTCATTTAACAAACAAAAAGTTAAATTTTGTTGTCCAGTGTTATTAAAGAAAAATATGAGGTAGGCAACTACACATTTGTGGCCTCCCCTTGAAGCAATGTCTAACAACAGTTCTGCAGGGAGCAGTTGAAGAAGAATAGGGTGGTAGTTTTTGGTGAGTAGGAATCTCAAACTGTTGCGGATTTTGGTCCACTCCATCTTATGCAAGATTTTATAGAAAAAAAAATTTTCTTAAAATTTTCTTAGTGACCATTTTCATTATCTACTTCGATAATTTTTTTTTAATGATAAATATTTCGATGTATAATTAATTCTTATGGCACAAAGTTCTTCGTTGGCTGCCTTTGGCTCAATCTTTTTTCTTCTGAATTTGCACCTGTGTTTTTAAAAATCTAAATGACCATATACAGCCAACTCAAGTCATAAGAAATTAAAGGATTGGTCAAAATAAGCATTGACATAAGTAGAAGGAAAATAAACATTCTTACAGGATTAATTATGAGAGTTGGAATTAAGTCTGGTGTTCATCCACAAGAACTTCAGTAATAACCTAGTATATATTCACTATAGAGGAATTTGGATTCTTTGTAAAATATTATTTGTGTTAATCAGTTTATTTTTCTAACATCCTTACCATTCAAATCATTGATGAACCTGGATATAATATCCAAGTTGTATCTCAAATTGTAAATGTAGGTACTTGAAACGCAAATACATGTGCCCTATCTGAGAGATACATGTGCTGAATTTTATAAGACAGAATTGTGACGTTTGCACCGACTTCATTCTCACCACTTCTATTTGTGTTCAGCAAAGGTCCCTTTACCTACTTCACCCTTCAGATTTTTATTTTTACTTAGATTTTTTTTAGTTTT
This sequence comes from Euschistus heros, assembly GCA_003667255.2. Taxonomy (NCBI): domain Eukaryota; kingdom Metazoa; phylum Arthropoda; class Insecta; order Hemiptera; family Pentatomidae; genus Euschistus; species Euschistus heros. Next base: position 2,425,856 of record RCWM02000121.1, read on the forward strand.
ATTATTAGTTTTACTTGTTTGATTTTTTGTTTAGTTTTACTTGTCTCATTTGATTTTCCTTGCCTTTTTTGTATCTTACTTAATTTTTCTAGTCTAAATTTTAATTTTTGACTGAGTGCCTTTACGCAAAAACTGATTTGTCTGTGTTACTAGATTTACCATGCTTGGTTTACTTTTACTTTCTTTACTAGTCTTATTTAATTTTACGAGTCTTTCTTATTTTAACTAGTCTTGTTCTTCTTCCTTATTTCACTAGTCTTAGTATTAACTTTTGACTGAAAAATTGTGCCTTTATAACTGCAAGAACTGAAACTATTGTCTGTGTTACTAGAATTACTTAGTGCCAATTTGATACAAAATAGTTTATTCCAAGATGAACGAGTAACACTAATTCCAATGAAACTGTTACATTCTCAATTTGAGTTCCTAATAAATTATATAAAATTCTATAGTTCTAAGGAGTTAATTTTTAAGAGTTTTATGGATTTATTAATTTTTTTATGTGTAATCTATTATTTTTCTACCTTTTTCAATAAACAGAATTGTTAATTTGAGCTGTTTGCACATTTTTTACCTAATAAGTCTTAAAATAAAATGATTAACAGTGTAGAATCTATTATGTATTTCTCAGATACATCGCGTGTGTTAATGTACATTCAGAGGATACCTATATTGGAGTGTTAAGGAGTAAAATACAGGTTTATTCATAATAAATACTAATTTTTTATTTTACATCTAGTGAAAATGCTAAGTTTAATTACAATGTTATTATCAATTACTTTGAAAGTAATCAAAATGAAGGAATTTTTAAAGAAATTGGAAAAATAAGACAAAAGTTAATAAAATTTTAGTAGGTTCAAAAATTCTAAAAATACCTATTTCAAAAAGTCAAAGGGTAACTTATATACTCAGGTGAAATTGACAGTTGTTATTTATGCTATTCACATAAGTAATTAAATATTTAAATTTCCCTTCTGTTTTGACATTGACTTCAAAATACAACATTTAAAACTTAAAAATTAAACAAATAAAATTATTATTCAATTTTTATGCTGTATATAGAAACGGATACACGGTTCTTAAACATAGAAATGGATACATAAAAAAAATAATAATTGAAAGAAATGCTGTGACTTAAAACTTATTAAATAATAAAAAACTTCAATAAATGTAGACAGTAGTGATGATGTGCTGTGATGAGGGATGTGTGATTGATTCTTAAGACCTCCAAAAATCAGACATGTTTGATTATGACATAATTCAAAACTACAAGATTGGTGATTTGAAATAATTTAAATTAAAACATTTTCAATATAAAATTAGGTAATAAATAATTATCAAATAAGAGTACCTACGAAGTATACTTTTTTTTTGGTCCTACAAATATTTTTGAACCAAAGCCTGACAACTGAATAGAGAAACAGATCAGTTGAACTTATTCATGCTATTAAGGCCTTGTGGGTTTGAACGGTTTACTATTTTTATTTAGGAAGCGATAAAGATTGAAGAACTATTAAAAGTGATTTAAAATATATTTGACAGTGAGTTAACATAATGATTTTTGTTTTATGACCAACTATGTATTATTGTCAACCATTGGCAAAAATTTCTTTATTTCAAAAGTGATACACAGACATTCATGCTGTAAAAAAAGGAATCAGTATTGAATTCAAAAAACTCCTGAATTTTTTTAAAAGTTTGTTAAAAATTTACTAGATGCACTTTTAAACAATGATAAGAAAATCAATAAAATTAGTATTGATATCGCTGTTCACAACATAGATTATATTTATGAAATTGATAGAGATATAAGACAAGAAATAAAATATGTTGATACTCACTCATTGAGGCATAATGCAAAGTAGATAGGCAGTCCTTTAAGTTTTCCCTTTGACGAATCAGTTTTTTCTGTTCCTACTGGAAATAAATTTAAAATGGGACTTTTGTTTCCAGTAGGAACAGAAAAACCTTAAACATTTTAAAGATAAACCTGCTCTAGGTCCTGATAACTTTTAGAAATCCTATCATTTTACCTACTTAGGTGATTATAAACTTGTTTGATTTCTGGTCTTACATTTTTAAAAATTAATATTTATAATCCATGTAGTAAAGGGCCGATGTTTTGAAAATTATTTGTGTGTGTGTTTAACATTCAAAACTAGTCTTTGAATAAAAAAAAATAAATAAATAAATAAATAAAAAAAAAATCCTATAAAAATGGCAAATAATTGATCAATCTTAATTGTATTGATCCGTCTATACCATCATGCGCACCTCAAGTGAAAATCAATTAGCCTATTCATAAGAAAATGCTAGGAACTTTACTATAATATGTTCAGTTCAATACAACTATTCAATTAATAAATTTATTTTGACCAGCTCTAACTTTTATTTATTAAATTAGTGTATATTTATTAAATTAAGAGTAAATAGAAAGGCACTAAGGAGGAGGAAGAAGAAGAAGAAGAGAATACTTCAATAGGTCAGTTAATTCATTCCGCTTATGGAATCAGTCTGAAATTTAGGTATGTGGTTCCCTCAAAATAATAGGCAGGTAATAATAATATTATAGTAATAATAAGATAAATAATGACCTTCCATCTTTTGGGATTATGGGTTAGATTTGTTATTCATGAATATTGTGTTCAAAGGAAGAGGGGTGTCAGAAAGTTTTAGCTAGAAATAAACAAATGCACTGACTAAATACATAACTTTTCACCTGTATTTTCTATACTTACAAGTTAAAAAAAAATATATTTTATTAGACACCAAATATGCCACTATATAACTTGGTTCAAATGCTTCTCATAACATGAATCTATCTCATGTATATATCAATAATAATAAAAAAAATATTTTAAATTTATTTCTATTATTATATTACAAATATCTATTGTACAGCCTTCTTTCTTACATTAATTTTATATACAAATTTCTATTTAGTGCAGCAGGAATGAAATGACAAATCATTTCTGATTTACTTTTAATCTAGACAAAGGTTTCTTATGTTTATTTCATCACTGGAATTTTTTCTGTTGCTTTCTTTATTGATGATCCTTGATTTTTCTTCTTCATCAAATAGTGGTTTCAGTTTTCTCATCCAGTCTTCATATTTTTCTAAAAAACAGAAATTAATTTTAATCTATTATATTTTAACAATTATGAATTATATTTTGATGTAATGATAAGTACAATATAGTTAATAAAATTATCCTTAATGATAATTTGTAATATTGAAACTAAATCAGTCATAGATACACAAATAAAAATAAATTTTAATTTATAGTGCTGGTGTTTTAGCCTACAATGAAAGCCTTTATCAGGGCTAGAACAAAACAAACATAAATATATGAAAAAAAAGAGGGAGTGAAGGTTAAAAGTTAAGAAAAGAAAAAAACAGTATGAACATTGTGATTCAATACTGTTTTTAATTAACTGTATACTATATACACAACATATTCAATCAAAAAGAACAAGATTCAGTCAACAGACATCTTCAATAAAAAATATGTTAAGTTAAGATGAAAAATAATGTTCTAGTACATCTATTATCCATATATTTTTGCCCATCTTTGAGACACATCACCATTTTTTATGTAAAAATGGTAAGGAATTGAGTTTTCAATATAAAACCAAAATATTATTAAACCTTTACTATGTTTATGTTTTCTGCTTTTAGTGGCCATAGTTCTTCAAGGACTGTAGAATCCAGCAATGAATGAATGATGTCCACTAAATTATCAACTAAAAATATTAGGTTCATATTCAACAAGAAAAAATCTTTAATAAAATAGAAAATATGATACCCTTTATGAACGTTTTTAATTTTTGTCAAGAAAGTAATTTAAGTTATCAGTTATATTTTATCTAAAACTAATGATGGAAACTAAACTGAGTCATTTTAATAAATCTAATCTAAAATACTCTTACAACATTTATGTAAAAGAAAGAAAAAACTGCATGAGAGTATGAAGCAACAAAATCATGTTTCATTGAATTTACATAAAATTAGAAACCAATAAAATTCATTGGTATTTTTGGGAGCATAACTGCTGTGAATTAATAAGTGAGATAACATTGACTCTCATAGTTTTGTTTCCCTTTGTATAAAAGAATAGAAAAATAATTTTATCCTGGGACCAAGTCCCTTAAGAATAACAACTAAGTATAGAAATAAACAGAATTAGTTACATCTGGTCAGAGACATAATAAAATGAAAAAAAAAAAAAAAAATAATAAATAATAAATAATAATGTAACAATAATAATATATACATAGATACTAATGAAATATATAGAAAGCAAAATAAGAGAACATTCTACAAATGAAATAAGAAATAAATTATTTTTTTGCAATGCTTAGTGTTGTATATACAATAGAAGTACTTAAATGTTATATTCAGAATTAGAAAAAAATATATACTGAGAGGAATCTAAATTGTGCTAATGGTTACAGAAAGGGTTCCAGAAATGCAAGAGCATGATATCATTTAATTGATTAGGTAGATTGTTCATGTTGGATAAGAATCAGTTATTGAAAATAGAGGTATTTAAATGTTTTCAGGGATTTTGCTTTTCTCATATGAGGAAGAATAGAATTCTAGAGGATGGTTGAGCGGGAGAAGAAGGATAATTGGAATGCAGTAATTCTGTGTGATGTGGTATATAGATCGGAAAGACGGTATGCATTGAATTAACTGCAGATCTTTTGATAATTTGGTAAAGGAATGATCCAAGGAAATATTGTCTACGGAAAATGGGATAAAGCCAATTTAATTGGGAATTGAGGAAGGAAACATGGGGGCACCTCGGTTTATTAAAGATAAATCTGGGAAAGCAGTTCATGATTCATTTCAATCTGTCCTTTAGAGACCACAATAAAGCAGACAACCATAGTCAAGATCAGGGAATAAGAGGGAGGAGACTAAAAGCTTCCAACTTGACTAGGGAAGAAGGTGATGGGGTCAGTGAAATAATTTAAGTAGACCTATAGAAAAGCAGAAGGTTTGGGCAGTCTGAGATTTTTGACAGAGGAATAGAAAGAGATGGGATGATCATTAAGGATTAAGGGAGGATAATGGGTGTATGAACTAAGGAGGGAGCTGGAATATGTATATGTTTATATGTAATACAAATACTTACCATGCAATTCTAAAATACTTGGCAGATCTCCACCATAATCTTTAGGTAAACAATTTTTGGGCAGAACAGCCTGAATTTCTGATAAATCAGATGAATGGAAGTGTACCTGTAATATATTGTGATGAATGAAGTATATATATAGACTTATGATAGTAATAATGATAATTGTAGCTTCCATTAAATATTTTAATAACATTAATTTTTAATTTTTAATTGCAAATATTGTATTATCTTAAACAGGCTGTGCACATAGTACAATGACTTATTTATTACGATAAAATGTTGGTTATAGATTTTGGGTAGATGCATAATAAATAATTAGATTTGTAATTAGAAATGAATTAGGAAATTCACATTTTTTTTTATTCAAATCTTATTAGAATTTATAAATGTATAATATCATTGAGATTTCATTTTATAATTTTATTTTGAGAGGGGCATTAGCCTAAAAATCAATTTAATTAATCATAGAAGAAATATAAACTCTTTTAATTATTTTGTACCAATGTTAACAACAATAATAGATTATTGTAATATTTACTTTTAATACTTTATTTGTTTGTAACATATTACCTTAAAATGGGGTCACATTAGTACGGTGGGGTGAAATTGGTACACAATTGTTTCTGTCTGGCAGGTTGTTGTGTCGACTTTTACCAAATGAGAGCCCACGAAACGACTCATTCATGCGCTCTCATTTGGTAAAAGTCGACACAACAACCTGCCAGAAGGAAATCACCACAGAAACAATTGTGTACCAATTTCACTCCACCGTACTAATGTGACCCCATTTTACGGTACTCTACTAATATTGTAAATAATAATGTACCTTGTTGAATCAATAATGTTTTACATCATACTACAATAAAATTAAAATTTGGTTTACTTACCATATCTAAAAGTTCTTTCTTCATGAAGGGCTTAATCATAAACATGATTTTGTCTATAATAGGTAAGGTATTGACTACATGGATTGCTTTTAGTCTTATTGGATTGCCTTCCTAAAAATTAATATATATATAATTTAATGTTAGAATGATAGTTAATTATTATAGTTGTCTAAGAAAGAATAAAAGTGAATTTCACTATATTAATAGATTAATCATAACTACATTGCAATTTATATTTAACAAATGTTAACTGAGGTATGTTTAATGCATCAAATTAGAATATTTCATAATGTTGAGGAAGTTTAAAAATAATGTGTAATGTTTAAGTCTAGGATTGTGATCAATAGAGTTCTGGATTGGATTCCTGTAGTCACTATGTATATCATTGAAGGCCAAGTTCACAACTCCATTTGGTTTCAACTAGTTTATATTGATAGATTTTTTTCCCTAAACTTGTAAAGTTGTTTTTTGAAGTTTGATTACTCTATTAAGTATTATATTATGTTGATTAGATATGAGTACCACTTACTCTCACTCAGTAAACATTAGAGGCAGAAAAAAACCCAAAAACAAATATCATTTTCATCCAAAAACTAACCCAGAGAGAAAAAACATAACAAAAATTAATCTCATAAAAGATACAAACAATTTTTATATTTCAGATACAAAGATATATTCGTCCTTTTATTCTTCTTTCATTAACCATCTCATTATTATAACTTTGGAAAACTGATTTCATGTATTTTATTATTCGTAATCATGCCACATTTGGGACATTTTATTGCCTATTTTTAAACTTTTTTAGGTTTTTACTGCACATTTTATGACATTTTTTACATCCCCTATTCCAATGCTTTCAATTGTAATAATATGAATTCTTTAAAAAGAAATTTTCGTTTTTGTACACTTTATCATTAACAATTAACAATTTTTTCTTAGTGAGAGTTGAAATATGAAATTAGGATGAAATGGAATATGAACCATATGGTACCATTTGTAATATCGCACGTGTATTTCAACAGTAACACAATTGAAAAATCTATATTTTTAATCTATCATCATGTTTAAATTAAAAAATCTCTTCTGTGTAATGTCAAAAATGTACATCTCACTTGCAGTTGGGATTAAAAGCTAATTCAGGTATACTTTCAATATTTCATAAAAAACTGTGAGAATTTTACATTTTTTTAATGCAGGTTTTTGAGTTGTGTCACTTTATAAGTACATGTGCGATAAAATAGAATACATGCAATGAATGAAATTGACACTTTAATGAAATTTGAATTCAATGCAGTGAATGAGTGATTTATTATTATGTTAACTACACTTATGTAGCAATTGAAAAAAAAAAAATTCCTAATTTACCTTTATAAACAAACTTGAAATTTGCTATACCTGTATATAAGTGAAGAATTTTTTCAGAAATGTGAAACTAAGACGTGTCAGATGACTCAGCCTTACTCCTTTCATGTCAAAAAGAAATATAAATCCAGGTACTGTTCCTTCGACCATCAGGCAAGCATCAATGGCCATGGCAAGAAGTTTGACTCCGTTACAAAAATTGTACTTGCTGGCTTCATACTGTCTTAAGCCATGTAGAATTATTTGGTAACCATTTGGATCTTTAACTGGAAGAGATGAGTAAAATCTAGAAGACAATGGAGAAAAAACTACATCAACAATAACCAGAATTAAATAGTTCTTTAGTTTTAACTTTTTGAAATAATGAAATATATCTAAACTTAAATTGTTCTGTAAAAACATAGATTGTTCATGATATATAATATTAAAATTAACTAAACAGCTAAATTTAATGTGCTCTTTCTCCTATAGTAAATTGATATTTTATTATTATATATTATATTCTATTTTTTGAAAATAATATAGCAAACAAAAAGAGTTTGAAATATTTTAAAAGAAATGTTAGAAGATCTACTACATTTAGATATATATACATGGTACAAAACTTATTTTTATAAATACAATGTTATGTATAAGGCTAGATGAAAACTTAAAGTCATAGTTAGGGAATTCTTGATAGGAGATGGTTATGGGGCTTTCAACTTGAGCTGAGAGCAGGAAGAAGGAATAGACTTTTGATTTGACAATTTTGGAGATTTTTGATGAAGAACGATTTGTAATATTTGACAAAAGAGACTGAAAATTATTCAGAAACTTAAAGCCATTTCAGACCTGCATTTAAATTGGAACTGGATGCATCTTGTTGTGTCCGGAAGATAAATCCACTGCATAAACCCAACGATTAGTCTTGTATAAACTATACAGTCATCAATATTAAATAATACAATTTTACCAAGTTGGTAAGTAAAATGGTTTTTGTTTCTTTTCTTATTTTGACAGTATGGTCTCAATGGCTCAACAAAGAATGTGAGACAAAGCTTGTTAAAATATGATTCAAAAGTGGCAGACAAGAAGAGTATCTGAAGAGTATTCAGACAGGAGAAGATACTAGATTGTAGAAAGAAAAGAAAATGGGAGCGAAAACAGCTTAACGAAATGGAAGACCCAGGCAAAGAAAATAAATGAATATTTTTTTTTTATCAGAAAGTAGGACTGGCTTCAAACCATGAGTTTGGGCATACAGAAGGGAGGATGGATTCATGACCACAGAGGAGGTGAAGCACTGGCTTCATGGTCCCAGCACTTTGAGGCACTTCTGAAAGAAAATTTGGGGGACCTGGAGGAGTGGAAGATAGCCGATAGAGATGATGATACTGAACCTTCCAATCCACCTACTTATGACAATGTGGAGGGAGCTATTAATAAGCTTAACGACAATAAGGCTCCAGATGAAGACGGGATTTCATCTGAGCTCTTGAAGCATGATGGTGAAGAGTTTTTGAGAGCCTACAATGTCAACCTCACAGTTTGTATCCTTATCTATCTAAAAAATTGACTACTCATCACTTCTTTGTTGATTTCCAGAGTGCATATGACAGGATTAAAAAGCCCAATTGTTAAGAGAATTTGGAATTCTTATAAAACTAGTTTGGCTGATCAAGATGAATATGGATGATTCATGATGTAACATGCGGATTTATTAATTTCTCTCTCCACAGTTTGAATCTAATAATGGTCTTCAACAAGGCGATGGCCTCATCTACTGTTAAACTAGCTCTGAAGTAGTTCATACGTGATTTAGGCATACAGATCTCTGACATCATCTCCAACGGTCTCGTTTAAATCAATGGCTTTACTAACGGCCTGGATATGCATGGATATGCAAAAGGTCCGTTGAGTCCTTGAAATATGCTTTTCTTAAGTTGACAGGGACAGCAAAGACTATAGGGATGTGTGTAAACCAGGATAAGACAATATACGTGAGATGGAATAGTGCTTTAACATGCTTGGCTAGATCTGTATTATATAAAGCAAGGTTGTAAACAAACTTACAAAGCTTCTAGGGCTTGCTTCAGTTCTGGCCTGTTAATGTCCCTGTCATTGACAAATTCTGGTGTGTTACATCTAATATTGTAATAAACTTTAATACAAGATTTTGTTGCTTCCATGTCATAATAACAGCTGTAGTAAAAACATATCAATTGCTCCTCTGAAACAGAAATATTTAAATGGTTTCATTAATAAGTTGCTTATTACAGTTGAAACCCTATAATTAAACATCCATGTATTGAAAATCTATATATTTACAATTTTTTAAAGGATATTTTGATATTTAATTTCGAAATTATCTGAATACTGAAAAACGTTCATACCAAATAAAAAATTTAACAAAAAGACCTCAAAAGCTACTCTCTTAATAATAAGAAATAAAATTACCGTCATCTTGAGGGTTCGAGTTCCCCATAAAGCTAAGGCTGGTATAATTTTTTTTTTCATATTTTATTGCTTCTTATAATTTAGTCACACCTGCTTTACAGATAATGACAGTCAACAAATATGGAGTGACATAAAAAGAAAAAAACGTAAAGTAAGATGGAGATCCAGTATATCCTCTGGACTTGATTTCAAGGTTGTTTTTTTGTAAATATGCTCCTTAAACACTTTATTTGAATAAAATTCCATTTTTATAATTTTTCATTATAATTTTCCCAAAAAATTTTTCCAAGTTTTTAATAGTTTAAGGTGATCAATGTTCCAATCATCTTGAACTATCAAGACCCTACTGCATGAAGTTTTTTAAAATTTGTTTTATGTGTGTGTGTGCACTCGAAATACCATTATTGAAATATTTTTGTTTAAATATGGAATACAGTTTATCTATTTAATCTTTTTTACAAAAATTGTACATAAATTTTCAGATAACCGGAATTAAAAAAAAAATGCAATTATTTAAAAAATATTCAATTATTTAAAAAATATTCAATTTTTTAATGTTCTTGTACTAACCCTGGGGAACCCCCAAATCAAATTACATAAAAAAAAAAAAAAAAAAAAAAAACTAAGGTATTTTGTAAGACCAGTAGGTGATTATCCATAGGGGGTTGTTACATAATTCCAAACTTTATGGATACATTCTTATAATATAAAATTCAATGATTTAATAACATTCTGAGAATCAATTCTACAAAAGCTTCTAAAAGAGCAGACAGACCTTTTTGAGGTAATGAATGGTCTTTCATTTGGAAAGACTTATCGTTGCGATTATTAATAGTATTCAATAAAAGTAGATCAATATTCACCTCATACAATATTTGAATAAATTTGATAAATGTTAGTTTAAAAAGGATAAGTAGACAAAACAGTGAAAATTCAGAGAGATGAGGGAAGGACAAGCAGTGTCGTGTTATATCTAGGAGTGTCAAAATTTTTTGATTGCGTGAATAGTCATATGAGTCTACCACTAATTACTAATAAGTGTTTTAGGTGATAAAATAGTATATAAATAAAAAGGAAAAGTATAAATATATAAATAAATATTAATTATTGTAAAACCTGTAGGCACTGGTAGCTGAGGTTGTGACAGCACCCAGTTACGAAGAGATTGAATGTCTTCCTTCTTGAGTTCAGGATTCTTCAGGTATTCCTGACTCGCAGTCACAGGTTTTAGGCTCATCTCGGCCACTGCCCTGCTCACTGTAAGGAAAAACATTTTATTATTGTTTATTGAATAAATTTTTAGACTGGAATTGATTAAGATAAATTGTATTGCTTAGCTCAATAATTATAACATATTTGATATAAAAACATTAATTAATGAACCATGAAAGAAATAGGTACGATTTCATTCTGGAGCTTTTCAAGAGTAGTGATTGTTGATAAAGTTAACTTTTTTTTTAATGGTTTGTTTTAATTATTAATTATTACTGATAAATACCTATTAAAATATGTGATTATGAAATTACTCCGTTACCTTGCAAGGAATCCTTGCATTTAACATTTTTTTTCCTATTCATGTAGGGACAAAACATGATTAATTTGATTAACAATTTTCGTGTCTTGTGATGTCCTAAATATTTTAATTATGTTTAAACGTATTTTGAATATTAAATGTTTGTAGATAGTTTATTAATTAGAATTTATTTTAATATCTCATAATATTATTTTAATACAGTGTCACATTAGTTTATTGTTCGACATCTCCCTTATACTTTAGGATTCGCAGTTAACTTCAAAGCCAATGCTTTATTAGGTGATGAAATATTTATTATCATACCTGAAATATAGCTATCAGTATTCTAATCCTCTGAAAAGCCTCTTAAACCTCTTAGTTGAAAGAAACAATTATTAAATTATATATGTTAACAGTTATTACCTGTGCTATATTCAATACTTTTTTCTAGTGACTGATCTTTTCAATAACACCACTTATAAAGTGACAATATCTAAATAATATTTATTGAAACTTTAAAAATTCCGTTTCACTATACTTTTCTTTTTTCAATTTGTGCATTATGGCTAACTGGGAAGAACATTAAAAGGTCCACAGACCAGCCTCTCATATAGCTATAAGTATTTATATTTAGTTTTAAAATAAAAAAATATAACATCAAAACTCTATCAATATTTATAGATATTTATGCAATACAAATATATATTTTTTTTCTTTGGTAAATCATTAAATAAGCATGTAATTATCTACCAATTCTATCAAAAGTCTTCTGACCTCAGTGGCCTATCTTTTGATCTCAGTTATCACTCTTTTTTTAAATATTTGTTTACGGAACAATAGTGAAAAAATAGTGATTTATTTTATAGAAATAACATTGTAATAAATTTACTTTCTTTTTTTCTTCTTCTATTGTAAACTGGGTGTAGTTAAAATAAGTTTTATTATTATTTTTTGGGTAAACTAATATATTTTTGATGAAGTATTTCTTTGTTTTTATATTTCTGATTATTATTCAAAATTGTTTAGTTGTTATAAGTTTAATAACCTATAAATGATAACAAATCCTTTTTTGTTATTGGAGAACGCCCAACTCATCATAATGTCCATAGTACTGTAATCAGGTGTTAAAACTTTGAATATGAATTAGAAACTGACACTTATGCATGAATTTTTATTTTATTTTTTTTGTAAAAAAAATTTTAGGAAAGAGGTATAAACTATTGAGTTTTATAATTTATGAAGATTTTAATTTTACTTGAGGTACGCTTGATGGTATAGAAGGATCAATACAATTAGGATTGATGAATTAATTGCCACTTCTATTGGAATTATTTCATTTGAAAACTAGTTTTGAATGTTAAACATCCATCTTCAGTTGTAAAACATATAAATTTTCCAGAATATCAGCACTTTGTTACAAAGTTACAAACGTTGTAACAAACTTCTGTTTTAGAACTGATGATGAATGTTGAATATTCAAAAAAAGTTTTCAAATGAAATAATTCCAATAGGAGTGGCAATTAATTCACCAATCCTAATTTTACTATTATTTAGAATAGTAATTACCTAATTTACTTTTTAAAAAAATACAATCTCATACAAAATTTCCTGTAGGTGAGATACAGCTCTCTGGGTGAGGAAACACCTCCCCCATTTTGCTTACCTACAGTCTACAGGTTACTAATGAGGATTAAGAAACCTTTTAGAATCTTATATTTCCTGTTTAGGATACTATCTAGTTTTCCTATGTTTGATTTTATAAAATTAAAACAGCAGTTGTCTGTAATGTTATTTCATTAATCATTTTTCTCATCTACTTTTTTTTTTGTTTTGTTTTTTGTTTTTAACCTTAACAATTATGAGTAAAAGTATTTTTTGAACAATGATATGATGGTATAAAAAGACGTTTAATATTTATGTGTAAGAAATTAAAACAATATAAATAAAGTGAAGAATACTATTTTTGTTTCTTTTTTATATTTTGATTTCTGATTTAAAAACTAGTGTCTTTCTGAGACACCAACCAAATGCTGTGAACCGCACATCTTAGCTTCACTTTGAATTTCAGATTTATCGATAAGTGTTTCCTATACCCTTCCCGTTGGAAATCATGGTTTGTTTTGTTAACCTTACAAAATTTTATATCATTCTCCAACATTAAACAACTGTTCAATATATGTTAAACATATCAATATTGTTCAACCTGAGGTAACAATTGTTATCGGTTTGGAAATAAACATTATAATTTTTCTCCAGGGCCCTGTTCACTTAAACCTTTCCACATATGCTGAACACTTCAATATTTTTAATGTACTTACCTGTTTATAGTACTTTTAGAATTAAAATATCAATACCAAAGAGTATTTTTATAGAATATTTAATATATAATAAGAATTGAGTATAATAAATTTTGCGACGATGGTTTAATGTTTATTTCATGTTAAGATATAATAACGAAATGGCAAGGCGTAATAAATTAGTATGATTTCTTTGCTGTTATTAACAAGTGTATGTTTAATCACGGGGAATTAATGGCAGTAAGTTTATAAGAATCTAGAAGACTAACCTTACTTCTCCAATAGAAGCGATGATAACATCGATATCAATGAGGGAAGGTACGATCAAGAAAAAATTATTTGGGGTGGTAACAGGGAGCCACTGTCATGTTATTATAACAAAATTATGACAAGCTGTCTTTCAACGAAATAAATATAAATTATTTTGATATTGTATTCAATCTTTAAGAAAGATCCTGGCGATATACAAAACAAGTTTACGCTATTTACCACTCATTAGCAGAATACTTTAAAAATCTGATTCCTTGACCTGAGAGAAAACGGGAAACTTACAAGGGTAGGAAACACTGTCTCTCACGGATCTTGTTGGCAATTTTTTGAATTTTTTGTTTGAAGGTCATAAAATATTAGACACGTCTTGTGACATTCGGCCCCCAGAAACCGAGAAAAAATAATGAAATAGCATTAAAATAATTTATTTTATATCTTGAATTTAAAAAATGATATACTTACAAGGGGAGGACACACTCAGTCTCTCACGGATCTTGTTGGCAATTTTTTTGGAGGTTCCTGGTCAAAAAATATTAGACACATATTTTGCCGTTCCGACCAATGGGCCCTAGAAGCCGAGAAAAAAAATAAAATAGCATCAAACTAATTTATTTTTTATCTCGAGTTTAAAAAATGATATCGACATGATTCTTGCACCAAGATTTTTAGTTTTGAATGCGGATTCAAGGAAAAATACAGTCGCTCCATAGATTTTGGTTGAGATTAATTAATTTTTTTAAAAAATGATTAGTTTTTCAAGAAAAATTCCTCTATAGATTTTTTGACACAAAAATTGACGTCAGATTCTAATTCAGAAACATTGGAAAACGTCTTTTCAATAAAATAAAAAAATATAATTTTTTTACCCTATTTAAAGGTAATGAAATATCAAACCTATTACGTTTTCTTCAAATCGCCATTACTTAGTTAGGCAATTCAACTTGATTGGAATCGGTGGAAAGAGGAGAGCCTCAGCTTTCTTTTGATGTTTATAACTGCAAAATTTGATGAACGAAAACCTATTTAAAAAAGTTAGAAAATCCGAAATACATTTTTGGAGGGCTCTATGGCCGAGTGATTTAGGGCGAGGGTCTCAGCGCGCTCGAACTGAAGGTCGTGAGTTCAAATCCCACCTGGGGGAGTTAAAATTTATTTCATGACGAACCCACGAATAAATCATGACCTTCCCACCCTGGCTAGAATAGGTTGGTAACCTGTTGGGTAACCCGTCCTTTCTTGCCCTAGTTGGAGTACGTAAGGAAGTTAAGCTCAAATGAACAAAACAACAAACAAATACATTTTTACTTTTAACTTGAGTTTGAAACCAGATAGGGAGATGCAAACAAAGATATTTCAAGCGTATTACAGCCCTATAGTTTGGACTAAAATAAGAAATTGATAATTTTAACCGTAATTGAAGTTTTTGTCAATTAAAATAAAAATTGCTTACCGTTTGGTTCGGCAAATTTAGAAGTTTATGATTTTTAATTTTTCTATTTGGCTGAAATTTTGTATTTAAGGGTTGTTATGAATGCTGAATTAGATTCTAACGTCATTTTTTGTGTAAAAAAAAGATCTTTAAAGGTAGTTAGCTTGAAGGTATAATCATTAA
The DNA here is from genome assembly GCA_003667255.2 of Euschistus heros. NCBI lineage: Eukaryota > Metazoa > Arthropoda > Insecta > Hemiptera > Pentatomidae > Euschistus > Euschistus heros. The sequence continues at coordinate 2,441,377 of RCWM02000121.1, forward strand.
TTATTAACCATTATTAAACATTAACCTAAACCAAAATCTATGGACCGGCTGTACTTTATCTTTAATTTGCACTTAAAATAAAAATTTTGGTGAAAGAATCATGTCGGTATCATTTTTTTAAATGGAGATATAAAATAAATTAATTTAATGCTATTTCATTTTTTTTTCTTGGCTTCTAGGGCCCATTAGTCGGAACGGCAAAATACTTGTCAGGAACCTCCAAAAAGTTGCCAAGATTCGTGAGAGACTGAGTGTGTTTTTGTAAAAAGACACTTGTTAGTAAAAAGACCAAGACACTTTGAAATATTGCAGGGTTCACTAGCAAGGTCTCCAATTTATGTTTCAACGAGTCGACTCGAAGATCCCTGACTGCTAGGGAATGTTTATTATTTGCCATGAGGAAAATACTCTTGAATAATCAAAGATCTTGAGCAATTGAAACCTCGGGTAATAAAAGATATTATGCCGCGTTTGTGGCTTCGACTCGTTAAGTGGATAGAGATTTGTTTTTTGTTTTTATTATTTTCTGTTTGTTTTTTACTGCCTTAGTATCCGGGTGTTGTCATTGCGTTTCCCGTTTTATTGTATCCTAAATTAATTGTAAAAATGCTTGTTTTTTTTATATATTAATCCAAATCAAGTTTATGACGTTCACATAAATAGCAATACTTTGCTTAAACAAGTGGTTTTTAATTATTTTTCATACGCTTTTTAATAATAGTTTATAAAAAGCCGAACTGGCCAATAATAACACTGCTACATGTATGGATACATATGCACTTCACATAACACACATAATAGTAATGAGGAGTAATCCATAAAAATAAATAAAAACAGGAAAGCAAAAACAGAAAAAAATAAATAAATAAAAAATACATGTAATAATAGTAATAAGTGATGTTGAAATTAAAATTGTTATTGTTCGTTTGTATATTACCGTAGAGTTTTCTATTTAAAATTTCATATTTCTTGGGTTTTTGGTTTCTTTGGATATAGCGGTTAAGGGGAAAAATGATTTTGTTGGATATTCTTATCTATCTGGGTTTGATGTTAATAATTCTCATAATTATGTTTTGTATGATTCCCAATTTCCTGTAATATTTCATTTAGTAAAACTCCAAACAGGTGATGAATAGGTCATATTTGGTGGGATTATTGTTTTGTACAATATTAGCTTGTTTCTGAGCCAAGTATTGTTCAATGTATTACCTAACCGAATCACATGGAACTGCTAACTTCAGTAATAGGATTTCGTATTAATAATTGTGCTGTAAAGTATGCTGGTGGATGCTGACTGGATTTTCGTAAAATCTGTCAATTATATTTAAGTTTTCAACCATTCCATTCCTAAATTATAAACTAAGTTTTATCAAAATAAAAAAAAAAATACAAGATCCTTTCACAACGATTGATGAAACCTCCACTTTCTGCGTCAACAACCACTTAAAGTAATTGTAAGAGTATACCATTATAGTGGTGATTGTACAAGGCTTTGTTCATCTATACATTTTACTAGCTACTTCATTTAGTAAAGTAAGGATCGAACAATACTTGAAAAACGACAATAGTGCCTTCTTTATTAATAATTCAAATAGTTTTTTGATAAAATAATTCCGATAGAAGTGGCAATTAATTCATCTATCTTAAAATGAGTATCGATTCTTCTAAATATTTCGCTGCTTGTTAAAGTCAATCTAACCTTTTTGACGTAATTACGTCTTTAAATTTACTACCATATGGGGGAAATCTAAAAAACTTAATGATAACAAAATCAGGGGATACAGTTTGGCGTTGTAGTTTCGAATCTATCCACTACATCCAAAATTAAATTATACCACTGGATAGCTAAAGGATCAAAGAATCCATCACGATAAGCGAGAACAGTGACACATCGCGCGCGGTGGAAAGAGAAGCGCCGTAATTTTGAGGTTATTTTGCTGCTTATCGAGATTTGCAATTAGTATAACTTTTGATTCGGAGAAGCTACGATTTTCATTTAAGTTTTAATCGTCACCTTTCGTCAAAATCTACCGATTGTATATAAAACATTAGTTTAAAGTGAATATAATACGGTGTTAGAATAAAAAAAAATATTATCAAACATTTTGTCAGGAACACTATCCTGATCAACAATTGTTTTATAATTATTACTACAATTAATGCGCAAAGCTTGGTCGCGCTCTCAGAAGACATCTCTACTGATACTATCATCAACCGATCTGATTATTTGGCAATCAGCGAAACGTGGATGGAAAATTCCATGCCAGTGAATATCCCTAGCTTTGATCTGAGATCATATTGTAATACCGCTAAGAACAGACAAATTGCAACTACATCATCGGTAGCGGTATCATCATCATCAAGTCGCAAAGCCAATGGAGTCGCCATATATCGCAACACCAGCTATACTGATTGTAATAGAGTTAACATTGACTTTTCGGAAATTTATTTGAAAATGGAAGACGCAACACCTTGTGATGTCTGTCTGGTAAAGGTCAATGGCATCTTCAAATTTGTACTCAGATAGGTGTATATCCACCTGGGCACAGCGTTAGCAGAAATTAAACTATTTTTTTTTAAGATCGTTGTTTAAGTATTCCAAAAACATAGCTAAAATTATAACCGATTACGAGCCTGATTTTACAACACCAGTTATGATAGTTGGAGACTTTATTGTTGATGTCTCACAAAACCGCTAATTGCTCGACTTCATGCTCAGCGAGTTCAATTTGTCTTATATTGAAACTCCTCCAAACAACGTTAGGTAATAACTGTATTGATTTAACGTTTACCAGAAATGTCGATGTATCTTGTTTGCAATTTGTGTCGTACTTTTCGTACCACGCCTATTATTAATAAATTTAACCTTTCGCTGCAACGTGCCCCCCCCCCATTCCCCCAGTTATAAGCCTTAAAACATTCCATAATTAATATCAATTAATTATTAATGAATTATAATTAATTTAGTTAATATTAATAAAAAATTACTTGTTGATAGGTTCTCTTTTAGATTTAAAATTAGCTAGAATCAATTCCATGAATATGTTTTTCTCTCTACTGAATATCACCTGAAATTTAAACTGCTGTTATATTTATAATTTTTAATACGGTTTTATTAACTTCACCTGTATGTAACGGAATTTTTCATCGTAATTTTCATACATTTCCAGCAATTTGATTAACTTGGAAATTTGCACACGTGTCATGGACCAATGACAATACAATAATTGCATTTTGTTTTAATGTTCTTACTTAGTCTTGTCAAATTACCACCAAAATGGGGGTCTGGCTTGTAAAAGGTGGAGTAGTAGGTTTCACATTTTTATATTATCCGGATGGGTCCTGAGAATAAAATATCAAATATGAAACTAAATTTGATAAGGGGAAAATATTTGGGGGGCAAAACAACCCATACTTTTTGAACTTTTTTTTAGATTTTGGAAAAATGCTTAAAATCTAAAAATGTTATATTTACAAAATTAAGGTTTATTAAATTATGCATCTAGAGTAGGGTTGCCATAACAGTCTAGGTACTGACCGGGACACAAATCAAAACTCAAGAAAATTAGTAGGTAAAAAGTGTTCCAAGCAGTCTGATATGAACTTTACAACGAATACTGACGAACTGAAGAAAGTTGGGAGCATAGAGTAAGGAAAATAAAGAGTAAGAAAAACTTAACGCTACGAAACGAAACAGCGTTCCCTGCGATCTGGTGGAGTTGCAGACGTTAACATTAAAGATCACTTCAGGAATTATGAACGCACTACAACTACACCGAAGATATAATATTATGCCATTGAATTTTACACCGCTGAAGGGATTGACCAAATATACCATAATTACTTCATATTCTCGGACTGGGACATATGATGAATCAACCGGGACAGAATTTCTATACCGGTGACATGTCCCAGTTTACCGGGACGAATGGAAACCCTAATTTAGAGACATACAAGCTGAATTTGATTTAGGCGTTTAGCTACAATAGATTGTCAGACAACGAAGAATTTAGCCAACTTTAAAAAGTTAGTTTTGGTCATGTTTAAGAGTCTATAACAAGGAAAGGGCTAATTCAATAAAAAAATGTTATATACTAAAAGTTCTAGATCATTACAATTTGTAAAAGATAGAATTTTTAATATAAAAATTTGCCCATTCCTACTCTGAGATAGGTATGTCAACAAAAACAAAAATTGTTGGTTGATTTTGGATAAACTGTGTTAAAAAAGCAAATAGATCACGAATAGAACAGGAAAATTATCTTCGAATCTTGAACTCTAAAAATCTAAAGGTCTGACTGCAGCAGATGTTTCACCACACTCAGCTTTTTGGTTAGGTTTGCTATAAAAGCTTGATTTTCTAGTTTTTTTAAACTATAATTTTTATTTAATTACCATTAGTATTTGGATTTTTAATGATTGTCAAACTTATGAATAGTGTTACTATTTTATTGTTGTCTTTGAATTTTTGATATCTATGTAAACTAGTGTGTGCAACGTTGATTAAAAATATTAATCTATTTCACTAAAAATAATTTTATTCCTATTATCGGCGAATAGCGAAAGAACTAGTCTGAAAAATCTTTTAAAATAATGTACGAACTTAACTATTCGTTGTCCCGTCTCTGATTTTTCCCGTTGGAATGTTAAATTAACAGGAAAAATGACAAACCAGAAGAGGGATGCCAATCTGGAAATGGTTTCCATTTTACATTGTTAACGCTCCAAGGAACCTTCCATCTTATTTAAGCCAGTCGATTTGAATTACTAAATAAGCATTGAATGTGAATGGCCCAAAATTTAACTTTGAAATCTAGCTGTTTATGACTTCACAATTTACATTGTATTGCAAGGATAGCTCTGTGTATGCTCAAGCTCGTTTATTTTGTTATTTTCAAAGCAATACGCAACATGTATTATATTGAAGAAAATACCGATCTTCAAACAACAAGAGAGGTAAAAAAAGATCGTAAACCTTATTTTCCTTACCCTTGTTTTGTAAATAAATAAATATTGGAGGATTAGAAGAAAAAAAATCGATGAATAATAACTGTTGTTGCTCGGATCGAAAATTTGACGACAGTTTCCTTATGAAGCAGTAGACATAACAACAGTAGCTTATAGATAGACGTATCCGTGATCTATTGTTTTTCCCAATCAGAGAACAATTGAGCTTTGTTTTTTGATCTGCTTATAAATTTTGTAACAGAACATAATTTCGTGTGATAAGGAAAAACATCAAATATGAAATTATTTATAATATTAGATAGAAAAAAATATAGTTACTGTTTGGCTGGGAAGATCTTAGTGAGAACACGTCACTAATATTCAAAAGATGCATTAAAACCTATAAACAATACGTAAATAAGACGTATAGGAAATACTTCCCACACCAGCATGCAATCTTTTACTAGCTTGCATCAGTCCGTTGTGCCAAAAGTTTATTTATGTCCCGTTCGGGAGTAGGTGGAAGTGTTCAGAATCTGGCCGTTGGCCGCATCACCAGCTAAGAACCTTGACATCGGCTGGGATTCAATGGAGACTACATCATACATTGGTAGCACTTGTTTCATTCATGTTTTTTAAAAAAAATTTTTTAACATATTTATAAAATCATAAAATATTGTCAAGAAATTCAAGAATAGCCAGAAGACTGTATTGCCACAAAGTATTGCACTTTGTGTTGAGATGTTGAGATTTGACATATCTCAGAGTAGGAATGGGCAAATTTTTACTTTAAAAATCCCATCTTGCACAATGGCTATTGCCACAAAGTGTATATTATAAATTCATAGAACTGGTTAAACTGTTCATTGGAAGTAATGATTGATTGATCGAATTCAACTATCAATCTAGTTGGATGCGAAGAGATCATTTATAAAGTTCCTGATTTAAGGTTTAAGTACTTTCTAGTACAAAAATATATCGTATTATGCACAAAGCCAAGAAGATTTTACCGTCAAAAATACACCCGGTAATCGATTAACCAAGTTTTCTATTGGTTTTTTTTTATTATGTATTATAATTTTTTCTCACAAAACAGTCGCTTGCCGAACAAGATATTAACAATCTATGGGCATTGCTACGGGAAGGCTGGAGAATGGGTTTGCTTGAGTTTCAATATCTGGCAGATAGAATGTCGGTATTTAAACAAAAGAAAATTAGTGATAATCTTTAGACCATAATCTTTTTGATTTATATTTGTCATAATGTTAGTTATTGCATACATAACAAGTATTATTTTGTTATTAAATTGATATATGTATTACTCAAGTGTTCAAAGTAGTTTTTTCTTATGTATTTTCCTTGCTTAATATGGAAGTTAAATTGGCTCTCTCCCGCTCCTTCCGCAGAGAAAATTTCCTTGGCACATACCTATTCCAAGTTATCAACACCCTCATTCTCCCTTTATTTACAATATCATGCAATTCAAGTCCACTATCCAATCAATACATACAAGATCTCGTCTTTCCGATCTCTGTACTCCATCCTGCAGAAGTACCGCAGTCTAATGTTTCTTTCTTGTCCATTCCACTATTTTCTGGAATTCTCTCCCTCCCTTGTATTCGCAATGCTTCTTATCTAAGCATTTAAAACATTCTTCTTTCGCTACAAAATGACGCTATCTAATTATATGGATGCCTCATAATGAATGTCATTCTAGTATGTCAGGCATAAAATATTAGCCTAAATTTACAGTTTTCTTTTGAAAAAGTTTTTATTTTTTGTTTGAATAATTTTTGATTTTCTAATTTTTTTTTCATTACTATTTTTCTTTTTTCTCTTCATACTTTTGTTCAGAATATTCATTCCTATATATACTATTTCTTCTTTTTTCATATTTCTAGTTTGTTTTTTTTATGTTCTAATGTAAGTCTGTATTCCTTTATTTATCTTATATTAAAAATATCTAGGCCAGATATGAATTTACTTGTGATATGTAATGTTATCCTTAAGGGGCTTTGTCCCAGAATAAAGTTTTCTCTCTATTCTACTTTTCAGGGTCTCGTTTAACCGAGGATTTGGTTATCCGATCCTATCGTTCCCAACCACGTCGGTTAATCGAGTCTCAAGTGTATCCAAATACTTATTTGATCTAACAACCGAAACGAGTTGTCCATCTTAATGTCTGAATTTCAGTATTGTTAAAAATACAACTGATGGCAGTTTGACATCTGTAGTCCTTCATTAATTGAATAATATCATTGCGAAGAATTGCTAATAAATAAAAATCAAGTCAGGTTAACGCGATATTATAATCAGTTTACGATTGGTAACATTCTGCGGGTTAAGCGACATTTCCTTAAATGGGCTGATATGGAAAGAAGCCATTATTTTGCTTTCCATATAAGAAATTCAATATGGGCTGTTACATAATTTGAGTAAACCCTGATATTGTGTTTGCCCTCGTAAATCTTAAGCTTTTCAGCAAGCCTTATTACAGAGAAAAGCCAAGAAATTTTATAAACTGATTTTCTCACTTACGTGCACTAAACCTGGAAACATATAATATATGCCCTTAGCCGTCTCTGGAGAAAATCGCTGGAATATTCTGTTTTTCAGAGTAAGATCGAAAATAATATTTAACTAAAGTACAAATTCTGTTTAGACAAGGTGTTCCTGGTGAACTCTTTCAATAGTCTCAGAATGACCATAAACGCACTAATAAATTATTACAAATATGATTTTATCTGAAACAAATCATGTTTACTGGACTCATTATCTTTATGCTGGTGGTTTCACAAATTAATTGGTGAAGACCATTGAATAAGGAAGGATTTGATGAATTTTAACCTTGTTAAAAAAAAAAAAAAAAAAAAGATGCAGGCGACCATGCAGTATACAATACCGAAAGAAGCGTTTGCATAGAAAATCGTTGTTTATGCCAATCTTTGGGACGCAATACGGAAATATTTTTCTATTGAATTCTCAAAGCAGCATAAATATTTCTAAAAAAAAAAGGAGCCATAATTCAGAATCATTTATGTGATTTAATACCAATCTATTGTGAAAAGAAGCTTCTAATGGCTACCAGTTTTTTATTTTTATTTCATAGAAAATATCTTATTAGTTTATTTGTGGGGACCTTTGAAATACCTTCAGGCCCTACCTTTTTTGAAAAATGTCATCTTTAAAGCTGCTTATTTTATCAAAAATAAACTTATCCACTTATGGTAATTATTTACTTATGTATTAGTCTGAATCAGACGTTTTTATCATATTATCCACTTATTTATCCAATTTATGATAATACTCCGACAACTATTGAATATTCTATAATCTTGATTTATCGTTGTTGATAGTATCGACCTTAAGTATTGCCAAGTTTGGATTGATGGTTGAGGGAAGGGGGAAGAGACACCAAACAGTGTTTCTTAAAATTACAGAAAATAATTTTATTGAATTCAAAACAAAACGAGCAACTAATTTTTAATTATATTTTATTTTGATATAGCTCTAAAAACGCACACTAAAGTTTATTAATATTCACCGCAATTAGGAAAGCATATTCAGTATGAGATCCTGAGTTTTCATTACTTTTCTTTCATTATTTTCTTTTATGATTATTTTATTGGGTATTTATGAATTTTCAATTCTTCTATCTAGTCTAATCTAAGTAAAATAAAAATATAAAATACATAATTTATGTAAGCGCACAAACACCAGAATCAGTTCAATAACCTTTTCATCAAGACAGAATAATCAATAAGCACGTTATAATTTCCTATCTATTGATTGCGAGATTGCGGCGGGACTAGTTTCAGTTTGGACCGTCGAAAATCTTCAAGGGCAGCTAAACTGAAAAAAAAAATTAAGGAAAAGATGGAATTAGTATTATGATGAATGATACCAGCAGGTAGAGTTATTAGCAGGTAGATATATTGTTAGCCAAGCCAGTAGCAACCAGTTAAAGAAGGAAGAACGACTTAATTTTTTATTAAATTTATAATTTATATATCAAATTATTTTTTTATACTGCCGAAAATCTAATGAATCATTATCGGAATAAAATTTAATGATATTTATTGACATTTATGGAGATTGCGAATACTTTAACATTTATTTCATAAATCCTCTCGTTGTTCACGACTATTTTAACAAATGCTTCCAATTAATTTAAATTATTAATCTTTATATTCCACACCCTTTTCAGTTGGTCTCAATGAATGTTCTGTAGTGAATTAATTTTCTTCGCACGTTTTCTGTTTACTTGTATACTTATATAAACACGAATGGATGCTAACATTCTTGAAACCGAGTTTGGAAGTAGTTTTCCTTGTAGAGAAATATACTGTTTGACTCGAGATATACATTACCTTGGAGTCCCATCATAACAATAAAAGAAATAAGTTAGAAATTTCCATTTAGAAATAAGTTAGAACATTTTTATTTAGAAATAAGTTAGAAAGAAATAATTTAGAAGTTTCCGGACACGTTTGACAATTTATGTACAATTGAGACTTTCAGTTTTTCTTATATTTTAATAAATAAATAACAATTTTAGATTAGTAAAAGTTTAAATAGATGTTCAAAATATTTTGACCTGAACTCGAACGGCATCTTCTGTAAACAATCATGTTTTGCATATTGCCCTCTTGGCCATGACCAGCAACAAGCTGAGTCAGAATGAGCTTGTCACTTTCGATCATAGAGTAGTTGTGTTATATAATTTCAATTTGTTTATTGTTTTCTTTTTCCTTTTGTTCGTATTGTATTATTTCGCCTTTTGTGCATTATTGTTCCTTTTGTTTTATTGCGCGTTGAATAACTAAAATATGTATTAAAACATCTAAAAGTTCCTAACAAAATGTATTAAACATATATTTGAGTTCAATAGCCTTTTATGAAATGTCAAAAATGTATTGAATTAACTTGCAATTGGGATTAAAATATATGTCAGATACACTTTCGATATTTCATACAAGACTGTGAGAATTTTACATTTTTTTAATGCAGGTTCGAGTTGTGTCATTTTTGAAATATTTGTGCGATATGTCGATCCCAAAGACCATTTTCTATACTATCGATTTTATCATCGATTAATTATTGTTATCGAGATTCATTTCCTACGTATCGTTCGATGCCTCTGATTTTCAGTTTAATAGTAACGATAGCTGAAAGGGGTTCGATAATTTTGTTGTCTGTAATTGTTGAAGTTTTAAATTAGTGTCGCGAAGAACGCTACAACAAAGTTATACAGAATATTATGCCGATGGATATGGTTGAGCCAACATGAAGATGGTTGAAAAAGAACTTTTAAATAAATTCATATCATCAGTATGGGAGATGTAGCAATTATATTTAATTTTACGCCAATTCCGCTTATTGTCGTGATTCAAGTCCAGGTGTGAACAAAAAAATAAATACAGAAGTGATTTTTCAAAATATCAAGAATCTTTTCTCTAGATGCTATCAGTTTCCAAATTTTCTTCGCGGTTTTGTGTTTCTCGATTTATATCCAAACTTTTCTTTCACGAAATCTACGTTGAATTCACATACGTTTCCTGTCTATCAGTTTTTCTCAATAGTTAGCATTTTTTCATTCTCTACTAGCATCTCTTATTATATTATTCGTCCTTTTTTTTTTTTCTTCTGATTTTTGTATATCTATTCAGCGTTGTTTTATCAGTTTTGGCTAGACAAAAGACATTCATCCTCCTCCTTTCCTCCACAGGTTTTTCGTATGTTCCCTTCAACGACTTCTTTTGTTTTCGTTATGCCTTAGCATAACTGTTTTTGCTCGAGTTATTTCCTTAGCTTCATTTGAAATTTATCTTTTACTGAAATTGTGTTAAATTAATATTATACTATTAATATTTACAGATATTATTATGCCTCACTTAGACCACTCACTGGAGCTCCCTCACTCAGCTCCAGAACTGGATCAATGTAATTAAAGTGTATTTCAGTATGTAATTCAATTTATTTATTAATCTCCCAATTTCTTTAATCGGGAGAAATTATTTTCTATTACCATAAATTTTGTCGAACTGAATTTCAAAAATTGCTATTTTCATTCTTCATTATTTTATTTTTCTAAAAGCTGTTTTACAGAGCCATTTGGTATTTTTATAACAGTAACAGACACACCAAGCTGACTTCATTCGACCAATTATTTTCTTAAACTGCTTTACGCTTTTTACTTAATGACTGGGAAAGGTAATTAAATATAGATAGTGACATTACAAGAACTATTTCAGTGTCAGTTAAGAATAGTTTTTTAAGTTAAAATAATCGTGAATAAGGAGTGATTTTTCATAATTTAATCTTTCTTTATCTACATTTTTGTTTAAAATTGAGACGTTAAATAAAAATATAAATTCTTACTTTTCGTTTTAATTACACTTTTTTTTCTAGAATTTTTTCAATATAATGTATTATATTCCTTCTTTTTTAAAACGCTTTTATTAACTTGTCTTGTATGTAACGGAATCTTTCGTCGTAGTTTTCACCACATTCCAGGGATTAACTTGAAAATTTGCACACGTGTCAAGGATCAATGACAATAAAATAATTGCACAATTTTGTTCTAATGTTCGCACTAAGTCTATTCAAATTACCATTAATAAATAAGCTAATGGCTTCAAATCTTGAACTCCAAAAATCTTTCTGCTTGACATTGTTCACCACACTTAGCACTAAATTTAGTTAAAAGTCTTCCTCGAAATAGAATCAGGTTTGAGCGGTTAGAGGGGGAAGGGTTGAAAATCTTATGTTCTTAGCTGTTTGGTTAAATAACTCGGAAACCGTTACTTCTAGAACATTTTGTGTATATATATTATTAAAGCAAATCAAATTTTGGACAAATTTAGAATATATGGTCAAAAACTGTAAAACGTTGCATTAAACTTAATTTACTGGAGCAAAGTTTAGTTTATAAACATAATTTTGAATTCAGCTAATATTCTACTGAATGTTATTTAGTCCCTAGACATCCAAACACGTTTCTGATTAGATAAGAAGGAGGGACAAGGGGTGAAATTCATGTTCTGAAAATATGTGGAACCCGTTCTGCTTAGATTTTATGTTATGTTTTTTTTTAATGTAAAATGAATTTGTAAAAAATTTGGTCCAATACTTCCTTTTGATCCGACTAATTGTTTCGGAGCTGTGGGGAAAATAACACGGTATTTTGTCAAGAACATTAAACGATAGCTTAGAACTTTGTAAAATAGAGAATATACAGCATAATTAAAATCAGATCTAATAATCTAACAAATAGCGTACTTCATTAAACATATATATGAAAATTTTGATCATTTCTAGTTATTGTGGACATTATACAGCATAAAAAGAACATACGTAAAATAATAGTAGCTGTAAACTTTACGTAAATTAGGAGAAAAAAGAAGAAATAGAGGAACTTTTTGTTGCTTTATTTGTATAAAATAGCCTAAGTCGCATTTCTCCGCGAAAAAAAGTTTGTCGGAACTCGTTTGGCTTTTACGCCGAAACTATTTGTTCGATCCAAAATTTCTTTTTTAACACGCTTTTACTAACTTGACCTGTATGTAATGGAATCTTTCAGGGTAATTTTCAACCAATATCAAGCCATGTGGTTGACTTGAAAATTTGCACACGTGGCAAGGATCCATGACAATACAATTATTTTACAACATTGTTCTAATGTCCTCACTAGAATCATGCTTAACAAGCTTTTCTTAACTTGACATGTATGAAATGGAATCTTTCACGGTAATTTCGACCAATTTACAGCAATCTGGTTGATTTGACAATTTGCACACGTGCGATGGAACAATGACAATACAATTATTTCAAAACATTGTTCTAATAATCTAAGAATGATGCGAATAAAAGAAAATATTTATAATCTAGTTAATAAACATGCGATAATGTTTTACTTCAGGGTTTCGTTAGGTGTAGTTGGTAGGTAAATATATTAAATGTCCTCGCCCCTGGGGATGTATGCTCATCGGTTTCGATTATAACTCAGAAACGGTGGACTTTAAAGAAATATGTTTAATCATTCCAAAACTATGTTCCTTTGTCCTCACTAGAATGATCAGAATAAAAGAAAATATTTAGATGAGCTTGCAAGACAACTTTATACCATTGACGGTACGTCGGTAATAATCGTTCTTCTTTACCGATAAAAAAATTCTTACTAATGTGGTAATGATTGTGGTCCACAGATGTCGCTCCGGTAATTTAAATAGAAGAACTTGATCGCACGAAGTTTATGTATTTATATTATATAAGTTTATATCCAACTTAATTATAAATACTAATGATATTGTATTGAGACTAAAAATTAAGAAAATAAATTATAGTATAACAACTAAGGAAAAATATGCTTTAGTAGTAACCGAACTAAAAAGTAGAAATTATATTTATGTTATGCCCTGAAAAGGATTAATGTTTACAAAATTATAGGTATTATGAAAATACATAATAATAATAAAATCTCAATGGTGTTTGTCCTTCCGTCCTTCCATATCATAAGTTTGTTTCATCCCATGTTTTTTTTACTATAAATTGAATTATTTTGTTAATGACTTAAATTTTACTTTAGATAAATTAATGATAATTGACTGTCTGGCTTTTTATCACCCTAACATAAAAATTATTTTCTACTTTTTGGTATTGTTGCCATTAATGCGTATTTTAAAAGATTTTTTAAACTATAATTTATTTATTAATGCATCGTAATGAAATTTTTATTTCTTATTATAGATTAAAAAATATATATTTAAACTTTTCATGAGAAGATATTTCTAATTTTGGTACAGGACTTCAAAAATAATTTTTTATTATTAAATTATAATGTTATTATTTTTAATGCGTCTCACATGTTTTTTCTTCTGATATGTTACATGTTTTTATGGGGCCTAATAGGGTTTCAAGAGTGCAACCGTCCATCACCTCTTGTAACAATTATTATTATAATTAATAACAAAAATTAAAATGTATATTCTTAATATTACATCCGTACTTCAAGGCCACACAAGAGTATAGTGTGACTCATTAATAACAAAAATTAATATTTATATTATTATTAATTGTATAATTTAATATTTGTATAAATATTAATATTATTATTATTATAAATATTATTTTAGTGCGACTCATTAAAAACTAAAATTACTGTACCACGTATTGGTTCTTATAAAGACTGGTGTTTGCACGTAATATCAACCTCACCAGTAAGAACTACATTACCTATCTACTTTACTCATCATAAACATTTTTTAGGTATAATCGAAAAATGATTGTACATACTGATCCTACCCGAATATAAATATATACTTAACCGATAAACACGTACCATGATCCTTGATCTAAACTGAGGTGTTTTTTTTTTGTTTTTTTAAATGTAATTTATTACGTGTTCAGATTGTAAGAAAAAGGGCCCTACACATTAAGCGTCGAGTACATTTAGTGCTACACAGATTTTTAAAGTTATCCCTTGAACCAGAATATTCTAGCGCACACTTATTTACTTACACTTAAAACCTATCAGAACTCACGAATGACTAATTTAGGGATAGTTTAAATTAGATAGTTCAACACCCATTATTCTCGAGATTTTCCTGGTTTTTACCTTAATCTATACTTGGTTTATAATCATATTAATATTATTTATTAAACATGTGACATTAAGGATTTGACACATCAATGTTTTTCCCTGTTAATAACAAACGATAGAATTTTAGATAATTTTTTTCAAATCTCCTTCAATCCATGTTTATCATTCGTTTCGTTATTTACAAGTATGCCAAGACTAGTGGAAGCAGTCATTCAAGCCAGCGGGGGCAATATGTGTTATTAAATATAAATTAAAAATTAAAAAGTTAAAATTGTAAAAAATGAAAATTTTAAAAGTAAGTTTTCTAAATTTTTTGTTTATTGGAAGAAATATTGTAATTTGTTTTAATAAAAATTGTGTACGTCTAGTTTAGGAATGTTTTATATAGACTTCAGAACCTTTCTTTATTATGAAAAAAAATACGTTTTTATAAAATTCAAATATTTCTAAGTGTTGTGATACTTTTGACGGGGCTTTTATAATAGATTGATAATATTATATAGAAATAGATTGATTCCAAATATCTTTGAGTTAGCAATGCGAAGCCTCGAGAGGAATAGGATGATGGAGCCCTAGGCTTACGATGTAATCGTCTGCTTGAAGGTAAAAGTCACTAGTCCAATTTTTTCCAAATTCAACAAAAAGTCGTTGTGTGCTGATATTATCATTTTTCATAAGCATAAAAAGTCACCAAGTAAATATAACTGCTATATATGCACATTAGAGAAAGAGAAAATTCACTATATACTTATCTCAGAAATTTTTAATGAGCATATTCCTGTTTTATTTTCTCTTCTAACAAACTTTGTTGTTACTTAATAACTTTTACCTCCAAACTGACGCTATCTTTCTGATGATCAGGAGGTTACAGTGATGGGATATTCTTTCAATCATGCCATGACAAGCATTTCAGCTCATTTTTCTGATTTTTATAATTTATCACTGGTAAAATTAAAATTTTCATATGAAAAGTTTAACTTAAATTTGTCATGCATCCCACAACCTAACTGTCCTATGTAATTATATTTAGTAAATATTTCAGTGAGTCTTGTGATCCACATGGAAGGGCTCTTTGGATGTTTTCGTTCCTACATAGCCTATATTTCATATTTAGAAAGTAGGTCTGATACACAACGTATCTATCGACTGTCGAAACAATCGATCCCCTGATTATCAAACCCAAGAACAATAGCCCTGTCAAATGAAAGACTTCACTTACCTTAGCGATGTTAGAAGAGTCGCTGAGGGAAACCCAACAGCAAATGTGAAAAAGCTAACGATTACAATGCGAGGACGACCACATCTGTCTCACGTACGTCAAGAATAAATTACATATTCAACAGATCTGAAGTAAAAATGTTTCCATTTTAATATTAATCGTTCTTCTAAGATTGAACTGCTCCAATGTCCACGTGTATAGTTCTTATGAGATGAGTTGCTGAACTCGGCTCAGATAAGATTTTCTTCCGTCGGTTTTACGTTCTCCATTTATATTTCGAACATAACATTAAAAAAATTTCATTATTTTAAAGATAAATTGGCATAGAGTAGGACCTGAAAAGTGATTTTTCGACTCAAAACAAAAATAGAAAAACATTTTTAAAAAACTTAAATTCGATAAATAAAAGGGTTAAATTGAAGAAGACTCCGAGAGAAACGTTTTTGTGGCGAAAATCATCCTTGTTCAAAGTAGCCCCTTAAAGTGAAAAATGACTCCCCCCTCCCTAGGGTGGGGGGGGCTCTAAAGGTCGGTTTTTTTTCAGTTTTTCGTTAATAACTCGAAAACTCTTGCCTCTAGCGAAAATATGTTTATGTACTAAATTAATTTACATAAAGTTGTTTACAAAAAAGATTTTATACATTTTTTTTTCTGGGATCAATGTTTAAGAATATATAGTGGGGAGGAATATGGAAAATTTTAATTAAGATCCGCGAAATATCTAATCCACCTGGCTGAATTCCGCGTACCGTTGTAAAATCCTTATTTTTTCGGAACATTTCTCGTTATAACTCTATAAATATTTGTTCGATTCCGAATTTCTTTTTTTCATCTCATAGCTGATTAAATTTTCTATTAGATCCTATATATAAAATTTTTATAAAATTCCGTGTAATACCCTTGCCAGAAAAATAATAATAATAATAATTATAAATAATAATTGATCCCAGAAAAAAAATGTATAGAACCTTATTTGTAAACAATTTTATGTAAATTAATTTATTACATAAACATATTTTCGCTAGAGGCAAGAGTTTTCGAGGTAATAACGAAAAAAAAAAAAAAACCGACCTTTAGAGCCCCCCCCCCCCCACCCTTAGCTCCACCCCCCACCGCCAGTACTTTTAGTATGTTGTTAAGGACACCTCCCCCTACAACTGTGCCAAAATTGGCTTCTACATGAAATAACTCTTCCAAAAATCCTTCGTTGCCTGGACTATTGAGTTGTTATGGAGTTTGCTATGAAAGAATAGATATCTGGTTTCGGCTAAACCAGCATGCCAAGAACACTAAAATTAATCACAGAATCACAAAGGTACATTACAAAACACTACTCAGATTTTAAACAACCCAAGGGTAAAGAACATTTACATACTTTTTGCTGCTCATTTCATTAAACACTTAAAGGAAATAAAAATATATTAATAAAGATCATAATAATGACTCACATACCCAAATCGTTTGATGGTTATTGTAGTGTGATCATATTTTTGTTCACTGATTTATAACTTGATGATTCAGTATAACTTCTGAAATCCAAGCGATAAACAAATGGAACGTAATTTGAGCTTGTGTAGAAATTTAACAGAGAAACGAAACTAAGCGTTTCAAACTAAAACCACTAATTTAACACGTTTAATTGCATTGGCAACTTAAGAAAGGTCTCAGGGATCTCTTACAAGATCAGCGATTTAGTGCTGTCTTCTATTGTGTTTTCTTTCTGGCTGAATCTTGCTGCTTAAAAATAGAACATGTGTTGATAGAAACTAAAAATAAATCGTACCCTAAGTTGGTTAAAAAAGAACAACCGGTTTTTATGAGGAATCAGAAATGTATTTCCTTAGTATTCCTACCATTGTAAAAAAATAATTTGTATATTAAACAGTTTTTTTTTTTTTTCATTGTTTATTATCTCATCTGTCGAGGCAGTTTAAAAATAACCTTAAAACGCAGGCAAAAAAAAATTAATATGGAACAGTTCTCAACAAATAGAGTAAAAAACCTAAGTATATCATTATAATTTTTTTTTTGACATTTTAAAAATAATTTCAGGGAATGAAATAAATATAGTTTTGCACAATTACGCATCTTCTATTGTAAATAAAATATTATTTTTCCACCATTGAAGTAAGTTCAGTTTGTTTTCGACCCAAGGTTTACGTAAGTGTTCTGCTTCTTCAAACGAGCCCACTCAGAGCAGGTTATATAAAAGAATATCATATTACTCAAACCTCTGCATGGCAGTAATTTTCTGAATATGGAATGAACCACTGAACGGAATGGAAAAATCGTGATAGTCTTAACTATAACAAATAAAAATGATATAGTACAAGACATTTTCTTTATAAGGAATGTTCACTTTTGATATTATAATAAATATTTTTAAAATATTTCCTGATATGCTGAGTTCTAATGGTCTCATACATAATAAACGGAGGTGTGTAAAAAATATACAGATTTCTATGAAAATTATTGGCAAATAAGATTCCTAAATAAAAATAGAAATACACTCTTAATATTAGGTTTCTATCTAATGACATTTGTAGTAGGCGAATGGTTTACACTATTTATTATAGATCTTTAATTTTTTTCCGATTTATAATAATTTTTCTATCTATTTCCGGTACTAATATTCTAGTTCGGCTTTACAGAAATCGTCACACCCGCCCGCACTGTTGCACAAAATCGATGTGACGCACAGTGGTCCAAATGAGCAAAAAACCGTTTAAAATACATTTTTTTAAAGCTTTTTCTTTCGTTAAATTAGTGTCAAATATGTGTTTACTATTGATTAATTGAGCTCGCTAACCTATATTTTACAACTCTCAGTAGTCAGGAGAGTGGGGGTCCTATTCCAGACAAACTATGCAGCTTATGATGGATCCTTTCCAATGATAATTATGACTATTACTGGACATTAATTTACTTATGTGTTACTGATGAACGGCCATATTTTCTCTTTGTAAATTTTGAAGCAATAAGCAGTGAAAGTCAAATGATGAATTATTGGCCTAATGATAATTATTCATATTATAGGTATTGTTAGTATAATATGAGAGAATATATTAATAATAAGAGAGCAGTGGATATTGAAAAAACACTTTTGATATATTTTTTAATAAAAGTAGTAATGTCAAAAAGCAAAGTAATGAATGTTGTTTCCGAGAACTCCCATTTCGTAATCCCCGATGTTATATGTGATTTAGTATTTATTATTTGTACCTTATCTTAAAAAAATAGCAGGTAATTAAAATTACTAAAATTTTAATGAAAATTGCTTTTTGACTTTTTTATGTAGGTGGTTACTAATCTTGGATTATCATTTCTGATGATTCCCAGAATAATTGATATGCAAAATAACGGTCCAAAATTTTCTCGAGTTGTATTAGAAAACTAGTAGAAAAGGAAAGTTTTACTAACAAACTCAGAATAACGAAAAAAAATAGGCGTGTCTTATTATCGTGTCTTATCCCATTTGGAAAATAAATTATCATGTACTGGCTAAATACAAAAGCCTAACTTATTTCTAGATGCCTCATTGATTTCTACGTGAAAAACAACTAACAGAAGCCCCCTTTAGTTTTGAGAAAAACATATCAAAAACAAAAATGAATTTTTTTTAAACCGATACATTTTCCCACAAATTTTTTTTCTGTTGTATCATGCTATCCAATTGGTTCGAGGGATGAGATTATTAAACTAAAAGTAAAATTTCTAGATTATAGATATATTTTTCCACGATTTATTGAATTTTGCGTTTAAGAACACTTTTTTTTGCGTTTTTGCCCCACTGTGTGCCGGTTTCACTTCTAGTTTTAGATTGTGCTTCCCATAACCTTCCCATTGGAAATTGTTGCCTCATTTTTTTTACTACGACATTTTGATTTCTTTCTCCAACATAACATAACTCTTTAAACCTTTAACTAAGTTACTATTTTTCGTACAACTTGAGATAAATTTTTATGTTGTTTAGGAAATAATCTTGATGATTTTTCTTTAAAATCCTATTCACATAAACCCTTCCACATATGCTGAATATTTCAACGTTCATCATGTACCTACGCATAATATTTCATGCGTTTTTTGTTATAGGTTTGTTGATATTTACAACTGTATAGAAAAACGTGGAAAAAACCCTAAGATCTTATGATTTTCCTTCTTTTTTTTTTTTTCATTATTTTTGTATACCTAAATAAATGTAGCATAAGGTTGTGGAACTGATTTTTCGATTATTTCATTACCAGGCTCTGTACACGTCCTTGAAGTTGCCCTTTTCTGGAGTTGAGAAAATAACACGGTTTTGAAGTTCTTTTAAAATAATTTTTTATGAGGCTGAATTTTTAGCAAACATTTTGTATTACCCTTTGAACTTCACTATTGATGTTTACTGGTTTATGGAAGATTTTTATTTCGTAAATGTAGCCCCAACCTTGAATGCCAGGAATTTTCAAAGTTAGCTATCTCTTAAATCTAACTTATCTTCATTTCACTTGGTCTTTCAAAACAAGCTACACCGAACTAGGCTCCCTTTAGGGGTTCAAATTGAAGTACAGGTGTCTGAGGAACCGTGTTATAAATATAAATCCGGCTTCGGCCATATTCGTTCAGGGGATGAATTTATGTGTTATTTTTCACTATACAGAAACTAATTTTTAGCATAATTTTTTTTTTTTTTTTTTATAACTAGGATTTGAAAATTGGCTTACTATATATGTATATTTGTTTTTATAGTTTGTCTTATTATATATTATTTATATATTATATATTATATATATATATATATATATATATATATATATATATATATATATATACATATATATGTATATATTTTTTTTTTGTTTTTTTTGTTTTCTTTTCTTTATTCATTGTAAAATGATCAAAATGATTCAATTTAGCACCTATAAAAATATATAATAATAACAAACTTGATTTTTTAAAATTGATTTTATTTTTTGTAAAATTTTTAAACTGAAAACATGGCTCAATGCTGATGATCAGATTGCTCTGGTTATAGTTTTATTTTATTCAGCAGCTTAGATAGCATATAAATATACCCCAAATTTACTTTATTAATTTTTTCTTACTTTTTGTTCTTAGATGTTGACCCTTTCTGATCATCTGATGAAGCTGGTTTCATTCAATTCAGCACCTCATGAAATATATAATTCCAAAATTTTATGCTTATAGCACGAACCGTTTAAAAAATATGAGGTTTTTACCCATTTTGGGCCGCTTTGTGCGGCGTACATTTCTACAACAGATACTTAAGAAAATTGATATTTCTGATTAGAGTGATGAAAAGTTGCTGAAGTTTTGTGAGTCTGAGTTTCATGTACTAATCTTTGAGTGGCCAATAATTATTTTGTTTTAAATAATTTCCAATAAGATTCTATTTTTCATAAAATATGTTTTTTTTTTGTAATCACATAATGAAGCAATAATTTATCAACCAAAGCCAGTGATCATTACATGTTAAGAAATCATTAATATAAAAATGAACCAATAAAAGAACGTTGGAGTACAACTGTACTTCGCAAACTTTCATGTTCATGATCAACAGAATTGTGGCGAGCGGCATCATATATGTTGATTTTCAAACTTCAATGGAATTTCTGTTTAACGCCCTTTTAATTACAATTTGATTGACAATCAGTAAATTTTATTATTGCTGAACCTAAATTATTCCATGAGCTATGAAGATGAGTTTTCGTGCTTAGTGAGCTTCTCCTTTTGCATAGTAGCTGGGATTGTATACTTTACAATTTTCATTTGTTATTTTGACCGAGGCTCTGATAATTTTTTCTTTAATTTATATGCAAGAGTTCTTGAATTATTGGAGCTTCGATTCATTTGAAATCTGAAACGTAGTCTTATTTGTTTACAAGCCTTTGACCACCTTTCGGATTTTAGTAGTGGCTGTAAACTTCTGAGAGTCAAGGACACCTTTTTTCTTCCACTGATAAGAACTTCACATCTTATTGTCTATGGAGAGGATTTGTCAAACATGCTCGCACTCACCTTGCGAGTCACGATAACATCTTGCGATTTGCATTGTATTCAGTTTCATTTGAACTAATATCGATTGATGCCATAACAATAACGTAAACATATTTTGAGATAGTTTATACATTTTATAATTCAATCATTAATCTAAAGTGTTTTCCACGAAATAAATTGCATCCTTTTTTTGATATTTGCAGAGGAAAATAACTAATATGTACCAAGAGTATGGAATGTTAATCGTCATTCTTTCTAAGAATAAGACAATGAAGTTGCATATTGGCGTGTAGTCAATTGATATATGATTAAATTAATATTTTATATTTATAGTTTATAAGTTATACATATTTTTGACATGGAGAAATCTATTTTGGGCTAAGGGTCTTTAATTGTTTTTTGTAACATTTTTTTTCACCTCAAAAATGTAACACGCAACACATTCTGATATTGCTCGAATTAAAAATTTAACAGTTTCCTTATCATAAATTTAATGGAGAATGTTATTTGTTATATAAAATTTGTGGCTAAGACCTACCGCCTATTGGTTTGAATGAAGAAATTTAATTTTAAAATCTCCCATTTTCTCTCAACTTTGTTTATATTGATTTGTAATTTAATTAAATTATTAATTTAAGTAATATGATACTTTTATTCAAGCAGTAGATTCTATTGTTTTTCCCAGCCATGGATAAATTGATATTTTTTTTTAAAGATATTACACAAATTTTAAACAGGTCCTATTTGTCTTTAATGAACAGTATTTATCAATACGGTTTTATAGGAGTATAAGGAAGACTTATGGTCACTACGAAAATAATCATTTTTCACTTATAAATAACATTTAAGGTAACATAATGGTTAATTTGAAAAAATTAAATCTTTGAAAATATGTACTCTCGAAATACTTGGACTTCTGTAAGAAGCTTAGTATAAATTTAAAAAAGATACATGCAAATTTCTCGCCGATTAAGAATCGAATTACTTCTCCAATATGCTTATAAAACTGTTTTCACAACATGATTTATCCTCTTGTGAAACTTATTTCTTTTCCACAGCTGTCACCAATATTTCTTATCGGGAACTTTAGTTTGCCAATAAGCTTGTGCTATTTCATTCTGTCCCTGTAATTTTGTTTTTGAATTCACCTTATGTTCATCAATGTTGTCAGAAGAATTGTAATCTTTATATAATTATAATTTAAGTAGCTATTTCTATTTATTGAAAATATAACTATTAAATTAAAGATTCCTTATTTATAGAGACGATATTTTATGTATTATTATGGATATTGAATTATTTATTGTTATTAACTTTCTATTAGTATTTATTCTATATATAGTTTTTTAAAATATTTGTTAAATAATATTTTTTTTCTTACTCCGGAATTAAAAGTCTTATTTAATTGAACAGAATTGAAGTGCTAACAATGGGCAGTTCTCGACTAGTTATTGATGTGATTCTAGTCATTTCACCAATCATTCCCTTATTGTATATATTTCATAGTTATAAATATCAATGACATATTGATCAATAAATTGCTGATTTGGCCTCAATCAGATACCTATACTTGGACAATAAAGAGAGAGAAACACTATTTTTTAGTGCATTAGTTAATTTCTATAAAAATAAATGTTTAAAATTTTTTTCTATAAAAATATTTTAAGTAGAGATGGGCCAACTAGTCACTAGCCGACTAGTCGGCTGGCAAAAAGGCTGATTAATATATATATATATATATATATATATATATATATATATATATATATATATATATATATATATATATATATATTTATTTATTTATTTTTTGTAAATACAATAATATTTTTTATAAAACCTCGATCATCGATTCAAAAAAAAAAAGTTACTATTCCTGGATTAAATTACAAACTGTGAAGATGAATCTAAAATAAAAATTTTAATCAACTCAGGAGCTATAAGTTTTAAGCTTAGAATTATAAATAAATAAAAATGGCCGACTTAGCCACCGGCTTTCACGACTAGTCGACCCATCACTAATATTTATTGATAGAATATGGGAAGTCATTCCTTTGATGTAAAAATATAAGACTAATTTACGGATCATTGAATAAAATTCTAAGACTGTATGTTAATCTCTTGTATAATTTTTTGTTGAAGCAACTGATGCAAATTATAACCTCTATGATTAGATGCCGCATTATGCAGTGTTATAGCAGCGCCTAGTTTGCTCTATTCTTGTCACGGTATTCCTTGATATACCATCCCGAATGTCTTTATATCAATGTATTGTTTGATCTCTTTCAATGGAGTTTTGCTGGTAAAAGTTTATTTTTTTCTTTAAAAATTATCTTGCCAAGAAAAGGGTTAAATCGCAAAATATACTAATATCTTGAGTCATAGTATAAAACGGTTTGTAGTTGATTTGATAATATTTTCTCAGACATAAAAGATAATAATGAATAAATAAAAAAGTTGTTATAATTTATTTCGAGCTTATGTTTCACAGTAAAAGCATTAATAAAGTTAGATTTTCAATGATTATGGAACATATTCTTGTATGCAATTACGCAATCACTTTTGAAAAATAAATTACCCTTATGAGTATAATATATTGGAAATTGAAAGTATTTTTAAATTTACAGCTTTATGTGCAAATAAAAATGAGCTTCAAATATTAACCTATTGTGTGACAATTGAATCAGATTCGTATCAAGATTATTTAATAAAATTACTTTTATTATATATATCTTACCAAAGATTATATTCATATTAGTAGAACTTCTTCGAAACTTTTAGCTAAACTCTGAATATAGAAAAACATTTAAATTGAAATGCAAAACAATACGCACTGGTATAATTCATGTTTAATAAAACACTAAGAAAAAGTAGTAACAATGTTTGGTAAACGAAATCATCTTAAAGCCCGATTATTTCTTTCTCGAAAAAACATTTTGCCCTTTTTTTATTTCATAATATACCTCATCCACACATGTCATTAGCGGCTACGTAAAAGACCTCTGTGCTAGATTGTGATAATTTGTATACAATTGGAATTCCCACAAAATGAGGAATTCGTTTATGTTTTTGTATAAAAATAGTTTTAAAAAAATAATAAATTTTATAATTATTTGAATCACTAAAGAAGATTTTCGAAGTAGACTGATTCAACACTTTTGAATGACTTATACCGAAATTCATTGTAATTTTTGAGGCTATTTAATAAACAAATAAAATATATAAAAAACAAGATGAAAATGAAGCGTTTATCTTAAACTTTTAAAAAAGCCTTTAAAAGTTATAATAATGTCTATTAATGTTATATTTTTAAAATGTCCATAATAAAAATAGAATGTTTTCTCTATTGAAGCTTTTCATGAGTACGATTTCTTTATTCAGGTATTTTTATGTTTATATGAACGAATATGGCATTATTTTAAAATTATCGTTTTTATGATTAAAGCAATAATCAATGTTTTGATCTTACCAAAAATTACTTGGACTACAGATTTCTTGGAGCAGCGTTGCCCATCCATTTTGCTTTTCTGGAACGAGAACTGAATTTCTCGTTTACGTTATCAACCGTTGGCAGGTGAAGTGCTGATTATATTTACATGGTTTTCGATTTAAGTCCTTTATCGAAATAATGGGTTTTACTAACTTTTAATAACTTTTAAAAATATTATTGTGAAGTACAGTATAATAAATAGAATATAATAAAATCAAAACAATGATATACATAAAGTTTCTGGATTTTGTAATTGTTTTAATTAAAAAAATAAATAAAGGAAATAATAATTCTGTATGTACTAGTCTGCTTTATAATCTATGGCTTATTTTAGCGAGTTTACTGTTCCTAATGCGAAAATATTTAAGTGGCGACTTGAATACGTATGTTTTAATATTATTTCTAGGACGGAAAAAATTTGATCTTTTAAATTTTAGATGGGTGTCTATCTTTTTTTTTATTTTTTATAATAAACAGTTATTTTAAGGATTTTTGACAAGGTTGTGGTGTGATTTTTAAGTTGAAGCATTTCTATTAAAGAATCAAAGAATTAACATTTAATTTGATCAAATTGAATATATCTGATACCGGTGAATTAGTTGGTAAATTTTCTTTTATATAATAATAATAACAAACCTCTATTTTTCCAACAATTGTACATTTTATTTATTGAAATTCAAATTTGTTTTTACTTTAATTGTTATTTTTCCTTAACAAAGAAGTATTCACTTCACTTACTATTATATATTAAATTGACAATTCGTATGTGTATAGTTGTTTGTATGGGTATGTGGGTGAATATGTTTAGTGTATATAAATATATATCGTGGTAACTGTAAATATACTCTTGATTTAATGTACATATAGATATAGTTTATGTATGTATCTTTTCTTAATTTCTTATGGTTATTTTTTATTTTATTTTATTTTATTTCATATCTCCTTCTTATGTTATTTTGTTTACTGAACTTATTTATACATCCATTTACAATTAACCATATTTACTTGTCTCATGTTCTAAATAGCGCTGTATGTAACTATGCAAACCAGACCATTGTACTACCAAATAGATACAATTTTGTTATTCTTAGGGGACAATACGTCCCAGAATAAAGATTATTTTTTCATTTAAAAAAAAAAGAAAAAGTTTTTGATATAATTTTCGTTATTTATTAGGGCAATCTTGCAATATTGTTGATAGTTATTCTTTATGGTTTTGGTTTATAGGTAGCGTAAAAGAACCAGATCAGACATCATAGTCGGCATAACTTCTTCATTTCTGACTTACTTATTCTTGAAGTTTATTTTAGTATTTATTAGATTATTTTGTTGTTTCGTTAGAGAGACAAACCAATCTACTGATTCATAGATTTTCATGTGTATCAAATTCAAAGGCAAATCACGCCACTCCAAAGCATAAGTCAGATCAGGGATAGGGTTTGAATGAATGGGATTAAGAGCAACCGGAGCGTGCACGAATTTTAGCTATAGCAGTTATTGTAAACGTAAAATTATTTATATCAGATGGATGAATAATAAGGTTTTTTCCTCTATTAAAAATATGCAATAACTATTTGGAAAACGTATTCTATATTCATTACTGAGATAACGATGTGAATTTCCAGACTATTCTACCTCCAGACTATGCCTCAATGCAAATAAAAAAAATGCAATCGTAATTAAACAAAAAAAAAACACACTAGTCTGTTTAGGAATCCTGATAATAAAAAAACGAATAGGCTTTCATGAAACATTGTTATACGTAATTAAGTGCAGAAACAGTTCACATGAATGTACTTTTTAAAAAATATTATTATTAGCATTGCATGATTTGAATTCATAAAAGTAAAGTTAACTTTTTTTTTTTTATTATGCATCGACATTAAAAAATTTATTCCACACTAGCATAGCCCTTCGCGGCTTCACCCGCTCTCATAAATAAAGAACTTAAATTGAACGCATGCGCACCTCAAGTGAACTTAGATTATTTTAACTAAGAATTGAATTTCATTTGTTTATGGATAAAAGTCTTGTATTCATGTAAGGAATTTAGCATTATTTCTCCAGAGATATTTTCACGCATGGCAGAAATTTTTAACCTGGTTACAATTGCATTAACTGTTTGAAGAGTAAGTTGTTTGTATGTTTCTTGGGCTTAACGCCCTTATGTAGAATAGTAAGTAAAAGCATAATAAGGCATCCAATTTAGAAGAGGTAATTTCATCGATCCATCTGGTTGAATTTTAATTCCTATCCAAAAAAGTATATGACAGTTTGGCCAACCACGTTTTAGGCTCTCTAGACAACACATTTTAATTATTATTATAGTAAAATTTATTACTATAAATCTTCCTAGAACTATGAAGATGTAGTTAAAATTTGGTACAGTTGGATTTAATAGTTATACCATTGCAGAATGGCCACATATCGATTTTTAAATTGCACTGGAATCCACATTTTGCTCCAAATATTTATAGCTTTTTAATAACAATTTAATTGAAAATATAACACCGCACCTTTGTAATCTCCCTCGAATAGTCGCAACCTGTCGGTCGATCATCAAACTTCACTGCGCACCACATACTTACTTTTTTATGGTAATATAATTGAAAATCTTTAACTTTTATGGTTGATAAACCTTCCTTGAACCATGAAGATGAAGTAGTTAAAATTTGGTACAAATTGGTTCAGTAGTTTTCGTGGTTAGTGATCACAAACGAAAAATGGCTTGTCTTCGAGGCCATTTATCTCTTTACAACAATTTTGGTTAACGCGGCCTCTTTGTTAGCACGGCAGTGCAGCGTGCTGTTTACTTTTTTATTTTATTTTATTTATTTCGTTTAACGTCACTTTATGTTGCTATGGCAAATCGGATGATGCTATGGTGGGAGTCCTAAATTTTGCCTATCCAGGTATAATTAGGATAGGGATCTTTAACGAGTACCTGACATCGCACAGGCTCGGGACCCCCATTTTACGTCCCTTCCGAAGGACGGCATAGCTAAGGATTTTTTACTCCCTTTTAAAAAATCCTAAAGTCATCTGCCGGGCTGCAAACTCGCGAACTGGGGTTTAGTAGGTTGCTATGCTAACCACTACACCACAGGTGACAGTTTAATTTTTTTATATCATGTAAAAAGAGTTTTTATTAATATAAAAACAAAAAAAGTAAACTGACTGCAATTTAAAAAGGAAAAAAAGATTATGGTTTGTGTATCGCGCGCTGAAGGGCGGTAAATGACGTTATGTTGTGGTCTCCGTCCTGTCTGGCAAGACATCCTTTGGGTAGAGATTACATGTTATATTTATGAAAATTTGCAAATATTTATAGCTAACGAAAGAGTAAACACTTTTTTATATTTGTAAATTCTCCTCGGTAGGGGCTCCGCATGTGATTGTTCCATCGGTGACCGTAAAGATTACTTAGTCAAGGTCTGCCGGGTTGTGAAAGCATTCCCTGGTAGGACAACCGCATGTTTCCGGACGATGAACGTCGATTTACCCATACGACTTTTCCATTTCTTACGTCTACCAATTTTTAGTGGCACCATTGCTATTAAAAACAAATACTCATCAGTGCTTAATGCATTTGAAAATGTTTGTTATACTGACTATGACCGGAACTGCCATCGAATCCCCACTTACATATAAGATTGAACTCATTGCCCTCCTCCAAACTCGCAATTTTTAATATGCTTTGCGCTGGTTAGTTGCAGGAGTTCTTGTAGATTTACACAAACGCTAACTTCATCTGCAATTATATTTTTTGGGAGTAGGGGCATTTTTGGTCAATGTTATTGAATAGAGGCTGGGAAAGCAGTTCTTATGCATACCATTTATCAGTGATCTTATACTTTGTATTTTCTTTCGGATAAACCTAAATCCAAGCATTAAAGCTAGTGCTTGAAGAGGACTTATTGATTTTTGTTCTTCAGCCAGGATTCTGCGGACATCCCCTGCAGACGTCGCTACTTTTCTAGACTGATGAACTGACTTGACTGTTATCTCTGATATATTTACGAGTCATTGTAGAAAAAAAATTTAAACAACTAACTTTCGTATTTTGATATTATATGAAATCAGTTGTGTGTAATTATCTCGTCACTATTAATGTATATAATAATCGCCAGCAAAATGCTAAGCAAACTAGATTATCAATTTTTTTTATTCCATTGTTTCTGTTTTTATATTCTCACACCTTCATTTTGCATTTGCCCTTTTTCATGGGCTATGATCCATTAAGAACATTGAACTCTTCTACAGTCTTTCTCCACATGGTACTATCCTCGACCCATTTCCTTCAGTTCTTTAAACTGATGGCACTGAAGAGTCCTTCCACACCACCCTTCCAGTGTTCCTCTTCCTAACTTTTTCGGGGGTGTTCATTTACCATGATTTTTGCTTCATTGCTTCATGCACCCTACTATCTTATGCTTTACCTTAAAAACCGACCAATTCATTTGCATTAAAAATCTTGGAGTAACTTTTGATCAATATCTTTCATGGAATAATCATACTTCCCAAATCAAGAGGAAAACTATTTTTATTCTTAAGCAACTTTTATATTACCTGTATTCATTACTACTAAGTACTCGACAACTTTTGATATCATCTCTCGTTTTTCCTAACTTTGACTACAGATGCATAGTATATAGAGGACTGCCTAGTGAGCTTGAAATAAAATGTAAAAGATTAATGAACTGTGTTATTAGATTTCTCGCTTATATTCTGAAATTGGGTGGATTTACCCCAGTTTCTGAGGTCAAGACTTCCTAGGTGCACTCATATTTTAATCCTTGCAAACCAAAAAACCACCTATATTCATGACCTCCTTACTCTGCGCTCCTCAATCCACCTTTTAAATACTAGAACCCACTCCTGCTCATCGAACTGCATATTCGAAAAATTATTAATATGCGCGCCTCCTCTTAATGGAATTCATTGCCCATCTCAATTCGAAAAAGCTCCACTCTCACTTTCTTTAAACATCATCTATTTCTTTACCTCCTGGATTTTCAATCTTCCGAGGGAATGTAAAACATGAATATTTAAGTTATATAAATTATAATAGTATACATATGATGTACCCTTTTACAAAACCCCGAAAGGGGCTACTCTTAGAAAATATTTCCCCACTGGTAGGTCACGTCTTCAAGCAACTTGGGTACTCCCGGATTACTGGATCTCACAGTTTCTCACAGGGCACGGGGGCTTTCGAACCAAGCTCCAGAAACATGGTAAAAATATTGACCCGCTTTGTCCCAGCTGTGGTGTACCGGAGACCGCTGAACATGTGGTAATTTCATGCACTGCCTTTGAGGCATTGAGAGCCAAGCTACAGAGAGAAACAGGGCTGTATGTTCTAACAGAGAGTGATTTCCCTCAACTAGTATCAGCTGACAACTACCCGTATTACAAAAGTTTTGTGTATGGTTGGAAAACTGGAGTGGGGGTAGAGCACTTCAACCTAGGAAGAAGGGGCCACGCCCCAGAAAGAACCCTGGACAGGAATGATGCTGACGACAACTCCATCACCGAATAAAGCCTATATAAACGTAAATGTAAAGCTATAAAATAAAAAAAAAAATAAAAAAATTGATATAGGTATGTTGTTATTTTAAATTAGCATGTTATAGTTGTTATGTAGTTATTATTATTATGTATTATAGTATGTTATAGTTAGTATGTAGTTAATTTTAATATAGTATGTTGTATTAAATATAGGTTGTTGTATTAGATATAAAGTATATTGTATTAAACACAAGTATGTAGTTATGTAAAGCGTTTAATGTATTTTAAATATTAAATGTTATTATAACGTGTAGTGTAATCTTGAAATGTTAAATGTTAAATGTAATATTGAAATGTTCTGTTAAATGTTTAAGAAAATTTATTCTTGCAATGTTAAAAGTAATATTGAAATGTTATGTTAAACTGTTAAAACCAGCAGTGATGGCTACAAGCAATCCCTGCAAAACCCGTGTAGCCGAGAGGCAAGGAAGGGAAATAAAAAAATAAAATAAATAAATAAAAAGTATCCTTTTACAAGATTTCTCATTTATTTCATAACTCATAAATTAATTATTAATACATTTTTATTGTTATTTATCATAATTAATTATCATGACCAGACAATAGTCCTATGTAT
Organism: Euschistus heros; assembly: GCA_003667255.2. Taxonomy (NCBI): domain Eukaryota; kingdom Metazoa; phylum Arthropoda; class Insecta; order Hemiptera; family Pentatomidae; genus Euschistus; species Euschistus heros. The sequence goes on from RCWM02000121.1 coordinate 2,472,782, forward strand.
TATACTCATTTGTTATTCTTAGGGGACAAGTTGTCCCAGAATAAAGTTTATTTTCTTCTTCTTCATCTTCTTTTCGCTTTTCTGTGTGATTCCGTTCTCTAGGTACGGACCATCCTTCTTAAATTTCATTACTTAAATATGATTTTGATCCTCCATCCTTAATTTGCTTTATATCTTTCAGAAGAATTTTCTTTTTAATCTATTTATTTTAATACTTTCATTACCAACATCTTTTTGTACATCTTGGTATACCAATAACCAAAGCTATGTGGACAAGCTTGACATGTATATCTCTGAGAGCTTGTAGCTTGGTAGCACCTGATATTTAATTGTTACAATTCTTCATTTTGGGCATTTAATTAGGGAAAGCCTGGCATCGGGAATAAAATTAAAATGATATTCTTTACTTGTAGATCCATCATCATTCAGAAACTTCTAAGTTTGTTTGTTTATTTCGTTTAACGTCACTTTATGCTGCTACGGCTAATCGGACGATGCTACAGTGGGAGTCCTAAATTTTGCCTATCCAGGTATAATTAGGATAGGGATCTTTAACGAGTACCTGACATCGCACAGGCTCGGGACCCCATTTTACAGCCCTTCCGAAGGACGGCATAGCTAAGGATTTTTTACTCCCTTTAAAAAATCCTGAGGTCATCTGCCGGGCTGCAAACCCGCGATCTTGGGTTTAGTAGGTTGCTATGCTAACCACTACACCACAGATGACCCCGAGAAACTTCTTAGTTTTCTGAATATATTTTTCAGGATCTATGTCGTGACCATGTAATTTGTGTGTTAATCAATATAAATTAACTTGTATTATAATCAATAGGATTAGCAATATGCCATTTATCGACCTTTATCATCATAAAAACCCTGGGACAGATCTGATGATCTCATGTATATGTGGGTAAACTTAAGACGAATGTTAGTTCTAAATACGTTAGTACATCTCTCTCTCTCTCTCTCTCTCTCTATCTATATATATATATATATATATATATATATATATATATATATATAGAGAGAGAGAGAGAGAGAGAGAGAGAGGCACACACATAATTACTTCATACTTTCAGTCCATTTAAAAGATTTTTTTTTTTTAACATGTACTCAAAACGGAAGTTGTTATTTTCCTTTTAGTATCCAACCACTTTCTCTAGTTTGCGGTTAACCTGACAACCTCTGTGTTCAACGTGTTAGCAACTATTGTGCAAATATCTAGTTATGCCTGTTCTTGCATGACTGTATATGAGCTAAATACTATGCTTAATATTATTAGGTTAGGCGCAATATTTTTATTCTCTTCATATAGTGAATGATTCATTAATTTTGCTTTTGTTCTCAATATATACACATGTACATGTATATATATATGTGAATACAAAATAAAATAAAAAAAGAGCAATAGAGGTTTCTGGTATTTAACGATGTGAAAGTTATCTGTCCACGTTATTATGATATTTTTAAAGGCTGTAGCGTTCACAAAGGAATGAACTTGATTTGGAATAGTTTGGACTGCCAAACACCGAAACTCTAATGAAAACAATAATCTTAATATATATAAATTACGTGTCGCCGCCTAGGGGCCGGCTAACACCTAAACTACTGATCCGATTTTAATCAAATTTGCATACCGTGTGCAGTTTGATCTAACAAAAAAGATAGGATACCTTATATCTTAATTTATAGTCACAATATTATTTGTATATTATCTGTAAGTCACAATTATTTGTTAGCTCTATACGATTCTAACATATGGCGGTATAAGGTTATACTATTATATAAAAGGATCAGCAATTTTTCGTTTGTGTTCAGTAACCGCCAAAAACTATTGAACAAATCTCTACCAAATTTTGACTACATCATCTTTATAGGATGGTTTAGCAACAGTAAAATCTAATGATTTTCAACTAATTCTTTATTGAAAAATGAATAATAAGTGGATAACAGTGAAGTTCAAAAATGGCGGCAATTCCAATCTACATGAAAGGTTAAAATGTACAGTGTTACATATGTGATAATAAAATTTACTTATTTTCAATTAAATTGTTATAAAAACAGCTATATGGAGTAAAATATACCAAAGTTTAACTACATCATGTTGATAATTCTAGGTTTAGCAACATTAAAAATTTAAATGTACAATGTTGAGTGTTAGAAACGGGTTTTGCCACACTACCACATACTTTTATGGTTAGAAATTAAAATCCAACCTGATCAAATCAAATAAAATTATTTCTGTCGAATGAAAATTATTAAAAATCAAAATGCCGATCCCCAGCTGTTTAATATTGTGTGTAAAAATATGAACTTTGAACCTTTAGTTGTAAGCACTGATAATACAGTTTCTTAATAGTCTCTGTCCATCTGGATTACCAACTCATATATTAAAATTGAAAATTGGTTGTCTAATTATGCTTTATGTTATCTGCAAACACCTTATCAATCTAATTTTAACCAAGTTTAAATAATGGCTGCTATGCGTGAAAATATCATAAAAAATATAATTTTCAATTGTTCACATTATTTCAAGATTTTTATCGATAAACAAAAAATCAATTATTAGTTAAAATTATCTAAGATCTTCACTTATGAGAGAGGGCCAAGCCTCGACGGGGGATGATGAAGTTATATATAATAGGACAAGCCATTTCCGTTCGTGATCACTAACCGCGAAAACTATACAACTATTCTGTACCAAATATAACTATAACATCTTCATAGTTCAAGGAAGGTTTAGCAATAATAAAATTTACATATTTTCTATTAAATTACTGTTTAAAAAGCGATAAATATGTGGTGTGTAGTAAAGCGAGCGCCATTTAAGAGAGATTACAATGATCCGGTGTTAAATATAGCTAGAAATTGATAATAAAGTTACTTAATTCAATTAAATTGTTATCCAAAAAGCTATAAATATGTGGCAAGCGACAATAGCGTTACAGTAAAACTAATGAACCTATCTGAACCAAATTTTAACTACATCATCTTCATAGTTCTTGAAAGATATACAATTAGAAAGTTTACTATAATAATAACTTATACTATTTTTTTTTTTTTTTTTTTTTTGGCTTTAAAGACTTGCTAACACAAGTCCTATATTGCCAATATATCACTATCTAATTTTATTTAATTTAATTTTATTTTATTTAATAAGGAGTAACTGATAACTTATACTATTATATAAAAGGACAAGCCATTTTACGTTTGTGATCACTAACCACGAATTTTACTGAACCAATCTGTACTAAATATTAACTACATCATCTTCATAGTTCCAAGAAGGTTTAGCAATATTATAATCTACTGATTTTTAATTTATTTTTTATTAAAAAAAGAAAATATGTGGACAACAGTGAAGTTTGAAAATTGACCAATAGGTGGGGAGTGCCATTCTACGCGAGAGGTTACAAAAGAGCTTGAAATCGATGATAAAATTTACTTATTAAACTATAAAGAAAATTATTAAAAAATATTTAAATATGGTGTGCAATATCTGGATCCCAGTGAAGCTTGAAAATCGACCGATTGTGTATAGCACCATCCCACAATAGAGTTAACAATGGTAAACTGAACCTATCTGTACCGACATCTAAATAAATATTTTTTATAATTCTAGGAAGGTTTTGCAATGGTAAAATTTACAATAACTAAAATTTAAATGTACAATGTTGAGAGGCAGGACTGAGGTTTGCCACGCTGCCATATACTTTTATAGTTCGAAATCAACATCCAACCAGATGAAATCAATAAAGTTATTTCTGCCGAATATAAATTATTACTAAATCAAAATGTCGATCCTTTGCTTTTTTATATTGTGTGTAAAAATATGATCCACGAGCCTTCTGCCATAAGCAATAATAATGCAGTTTATTTTCCGCAAGAGTTTCTTAATAGTCTTTATCCAACTTGATTACCAATTCATACATTAAAATTAATAATTTTATGTCTAATGGCGCTTTTACGCAATCTTCAACTGCCTAATCAGTGCGATTATAACTAGATTAATAATTACTCCTATGCGTGAAAAAATCATTGAAGAAATAATGCTGAACCACATGCTAAAATACAAGAATCTTATCGATAAACAAAAAAACATTAATTTTTAGTTAAAATTAGCTTTACTTATGGAGGGCGGGCGAAGCCGCGACGGGGATGCTAGTCTTAATATATATAAATTACGTGTCGCCGCCTAGGGGCCGGCTAACACCTAAACTACTGAACCGATTTTAATCAAATTTGCATACCGTGTGCAGTTTGATCCAACAAAAAAGATAGGATACCTTATATCTTACTTTATAGTCGCAATATTATTTGTATATTATCTGTAAGTCACAATTATCTGTTAGCTCTATACGATTCTAACATATGGCGGTATAAGGTTATACTATTATATAAAAGGACAAGCAATGTTTCGTTTGTGTTCACTAACCGCAAAAAAACTACTGAACCAATCTCTACCAAATTTTGACTACATCATCTTTATAGGATGGTTTAGCAATAGTAAAATCTAATGATTTTCAACTAATTCTTTATTGAAAAATGAATAATAAGTGGATAACAGTAAAGTTCAAAAATGGCGGCAATTGCCATCTACATGAAAGGTTAAATAGTACAGTGTTACATATGAACATTGATAATAAAATTTACTTATTTTCAATTAAATTGTTATAAAAACAGCTATATGGAGTGAAATATACCAAATTTTAACTACATCATGTTCATAGTTCTAGGTTTAGCAACAATGAAAATTTAAATGTACAATGTTAAGTGTTAGAAACGGGTTTTGCCACACTACCACATACTTTTATGGTTAGAAATTAAAATCCAACCAGATCAAATCAAATAAAATTATTTCTGTCGAATGAAAATTATTAAAAATCAAAATGCCGATCCTCAGCTGTTTAATATTGTGTGTAAAAATATGAATTTTGAACCTTTAGTTGTAAGCACTGATAATGCAGTTTCTTATACCGCAGTTTCTTAATAGTCTCTGTCCATCTGGATTACCAACTCATATATTAAAATTGAAAATTGGATGTCTAACCAAGTTAATAATGGCTGCTATGCGTGAAAATATTATCAAAAATATAATTTTCAATTGTTCACTTTAATACAAGATTTTTATCAATAAACAAAAAATCAATTATTAGTTAAAATTCCTCGACGGGGGATGATGAAGTTATATATAGAAGGACAAGCCATTTCCGTTCGTGATCACTAACATCGAAAACTATAGAACTATTCTGTACCAAATATAACTACATCATCTTCAGAGTTCAAGGAAGGTTTAGCAATAATAAAATTTACATATTTCCTCTTAAATTACTGTTTATAAAGCGATAAATATGTGGTGGGTAGTAAAGCGAGCGCCATTCAAGAGAGGTTACAATGATCCAGTGTTAATTATAGCTAGAAATTGATAATAAAATTAATAAATTAAATTAATTTGTTATCCAAAAAGCTATAAATATGTGGTGTGACGTGTGGATTCCAGTGAAATTTAAAAATCGAATATGTGGCAAGCGACAATAGCATTTTAGTAAAACTAATGAACCTATCTGAACCAAATTTTAACTACATCATCTTCATAGTTCTTGAAAGATTTACAATTAGAAAATTTACTATAATAATAACTTATACTATTATATAAAAGGACAAGCCATTTTTCGTTTGTGAATGATCACTAACCGCGAATATTACTGAACAAATCTGTACTAAATATTAACTACATTATTTTCATAATTCTAAGAAGGTTTAGCAATATTAAAATCTACTGATTTTTAATTTATATTTTATTAAAAAAGGTTAATATGTGGACAACAGTGCAGTATGAAAATTGACCGATAGGTGGGGAGTGCCATTCTACACGAGAGGTTAGAAAAGAGCTTGAAATCGATGATAAAATTCACTTAATTAACTATGAAGAAAATTATTTAAAAAAATTTAAATATGGTGTGCGATATGTGGATCTCAGTGAAGCTTGAAAATCGACCGATTGTGTATAGAGCCATTCCACAATAGAGTTAACAATGGTAAACTGAACCTATCTGTACCGACATCTAAATAAATAATTTTTATAATTCTAGGAAGGTTTTGCAATGGTAAAATTTAGAATAACTAAAATTTAAATGTACAATTTTGAGAGGCAGGAACGAGGTTTGCTACACTGTCATATACTTTTATAGTTCGAAATAAACATATAACCAGATGAAATCAATAAAGTTATTTCTGCCGAATACAAATTATTACTAACTCAAAATGTAGATCCTTTGCTTTTTTATATCGTGTGTAAAAATATGATTCACGGGCCTTTTGTCGTAAGCACTGATAATGCAGTTTATTTTCCGCAAGAGTTTCTTAATAGTCTTTATCCATCTTGATTACCAATTCATACATTAAAGTTAAAAATTTTATTCCTAATGGTGCTTATATGTAATCTTCAACCACCTGATCAGTGCAATTATAACTAGATTAATAATTACTGCTAAAAAATCATTGAAGAAAAAATGCTCAACCACATGCTAAAATACAAGAATCTTATCGATAAACAAATAAAACTTTAATTTTTAGTTGAAATTATCTTTAGTTATGAGGGCGGGCGAAGCCGCGACGGGAATGCTAGTATTTTAACTATAGTTCTTAATATGTTTTAGTGTTTAATTTTTGAGACATAGAAAGTTAGAATACGCAAATATACTCTCGTGGTCATAGAAAAGTCATCACTAGATAGAAAATTAATTTTTTTCATAAATGAATATCGTCAATACGTTTAAAAAAAAAGCATTTTGTGATGAAATAATCAATATTATGTATTGAAAATGAAAGAATTATAAAACACTCACTTAATAAAAACAAAATATATTGTTATAACAAAAAAAACAAGAAATTATCTAATTTTTAAGTGAAATGTTTTAATTAAAAATAAAAAAAAATAATAATAATAAATCAACACTTTCTTGAACCACCTTTAGTCTTTATACCGGCAGCAATTCAAAAACACAATAAATTAATAAAGTGTGCAAGAATGTCATGTGGCAAGATGGCTTAAGCCAATTAATATGAGTACCTGCAGGTTTTGGCTCTGTGGCGTGGAGCAGAATCGTCATGAAAAATGAAATCCTGACAATGTAACAGGTGGTTTGTCATTGAAGGTATCAAACTTTCTTTCAAAAAGTTTATATATTTTTCGGCATTAACAGCCCCAATAATAAAATTCAGCTCCAAAGCTTGAGAAACATCTCCAGATCATGACACTTGCTGGATGCTTCACTGGTTTTAATATGCAGTTTTCAAGAAATCTTTTTTGTGTACAACGTCGTACATAAGGAGCATAATCACTATTGAAGATGTAAAATTTGCTTAAATTTGAAAACATATCTTTTTGCTAATCTTCTGCTGACCAGCTTTGGTATTGTTTTGCCAATTCAGACGTGATTGCTTTATTTTTTGATTGAGAAACGTCTTTTAGGCTGTTTTTTTTGCCCATAAACCCTTTTTTTCTCTTAAGCATCGACAAACAGTTCCTCTACTTACATTGCCCACATTTCTATCTGCAAGATCTCTGGATATTTCCTTGGCAGTTTTAAAGCGATGCTTTTCTTTTCCTTTCAGTACCTTTCTTTCGCTCCGTGGTGCCCTGCGAAAGATGTTGTTTATTACTCTGACCAAAGTTGATTGTTGATACTCTGTCCGTTTTGGTATTTTTCCATAAGATTACCCAACTTCATGTAACGTCACTAGTTTATTTTTTTCTGACGATGACAGTTGCTTGCAATTCGATATTATTCCACAATTTACCCTGACAGAAACTAAAAATGAACATTATTAGAGTTATGCTTATATTTCAATAATTAAAAAAAAAAAAAATCATTCAATAGGATCAACGTTAATAACTAAAGGATTAAAAAAAATAATTAATGCAATTTCTATGAACACGAATGTAATTCATCAAATATAATATTTAAACAAAAATTCTTAAATCAGTAAATTGATTCATATCAATTCAATCATGTAACCAATGTAACTGATAAGTTTTTACATTGATGATTTATTTTTTCAGTTGTTACATGGTTGATTCTCAATTTCAATATCGTTCATTGAGAATAAAATGTAATGATTTTTTTCAGAATTCATTTATTTAAATTATATTTACAACAGAAGATCAATCGATAAAATCAAGTCGCTTCAACTTACACAGTATGGGTGAACCCTGTGTTTCACTAATTAAACTCTTATTTATTAATAAACAATAAATAAATTTTAAGTCCAATCTTATATAATTTCAGTTAGTTATTAATTATGTTGGCTATATTTAAGCTATTGTCACTGTTCTTAATATATTTAATATTTGAGATATACGAAGCAAGAATATGCAATTGTAAAGGTGTTATTTAAATAGAAATTCTTAAATTATTAAATCAGTGCACGTCAATTACAAAATGTATTTTTAAAATCAATGTTTATTCATTATTATTGTTTTTACTATTGCATGATTATTCACAGTCAACTACTGTGAGAATTCTTGTTAAAAGTTTCAATTTATATTAGTAAAGCTCATTTTTGAGTGAATTATCATGAGCGATTTGAAAAGCGTATTTCATATTTTGAACACGGATGTCATTTCTCAATAATAATTTGTACAAAATGCGTTTGTGGGTGCAACAAGTGTTCATTATTGTCGGAGAGCAGTCTCACTGACCAAAGTGAATGTAGGTGCACTTAGTTCTCATATCAGGTTTAGGTCCTTACCTAACTTATAATTAGTGTTACGCAAACTCTGTACTGAGAAACTCAGAAACGTTACTTGTTAATGGTTGAAAGATAGTACCGACACAAGGAAACATGCAGCTTACTGCCTTTAACGAATTGAAGTGAAAAATTCCTAGGACTGTTTTTATAAATGTTATTTCCAACAAAAAAATTTAGTAAATCTGGTAGTATTTTAAAATTTTAATACTTTAATCTTTAAAAGAAAGTGTAATTTACCATCAAGCCGCAGTTACTTGACATTTCCAATTTCCTTAAAGTATCTGGCACTATGGTTAATTAATATGGATTGCGAAATACTAAAGTTTATCATTTTTACAGATATAACATATAAATTTATTATCCAAAACACATCTGAAATTGCTTATAAAAAATTCAAGCACTTCCCATAATTATCCATATTCGGAACATAACCAAATTTTAATCCAAATCGTAAAGAATAATTACTCGTCTCACTGCATAGCGAACGAAATACACAGAGTCTAAAGTATTTTGACTGTCAGGAACCACATTAAGAAAATATATAAACAACTTTATAATAAATAATATCGACAAGCGACAACAGAAATTTTCGAATCGGCAGAGTGAAGGATAAAAAGGAGCTGGGTGAGAGATCTTCTTGTGTAATGTAAATCCAAGCCATTATTATAGTACTATTATTTGATGGCAACCGGTCGGTAGTTTCACTAAATATTTTCGTCATATCATCATATTCTTATAGAGTTAGTTTATCTTTTATTTATTGCTATTTATTAAAATTTAAAACTGTTTACAATATAATATAAAATACATTAAGAAAATGTGATGATAATGCTATAAATGACATATCAATTGCTTGTAAAACAACTAATCATTAGCACTTATAAAAGTTTTATCTAATTGTAAGGCCCCGAGGCAATCTTCTTTTCAGGCGCCTCGAAGGGTTATCTGGAATAGAATGTGAAGCAAGTTGTGATACTAATGGATTTTAATGGTTATGCAGTTTGCTATGAAAGGATAGGAATCTGGCTTGAGCTAAGTCAACAACATTTGGTAAGTTAAAATTTTTATAGATATACAAAATAAGGAGCATTGAGGATTTTTCGAAGGACTTTTGTTTTTAAGAATTGGATAAGAGACGAATTGGATTGTTTAGTGGGTATGTATGGAGTTCAAATTACAATAAACAGTATAAAAAAAATGTACCAAGAGAAAAAATGGCAATTAAACGGAGAATATTATAACTAATTATAAAATCTTAAATATAAAATAACAAACATATAGAATAAGAATAGGTAAGTTGGAAGGGGTTCAGCTGAGTGCTAACGCACAAGGAAGAAAAGTGCGTTACCCAAGCAACCTTGATAAACTGAAGATAGGTTCGAATCCGGCCGGTGTAGGGTGTCATTAATTCTGAGTGATTAATTCTCCGCTCCCATTCCCCCTAACACGAAACCCCGTATTGAGACGCAAGAAAGGGAAGCTCTAAAAATATAATAATGAAATTAAATTAAAAAATAAATAAATAAAGGTATGTTAACTTTATTAGTATTCAGCAAATCACGCGCATGCATTATTATCCAATTCTTTTTATTAGTAAATTAACCATTATATGAACTATCAACTTAAGGTTTTCTGTCCAGGAGGACAGATAATTTATGCATTGAACTTGGCTATTCTTGTATCCATTTTATTAAATTTTTGAGAATATAAAAAGAGAATAAAGCTTAATGTTAAAGTAAGAGTAAATATTCTAGACAACAGTAAATAGCATGGTTTTTCAAGGTTTTGAAAAAAAAATTAATCAATTTGTGGATAAAACTACTTTGTTCGCATTAATAACTTATTTGCCACAATTAGCGTAAATGATAGGTTGGCCTGATCTTGCGGTCAGCTAACTGATAATTTTTTCTGTGTTATCCATGTTTTGTTTTCGATGATTTTCTATTCCTATGGCAATTTCTTATGTAATTTTCATGTTTATCCTGTGAGAATAATTTAACTATTTTTTAAATAATTAAATGAGAGCTGGTACAAAAAATATAAATTGCTCCAGTAGCATATTTTCTAAGAAAATCATTGACAAACGAGATTAAAAGAGTAGAAAAATGAACAGTAAGAAATATTCAGTAAACTGTTAATTTATATACCAATCAACAGAATTTAGTTTACTTTATATGTACCCATAATAAGATGGGGAGATACAGATTTACCTAGCTTTATTTAAGCATTCTATGTTTTTATTTTTTTTTTTGTCTTTTGGGTTTAACGTCTTAATTGATGGGTTATTCCTTCAGGTTACCAAAATTTCCTATTAATTGTGGAAAGATCAAGATTCATTCCGCGGGTCCGCCACAAAAAACTTTTTTTTCTCCCAGGCGGGATTCGGAAAGATCGGTTAACCTGATTTCGAATACATACCGAATCCTAAATATTTAAAAATTAGAACAAGATAACATGATTTATCAAAAATAAAAATAATCCAAGTACAGCAATAACTATTTCCGAATCAATGAACATTGATATGTTGCAATGATTATGGATTATTTTAATTAAATTGATTTTTTTTAAAATTTAAGATTTGTTTGGAAAAAAGGATATTTAGATGAATGCCACAGCCTTTAAAAATATCATAATAACGTGGACAGACGACTTTCACATCGTTAAATACCAGAAATGTGTAACCTCTATTGCTCTTTTATATATATATATATATATATATATATATATATATGAATTCAAGATAGATAATAACGAAAGATAATAAGGCTGACGGAATTAAGGTTTGAATAGAGTTAAGGAGAGGAAAGTTTGCATTGTTACAAAATCAACATCAATCAGTCCTTAACTAGTATTGTAATTTTTTTAAAATTTTATGTACTTAATACTTTTCAAGAATTCTTTTGCATTATCGAGGATATTCTGTTGTTTTATCTCTTTATATTAATTTAGAGCTACTCAATTATCACTAGATTATTCATAAATAGTCAGATAATAATATCTTTATTAGGTTTTTAGATAAAGGTTTAAAATTATTGTTCTCAACCACAATTTTAATGGCTTTTGTAGTTTTTGAAAGATATCTATTGTTAAATTTCAACAGTTTGTATGGCATTTAGTGTTTGTATGGATATATTGGATGCTACTATATGTTCTTATAATTCTTGACTTTTTTTTTTTTTTAAGTTCCTCAATTTTAACTTATTGAGACCAAAATTTGTTGTGTTTCATTGAGTCAAATATTGAGAAATATTATTAATTGACTAATATTGATATAGCTTCATTATATATAAAAGTATATAATTAGTAATCACAATTTTTAATTTACTTAATCACCGAAGGTAACCGAAGAATGGTAATAAGACAAAAAAAAAAAAAGTTTCAAATTGATTTCCTAAAACCTGCTATCCCGTCATTATCAGAATCTTCTTTTTGTAAGGTTCTGCTAATTCAAGGATCTCTCGATCTTCTAATTCAAGGATGATCCAACCCCGTGAGGCAGATTTCAGGGGGCAGCAAAAGTTCAAAATTATTATTAAAAAAAAAAAAAAATTAGCTATTAAAAACGTTTTAAAAATAATAATAACACAATCAGTATTATTTAATTTTTTTTTTATAAACTTTACTATACCGTTTTTTAATGGTGAGGGAAGCAGAGGGGAGAGGGTGGGGGTGGTAAACTGGTACCACCAGTGGTAAACCTCCCCCCTGAAAAATCTCTAATTTCCGGCCCTGGATTCAAATGTTGATTGCTGTGTTGGAGTCGCGCGTAATCCAGTGTTAATAAGAAATAAATAAATTAAAAAAAAAATCTAGATTTGTGACGATGAATAAAAAAATAACCCCTTTTTACTGTATATTTTAGAATAGATGTACATTTATTTGCATTTTTTTTTATGGTATCAATTGTTTTTATTGATTTCTTTTTAAATCATGACCAGAAAAACTCAAATTTTGAAAAACCCTATTTGATATAAACTATAATATGATTTATGTTTGTAATACGTATTCCTGAAAATAAGTTATGTATTTTACTATAAAAATTGATAACTTAAGTGTAAAATTTCTCTTTGGAAATCAATTTTAAACCAATTTTTTTTAGATATATGAAGCCAGAATATGCAAATATAAAGTCCATTAAAGATTTCTTTAAATAAAAATTCTTATGCATAAAAGATAAAAAATAAAATCTCATAAAAATGTATGCATTTTATTATATGTATTTTTAAATTAAATGTTTATTCATTATTGTTATTTTAGCAGTGAATGATTATTTAGTCAAAAACTGTGGGAATCCTTGTTGAAAGTTTAAATTCATACAAATTAAGTTTTTTTGTTTTTGTTAAATAAAACATAATTCCATCAAAATTCTTGAGAACAATTTATAATACTATAAAAATTGATTGAACCCAAGATTACAAAATAAAATAAAAAAATCCCTGCTTCCAAAATTTTACTTTGGGAATCAGTTTTATTGAATTGTTTTATGATTTATTTATTTAAATCATTTTATAGACTACATTATTCTTCTTCAGCTTACACACTATAAATGAACCCTTTATTTCACTAATTGATCCCCTATTTAATAATTAACAATAGATACATTTATTTTTAACTTTTACGATTTCAGTTAATTATTTAGCTATTAATTGAGTTGAAATTTGATTTATTGTCACTGTTCTTACTATATTTAATTTTTGAGACATACAAGGTAAGATTATGCAATTATAATATCCATCAGAGGTATTATTCAAATGAAAATTGCTTAATCATTAAATCATTGCAATTTATTATTGAATAAATGTATTTAATCAAAATTAATGTTTATTCATTATAATTAATATTAACATTGCATGATAATTTATTGTTAAAAGTTCATTAAGTAAAACTTTTTTTAATTTTTATTTTTTTATTTATTGGTATTCACAAATCTATACAATAGATAAATGTGTGAAAAAATGATTACAATGAAATGTCAATAACTTGTATAGAAACAGCCCATTAGTTGTTCTTGAATGAATGTTCTAAATTAGAAAGTTCTTAGAACATCATATTTTCAATCGCTTCGGAGTGTTATCGAGAATCGAGTAGGAAACGAGTTGGGATCCAAGTCAAATCAAGAGGGTAGGGAGCATGTCATGCAAGGATTGAGCTGTCAGTGATAAATGGGATATTTAGATCAATATATGGGTAGGTTTATATGTGAAATAAAAAGGAACGAAGGAATGGATACGAGAAGGTTTAGTGGAGCCCCAAAGCTCAGCTCCGTACGTCCATATAGGTCTAATTACTGTCATGTAATTAAATGTATTGTAATTAATTGGAAGCTTAGAACGTTTGTTTGGTGTGTGTATTCCAAGTAAGACGTTTGTTTAAATGGAATCCTAGGTAGCGTTTCTGTTTAACTGGAACTAGTGGAATATTATCGAAGGATACTGATGGACAGAAAATCTTAGGTTTACTTCAAAAAAGTTCATTATTGAAATGTAAAAGGCAAACATTTCGATAATGTTTATACAGTATATACATTCAGCCCAATGGATCCTCCTAAAAGCTTCTTTCCTATACATAACGATCAAAGAAGATACCCTAGATGTTTTAACATCTCTCTATTCCATTTGCATTATTGGTTTCCCACCTTGCTTAGGAATATAAATATTTGTATTGGCATTAAACAATTTGTTTTTTGAAATTTCTTTTGCCGATAATAAAACTAAAAAAGTAAATGATTACATGGCATTAATGTTTTACATGTATTTGCTATGCAAACGCGGAAGACTATTGAAGTTGAATGTAAATATTTGTTTCTAGTTTTGCTTTATTTATTTATAATTATTAATTTAGCAGTTTATACTGATTATTTTTTTGGAACCGGTTAAGTGAAAGTCATGACATTTAAAAGTCTGTTTCAGTTCTGGATTTAACGAAACCCCCCGGTATCGCTGATTTCAGTTATAAGATATTTTTCAATATCTTAACACTGTTTGCTTATTTATATCTCTTAAAAAGAATTCACGCATTGGAAATATTTTTCAAAGAAGTTTTAAAATAAACATCGTAAATGTATTTATTAGCGAACTTATAGTATTCAAACATATTTTTTCAATAGTTTAATAGATGCATTAAGGCATTTTTTTCCCCAGAAATAGTTTTTGGGAGGAATGATAATGGCATAAAGTAGATTAGTTACAATTCTTATCTGAATAGACTGATTATGTTGTAGATGTAAACTGTATTTTATAATTAAATAACAGTTACTTAGGATGTTGTTTTGTTTTAAATTAAAAATTGAAACCGGCTCCGCTACAACTCATAAAAGGTTTTGGTCAGGTTGTCCTGCTTTTATGCCAACAGTTGCAGTGATTTGGCGAGAATTCCCCATTAAAGGTTACCAAATTTATAGATTGAGGTCGATAGATGAAATAACAAAAAATAAATTTTCTGTCAGAAACTGGTTTCAAACTCTTGGAACTAGCAGTTTAGTGAGGCATATACGTGTGTGTATAAATATTTACCTATTATTCTTTCTCATTTTAAAGTGGAAAAATCTATTACAATATATATGTTTATAGAGAGTCTATTCAATACTTTTTGTGTATAGACAAATACATTTACAAATCAATGAGGGTTTATAATAATGTTTAAATGCTATTGATATTGCTTTAAATGTTAACACTGATTAAAGGGATTTATTATGTATTATGTATAACTATAAAAATTAAGAATATATTGTATAATAAAAATATACCATTTAAAAGTTATAACTTCAGCCACTCGAGGAGAAGATATTCCGAAACACGTTGTATTAACTTATTAATAAAACATAAATAAAAGATTGAACGAAGATAATACCTGAGATATATTATTCATAATTTATTCCTCCTAACACTAATAATTATTGTATTTATGTTTTCGAAAATAAGATATGTAGCATTATAAATTAATAGTATTAGTGATAAATGAGAACTATCTTAAGCCCTTTAAAAAAACTAGAAACCTTTTGTTTGATATGTTACTAAAAGCAGTATTTTTTTTGGGGGGGTTTTTGTTTTATTCGACTAAACAAACGAAAGTGAACGTTTCTGAGGCCATGATCCTCAGACGACGAGGTTATGTAAGCGGATAACGCAAGCATCCGTGAAAGAAAAAAAAATTGAAGCTGTTCAGGAAAGAAGCATGTGTGTCGGGATTTTAATGGTCATGACGGGTCTATCGTCATTATTAAGTTTTGAAATTTTCATTGCGTATGCAAACAAAACCTAGAGAAGTAGTAAAAGCTATAAGTTATAATAATTAGTTAAATCATCAAATTATATAATTTTATATCCAAAACTTTCACTTCTTAGTTTAATCAAGCATAGATAAATCTTTTATATTGATAATTCATGTTTCATTTGTTACGTGGTTAATTCTCTATTTCTAAGTCGTTCTAAAAATATACTGATTTGTTTTTTCTTTTCATAATTCATTTATTTAAATTATATTTAATACAGAAGATCAATCCATAATGTGAAGTCTCTATAACTTACACAGTATGGGTGAACCCTGTGTCTCACTAATTTATCTCTTATATATTAATGAACAATAAATACATTTTTAGTTCCATCTTATATAATTTCAGTTAGTTAATAATTAAGTTGGCTATTTTTGTGAAATCGACACTGTCCTTAATATATTTTAGTATATAATTTGATCTATATGAAGTTAGAATATGAAAGCATAACGTCCATAAAAGAAATTAAAATTGGATTATTTCTATCTGATATAAATTTAATTTTCAAACATTAATTTGACATTCTTCATTTTTACCTAAAAATCCACGAAGTTCATCTCACTAATTTTATTTTACTACTAATGAAAAAATAATGTCTACCTGATAAAACTTTCCAGAAGTCAGACTATGTTAGAATAATTATCAAAATTAGAGATGGGCCGACTATGACCTTAGCCGATAAGTCGGCTGACAATAAGTTAGTTGTCCGATCATTTCTGATGGAATTCGGGTGACATCGGCAATGTTCGAGCCGATTCGTTTACAACTTTATAGCCATCTGTACATGTAGCCAATGTTTTTCTATGTTTCTTATTTGTTTATATACAAAAGCGCCGGTGTGTAACGTGAGGTAGAAAAATAAATCAAAAGTCATAAATTTACTGTACTTAGCTTAGGTAGTTAGTTGTTAAATTCGGAATTGAGTCATGCTGAAAAATATATCATGCTTATGGGCTTTCTTTGAAGTTTCTGTAATAATAAACATAAAAGAGCTTACATGTAATTGTAAATAAAGACATATGTAAATTGCTAAAATAGAGCTGGGCCGATTTTAGTTCCTACAATTATATTACATTTCAATTAAGAATTTATATTTTTTTAATAATGACACATAACCAAAACTGTGATTACCATATTCTATCTTAGAGTTCGATAATTGATTGAAAAAAAGAAAAGAAATAAAAAGAAACTGCTCCTGTTTCTGTATTAAATGACAAACTGTAAAGATGAATCTAAAATAAACATTATAATAAAAAGGCCATGTTTTCATTTCAATGAACCTATATTTAAGCGTAGAAATATAAATTAATAAAAATGGCCGACTACTCGTTGCTTTTTGCCGACTAAAAAAGTGATCTCTAATAAAAATCTTGGTAATGTACTTTTAACCCAATTAATCTCTTCAGAACTGGTTCAAACTTAATACATCCACCTGTGTGCCAGTCTGAAATTTGGACTTTTAATCTTTCGATACAGCATTGATTAACTATTTAGGGATTGTTTCTAATTTTAAAATTTAACGTAGAATTAAAAATTAAAAATCAATGTCAATATACTTGGTTAGAACCTCTTGTTTGATTGCTGATCTATCGCACCGCAGCATTGCTCCTGGATGTCCAATTAGGAACTACTCTACCAGCAATTTATTTATAAAATTTATCTCCATTTAATTCTGCTTTATTTATCTGTGTCACCTGTGAATATTGCGCTTATTGAAATTTTGTGAATTTTATTTTTTGGGTATTACCAGATACCCTATTTATTTTTTTCTAACTAATATGCTTAGTTATACGGTTATTAAAGAGATGAATGGGTGATTCTCTAACTAAGGACAATTTTCAGGTGGAGGATTTCCAGAAAGTCACCTGATTCAATAATTCCCAATCGCTACTTTGATGATTGAAATGCCAAAAACGTATTTTACCGAAATAAGCACTGATTTTAAAGATTAAAATCAGTAATTACCTAGGGAAAACGAAATTACCGTGGAACTTTAAAACCTATGGTAATTTTTCGTTTTTTGCCATGGTAATGGAATTCCATAATTCGAAGTCAATTATCTCGAGTGTCGCTTATCTCCTAATAAAATAACCAATATATTATCGATGAAGAATTCAAACTTTATTATGGTGAGATAATAGGAATATGATTGACTGATAGTCACTTCAGATAAGAGCATCCATGGTAATTACAATTTAAAAGATACGCACCTGTTAAACGCCGTTTCACATTGAAAAGGCAATTGTTACTGACGGTTATCATCTTGAAGGAGTTGGCTATAATACTAGTAGGCTATAATGATAGCCAATCGTCAAACATTATGATGGATGAGCTTCACCTCTTAACCTTCACGATGAACCGGTTTTAACTTTTATGCAGGGTAATTACAATATAATTACTTACTAAGTAATCTGAATCGGAATCCAGGCATGATATGTACAATACCATAAACTTTACAAAAATTTTAATTTATTGTTTGATAATCGGTAGCATTTCTGAAGGATAACCTAATATAGTGAATATTGAATCTAAGAACAACCATGGTAATTACCAATTGGCACTGTAGTTAAGTAAACGTGCTGAAAATTATATAGTTAGATGCATTATTAGAGGGTTTTCATTAAAAAAAAAGAAAAAAAGTGCATTACTAAGGATATTTGGTAGCAAACATACGATTTTATTATTTATTTTGTGGCAGATCTTAAGGGGACACTAAAATTGCCTATAGTTTAAAATCATCCGAATATTCCTTTCTGAAACCTTGTGGAAAAAATTCCCAACTTTTCTAAAATATTATTTTTGCTCTTAACATACAGTTCACAAGTGACACAGATATAAGAAAAAAAATGAGATATAGCAAAAGTCCGGAAAAACACCTTTTTCATTTACATTTTGCAATGCCCTGTTTCCAAAACCAGTTTGTCCAACAGAGCCTGTGACCTATCTAGAACAGTCTTTCATTAGGGAACCACACTTAACTGTTGCCGGGTTGCATATCAAGCGAGTTACGAATACGTTTTCTGTTACATCTACATACACAAAGCTCTACATCTTGAAGACTTTGGCAATATCAAAATCTCTACAGTAGAGACGTCTTCTGATTGGCTTTGAATAATGTTTTTTTTTTTTTTTTTTTTTTTTTTAATATTACAATCTACTAAATTTAATAGCTGTAATTACACTGACTCATACCACAATGTTAAAGTTATTCGTCCAATTTGTATACAGGCACCTCCTTACGTCAGAAGCAGCTGTTTACGAAATCTCGACGTTCTAACAATACACTGTTTCCTAAAAATAGGCTTCCATAGGTTTCCACGATACAATGGCACGAAACGCTGTTCTATTATACGTCATGTAATAACCACACCTTTAACCGTCCGCTGAAGTGAGGTCCCGAACGAGGAAATGACCTTAGCTGACTTTTTGTTTTAATTATATTGCCATCCGTGACCCTTCACATTTTAAATTGAAATTACAATCTGTAAGGTATTTTTACTGTATAAGAGGGAAGAAAAAATAAATTATGCAATGTGGTGAATGGCCCAAATTTCCAATGGTCTGTGGTATGTTCTGAGTGCTTTAATGAACCATAGGCTTTATCTTCGGGATCCCCAGGCGGTCACATGTTACTTGCCAATATTCTGAGCTTTTTCCTAGCTCTTTCCTAAATTCCGACGGCAATACTTTCAGGGTACTTTCCTATTCCAATCTCTAAAAACCAAAAAACCTTCCTATATTCTTGATTTTTTAACTCTGCGCTCTTCTATCCACCTCCTAAACACTAGATTCCAACCTTTTAACCTATATATCCCCTCACATAAAACTGCTTCCTTTGACAAATCCTTCATCATTCGTGCTACCTCCTTCTGGAATTGCCTACCCACTTCTATTCGTAAAGCAGCTTCCATAACTTTCTTTATAAATAATTTATTTCTGTACCTTTTAGACAATCAATCTTATCAATATGTAAATAATTAAATAAATACTTAGAATTACTTTTTTTTTTTTTTTAAATCTTTATTTCTTCTTTATGTTCATATATACACGATTATATTTTATGTCATTATTATTTCATAAATATTTTTTAATTTAATTTAATTTTTTTCCTGTCAAAAATGTATGCTGTAATTACTGAAGCATTTAATTTGTAAATAATAGGCCATACAATTGTACTTTTAACTGTGCATTTTTTTTATTCTTAGGGGACAGTAAATCCCAGAATAAAGTTTATTTTTTTCATTTCATTTCATTATATTAAGATTCATGTCGATTTACTTATTATTTTCTAGCTTTTTATTGCTTCATTCAATTAATAGAAAAATATCTATTTTCTTTTTTCTTTTTTAACGATAACACACTTATTATATAGGCAATTACTAAATGAAGCGGAGTAACACGCTATAACACAGAATTCATAATTTTACACAGGATTCATAATTGTTTAGCATATGTACATTGCCTTAGAAAGCTAAAATTAGGACTTCAGTTAATATAAATAAAACATTGTTTTTATATTTGTCATTAGATCAAAGATATTTAAAGACAACTTCACATAGTGCAAGACATTGATCCTAGACCATCTTTTCAAACGCCTCATAGGGTTATCAAATTGAGAACTAGTTTTAGAAAAGCTATGAAAATGGAAGATATGTATTTTTTCTTATTCAAACCACTAATATCCATGGTTATATAAATAGTAAGGACATTGAACTTTTTTTTTAATCAAATTTATGTAGTCCAAATAGATCCAATTACTGTCACGTAAATGAGTATTTTGAAATTGACTGGAAGTCTACTACGCTTGTCTAGTAAATGTTGGAGTAGTTGATTTTAAAATTAGATTAAATCAATCATACGGGTTCAAATAATAAAAGTGAGATGCTTATAAGAAGTGTTGTATTTAAATGTCTGATGGAGGAAGAAATTAAAAAGACTGTTGATATAAATCGCATCGATGGTTTTTACTAATTCGTCAGAGTTTCAATTTTAGCGGCCTCCTCATGGAAGGTAGGTGTGGGCGAAGTTTATTTGTAACATAATAAGGAGTATCGAGGATTTTAGATTGTAAGGATTGGGAACCAGAAGAATTCGATTGGATTAAATTTGACTGCTTGGTAACATAATTGAGCTATTTAAAAAAAATATCTGGGAATGGCTGCAAGCATTGATTGTATAGTCCAGATATCTTTCTCCAGATGCAAATAGTTAAAGAGGATGCTATAAATATTTTTCTTAGGATGTTTATAGAATGTGTGAGAAAAGAACACACAAAATACCAACAATAAACTCATCTTGGGTTTCAACGAGTTCTAAGACCGAAGATGTTTCAAGATAACTATAGTAGAAAGTAGAAGTTAAATCCAAGTCCAACATTAGGATAAGGATAATAAAAATATATAGATAGTAATAAAAATATTTAAGCATGGATTTATTAATTAACCTGCTGAATATAGTAATTTATTAAAGTTGCTATGAATCAAGCACTCATTGTACGGACCGTTCAAATCATAGAAGAGTCAGACGGTGTATCGCAATGAATATCAATCAGCATCCGCTTTGATAATAAATTATTAGTGAACTTAGGCGTCCTGCATGTGTAACTGTTCGAGCGAGACATCTAAATGGTTAAGCTTTGACGTAAATCATCGAATATTCTTTTAACGTCTCGGACACGGTTGTCGCGTCACTTCATTTTAATTTGTAGTTGTGCATGAGGAGCATTATCTGACAAGGCTCTGGCATTCGTCATTGGGACTTCCGTCTAATATTCTTCAACATTTATAATCATTGGTCATTTAACTAGAGTGAAAATTGCGTATTGAACTTTACTAGTCATTTTCATAAATTGTTGAACAGTCATTTTTAATACCTGGCGGAAAATACCTTGAACAATTGCAAATTGAATACATTTGGAAGATGTCTTTTCTATATCCTCTACAACGACCAATCAACACTTGTTAATAAAGTCTGGTGACAGTGCAAGCGTTGACATTCACGACGATTAGTTCTCTCAGTTATAAGAAGGGATAATAGTAATTTTTGTGAACCCAAATTATCTATATTCTTTTTATTTATATGTCAATTGAAATTTACAATTGTTTAAAAAAAAAAAAAAAAAAAAAATAATCCAATAAATGTGATTATAAGGTTCGTAATAAAATGTGAATTGCTTGTGAAGCAACAACCCACTAGTAGCACTTCAAGAAAAGTTCTATATGAGAAGGTCCCTAGGCCATATTCTTTTCAGATGACTAGAAGGGTAGTCGGATAGAGAAGAAATAGTAATAATAGAATAAAAATCATGTTGAATGACTAGTAGATTTTAATGGTTATAGAGTTTATTATGAAAGGAAAAGTATCTGATTCGGGCTAAATGAGCAACATATTGACGCGACGATGAGATTGCCAATTCCGTTATGTGCATTTATTCGATTTAAGTTTTTTTGCAGGTTTCATTTTAAAATTGAATTCCGCGTCTATTGTAAAAACACGAATACCCAAATTCAGCTTAGATCAGGTTTGTGACAAAACACTTTTGTGATTTTAGCCCAAAAAATAATTACACAAGTGCATCAAAACACATTTTGTATTTAATGTCATAGAAGGTGCTAAAATGCACATAGCGAAATTGGCAATCTCACCGCCGATATGGAACATTAATATTTTTATGGATAAGATTATTTGTTACAAAGTAAATAGAATTAAGAGTTTTTCAATGGATTTCGAATTGCGAGGATTTGATATGAGATAAATTAGATGGTTTAGTTGAGCCACAAACCTCAACTCCGTATGTCCAAATAGGTCTAATTATTGTCATGTAAATAAAACTTTTGTAATTAATCGGTATCTTAAAGCAAAATTTTACATTAATAGCATAATAATTTTAAATAATCTGTTTGATTCAGTAAAATAAAAAATTTGTTTTTTAAAAATAGTGAAAAAAAAAGAAGAGTTGAAGGATATTCTTAGGTGGAAGGATTGAAGAATCTCAGTGGTTGTTTGAGTATTTAAATGGATTTAGAGTGTCTATTTCGTATGTTTTTTTTCTATTTAAACAGTTGACTTCGTAAAGAGACCTATTTGGATCTAAGGAGTTTATTTTCGGAGCTTCACTAAAACATCCAATACTTTCCCTTAAGATTTCATTCCCACTCAAATCCAATTTCTATTCGATAGTCCTACGAGGCTTGTGTAATAAAATAATTTCTGGAATCATTAAAAATATTGCTACCAATAAATATTTTCTTTAATTTTGATTAAATTCACAATTCCACTCATTTACTTAATATACCATTGTTTATAAAATTATAAATATCAATAAATGGAGTTGAAAAAAAAAGTCGACTTCTAACAACTTGGAGACTTTAGTGGAAATTCTTATATTACACAGAGATATATATCTAAGAAAGACTCTGTTACTTTGCTCTTCATTATTATTAATTTATGACCAATACCACTCACAGTTATACACTCAGCAGGGCTAAGTAAATACTGATAAGGAATGAGGGAATTGTTCAAGAAGGTATCAGGATGCTAAGAGTTTTTTCCACTTTTAACATTTCCTGCAACAATGTCTGTTGCCAAGGACTCACTTCAAGCTTCAACTGATTCGAGGACAAATTCAGGTATGCCGACTCTCTACGCTATCAAGCACTTTGAAGTATATCCTTGAGAAAATTTATCCTTGGTTTCTAGGACAACTCAATTAAACTTTTTGGTTTTATAGTATTTTAATAATATAATACAGAGTCCTAATCCAATGATATTTATCAATTTACAAAACAAGTTCCAGGTCTGGGAAATAATGCAATGTTCAATTTTTTGGAAATCTAAATCAAGTAACACATCGGTTATTTTTGAGTATTGAGGGTAGTCACTCTTCCCTAAATTGAACCCAATTTTCTTGCTCATTTTTTTTTTATAACTAGTTATAATTTTAGCTAAGTAATCTACACTCAGTATAGACCTCAATTGTATTTTACAAATAGTTTTCCTACTCGCACTTTCTTGTTGTGACTTTGAAAAAAGTTCTGCACAGTGCAGTTTTTTCTGAATTTAGATAGATTGTTATTTAAACAAAACCTTTTAATTTTTAAACGGATTCATTTCGACGTTTTGTTTAAAATATATCTTGTTTACAATATACCAAACTAGATTTTGTTATTCAGTTGCCCAAGCCGGATTCCTGCTTTTTCCTTGCTCAAAGAATTCCTGAAGTGTTCACACTCATATTCTATCAGAATTCCGTTGCAGTATTATCGAAAAGATTAAACAATGGAAACGGAGTCCTCCTATAGAATAAATGGTAGGATTAGTACATAAAGATGTGTTTGGAAGAAAAAATTTAACGTTCTAAAATCTTGTGAAGTGTTGCTATATGATAAAGAATTAGTCGTAAAAATAGATATCTACACAATAGGGATAATATATTGAGGAAGAGGTTCACTTTTGGCATGTTGTAGAAGCAATACGATAAGAGATGGTTTTAAAACGTATTTGTTTGCTGCATTCTTCTAATAGAAAAAGAGCGGAGTTCCAGTTTTTAGGTTTTTTTCCTCAATATATTACTTGAATATTACTAGCAATTAACGAGATATAATGGTTATAATTTAACTGTTTTCCGCATATAAAATAAAAACCTTGGAATACCAAGGTGTTTAATAGTTTATTTAATGGACGGTAAATGGTGGCAACACTTTATATAACTTTTTAATTCTAGTGTAGCTTAATGAGGAGCTATAATAGATCGCAGTGTTGTCCTCACGTGTGGTTGAGAACTAACCAACCGGACCGGAGACAAACTTCGATTACGAATATTTCAAATTTAGGCTTTGGCAAATTTTATTCAGAAATATATATTTAATTAAACAGTAACCGAATTCCTCAGATTCTTTTGCCTAGACATTGTGATGGAATGTAAAATGATTTGGGACCAACACACTGAAATAAAACTAAATACTCAAACATAGGACTGGAATTATTTTACTTACCTTCCTTATTATTCGAAACTCGAACATAAACAGAAACTAAATCGATAGAGATGTCTACAGAGACCTTCCTATGTACATCTAAAGAAAAGAAACAGATAACAGAAGATAAAAATAGGAAAATATAACTGATACATGGGTGTGAAGAGGCACTGCAGCTAACCATCCTTCCTCATTTCTGTCATGACTTGATAATAATTAGGATAGATGAGTTGCCAAGCAATTGTTTTATAATAATTATAATTGAAAAAAAGATGATAATGATGACAAAAACAAACACGAGAATAGAAGTGGACCGTAATCAGTGAGGAGGAAAGCGATAATGACGCTTCCTATTCTCAGTCTGATTATTCGCTAAAATTGTCGCTTATACTTTGCCAGTCGCGTCGCTGTACTCGTCACTCACTGTATTGTTCAGACTAAGACTGTTAAATCCGATACAAAACATACTCTGATTAATTTGGAGGTACCATCATTTTCAATTTAAAAAATACAGATATATGTTTTGCTATATCATATCTATTTTATTTGTTTAGATAGGTTTAGCATTTTAATTAAAAAAATAAACTCCCCATCAAAAGTATTGCAAACACCTATAATTCTCGAGATTTTCCTGGTTTTACCTTAATCCATACTTGGTTTATATTCATATTAATATTATTTATTAAACGTGAGACATTAAGTATTAGACATATCAATGTTTTTCCCTGTTAATAACAAACGATGGACTTTTAGATTACTTTTTTCAAATTTCCTTCAGTCCATGTTTATCATTCGTTTCGTTATTTACAAGAATGCCAAGACTAGTGGAAGCAGTCATTCAAGCCAAAGGGGGCAATATGCCATATTAAATATAAATTTTTTTGGTTTTTTTCTCATTTATTGATATTTACAACTGTACAAAAACATATACATCATGTAAATGTGTTGATAGTGAATACAATGGCATATAAATAACTTGAGAAGAACTACTCAGTAGTAGCACTTCAATAAAAATCTACACTAAAAGGTCTCTAGGCCATCTTCTTTTCAGACACCTCGGAGGATTATCGGGAATGGAGTGGGAAGCTAGTTGGGACACTAGTGGATTGGAGTGGTTATGGAGCTTACTATGGAAGTTTAGGTATCTCGTCTGGGCTAAATCAGCAACTTAAGGAACATTGAGGTCTTTATGGATAAGTTTATTGGTCACAAAGTAACGAGCATTGGGATTTTTCGAAGGATTTTGGATTGCAAGGATGGGATACAAGATGAATTGGATGGTTTAGTGGAGCCCCAAAGCTCAACTCCGTACGTTCAAATAGGTCTAATCACAGTCATGTAAATGAATCTTTTGTAATTAATTTGGAGCTTAGATCGTTTTTCTAGTAAATGTTGAAGTAGTCAAAATATAAATTAAAAATTAAAGTTAAAATTGTAAATTTTAAAAAGTAAGTTTTCTAACTTTTTTGTTTATTGAAAGAAATATCATAATTTATTTTAATGAAACTTGTTTATGTCAATTTTTGGAGTGTTTATTACAGACTTCAAAACCTTTCTTTATTATTAAAAAAATACGTTTTTATAAAATTCAAATATTTCAAAGCGTTGCGATACTTTTGACGGGGAGTTTATTTTTTAGATAGAAAAAAATATATAACAAAAAAACCTAGACAAACAAAAAATAAAAATAAAAAAAAAACCTAAATTAATGAAATTCTTTGCTGATACAGAAATTTTTGCTTAAATCTTTAGACTTATTTATGGACCATTTAAAAGAATAAAAACAAGTCAATTAAAATTATTGAGATCAATTACAAAGCCACCACACCTTACACGTTTAACCGAAGCGAAGGTGAGGAGTAGGATGATAGAGTTTTTTCCCTAACAATATCAATAAACTGAGAATACAGACAATAAGAGACAGCAGAATACATCGCTGGGTATTGTCTCCCACATGCCTGGTAATGCCAGGTATCTTTTATCGCAGTTCATTGGCTAATTGTATTTTTATTTTTATTTTATTTATATTTTTTATCGAGGTGCGAATTTAAAAATAAAGTTTAAAAAAGACTAAAATGCTAATACATTTAAATTTATACACAAATAATTTAGATAAAATACTTTAGAGACCCATTGTTTAGCTATTTGACGATCACATCGTTATAAAATCATATATAGAAATTAATTAATGAATAGCGAATAGCTTAATGTAGGAAATACGCAAGAGCACGTGGGACATAGTCCTAGCTGCTAAACGAAGATAGAGTGAAACATAAATGTAAAGTAATAATAGATTTTATATAAAATCATATAACTTAGATCACAAGCTTTGTTCTTTCACACAATTTGTGCGATTTTGTCCACTAAATCTAAAATTATCCAAAAATTATATTTATAAACCATACATAGTAACTAATTTAACCTTCAGTATTTTTATTTCCTATGTAAGAAACAGCTAAAAAAATATTAATACCCTGAACAATGCATGGCGTAGGATAAAAATCAAGTTTTAAATTAACTAAAATTTAATAGAACCGTTATGTATTTTTATATTAATTATCAAATACTGTAAACTTAAAATTCATTGTTTTTTTTATATTTTCAAACAGATCTATTGATTCAAGTTGTCGAAGTTATTTGTATTTAAGTTAACAAAGTATTTAATGATATGACTTAATTGGATGCTTTGATATTTTGTAATATTGATGGTAAAAATAGTCATTTTTTAATGCTAAAAAAATTCATTTTGACTTACGTTTCCGGCAATTATTAACTTCTCAGGTTATCCAAAGTACTTATAAACATAGCTGTTTGGATTCCAGGTTTGAAAAATTAAGATATCACCCGAACAGAACAACGATGCTGTTACCAGTTCACTACTGTGAAAATGACTGCAAGCTAGCCGATTCTCAGCTGACATAGCAGATTTCTTAAACACCCCGTTCGTCTCTGATCGCTTCGATTGCTTATTTTATCCCAGATATCACTCTTTTTTACTTATTCTATGAACCTTTCTGTATATTTAAAAACCTGATAATTAGCACAGTTGAGTTACTTATTATCGGATATGAGTATATATATGGGTGATTTCAAAATTTCGGTACAATTTAAGTCAGTACAATTAAAAAGTATTTTGAAAATTGTACTGAATATAAAATTTAGATTTTAGTTTACATGGCTAAGTACCCATTGTACCATTATGGACTCCTAACAATAATGATATATCTGCATATATAACCGGAGTAATTGAGGTTAATGTATAGCATTTACTCACTCCCTAGATTGTCACAACTTGAAAATGCTTGCATTTCGAAAATATTTAAGGCCTTTTCTTACGCTTATTTTTTAGTTTGAAAATATGAAGGGGTATTGTTTTCTATTTTTTATCCAAAAATAATTTTGTGATTGATATTTAGTCTTCTTAGCACGATATACACCATCATAAAGAAGTGTCACAACCCTCTAGTTCACTCCCTAAATTATTTTTATAACTCACTCCATCGCTCTCAAAAAGGAAAAATTGTGGGGTGTTTTGTATTGGGCCACGCTATTTCTGGTAGACCTGTCTACTGCCATCTGTTTCAAGACACCGAGTTCGTTGGTAGACAAGTGGAGGCGCATTGACTCCGCTCGGTAAGTACCGTATTTTAATTCATCCTCACTCCCTAAGATGTATCAACCCATTGAAAACATGATATTTTTTTTTGAGATTCAAGATAAATTCAAAGCTCTACTGAAAAACCAATAAATAAAATGTTTTACTTTTTAAATAGGCCACATGTATAACGTGATACCAACGTTTTTTTGGTTAGAACTCACTCCCTACAACGGAGTGAGGATATCGTGTTATATTTGAACTTAAATTGCTGTAGCGTTTATCTGCTTTTATAAAAATAAATTTCTTTATTTCTTCCTCTCATACCATGAACTGTGGGACATTTCTAGGCATTCAGCACAGCCGAACCATCAACATCAGAATGAATTCAATTATTGCTGGTCGTTAAGTTTTTTTTTTTTTTTTTAACGTTCAGCATACATTTTTTTATTTAATGTTTAAATGTTATACCCATCTACTTAGTTATAAGGAAAGTTATTTTGATTAAAACAATGTTTTTAATATACTCGTATTTTATTTAATACCTATTGTGATAGTCTTTATTTCGTATCTTATTTATCATTTACAATCTATTTAGGTTTTATTGTTTAAAAGTTAATAGAACTGTCTTTATTAAGTGAAATTTTATATTATTTTAGTATTTTTAAAGTTTAGGTTGAAGTTTTTAAAGTAGATGTGACAGTATGTACCTAAAAGGCTGAAAATGTAATTCATGTATACACCCTAATTTTATAATATACATACCTCGTTAATTTCGCTTTTCTTTTCTTAAATGTAATAAATATGATATTTTCCCCACTCCCTAGATAATAAACTCACTTCCTAGTAGTGGTTTTTCACTCCCTAGATCTAATCTCACTCCCTAGATTTTAATAGTTATTATTTATTTAATACATCTAGAAATATTGCAGATTATGTATGTCCACTTCACAGACTTACTTCACACACCTTAGAAAAACAATTCGTGAAAAAAAATCAATCTACATGTTTTATGTATTGAACATTTTTTTTTTATGGCATTGTCCCGAAATACTGAAATCACCCATATACTTGAAATACACTTCCAGCGTATATTACTAAATAGTCTATAATTAGATGTTAAGAATGATATAGTATTAGTGCTTTGACATTTTTACCAAAATAATCGTGGAATTACCCGGCAGTATTACGATCTAGTTGGCTGTGGCCCATTTTTCCGCAGTAAAGTTCCAACCATGGTGGTGGATGTTGTAACAACTTGACAGCGGAAACGAGTAAAAATAGTTATCAAACCTAGTTAATGTCTGCTATTAAACTAGTTATGCAATGCTCAATTAGTGACATCCACGAAACGATAACGCAAGTGGTTTATTGCAGCTCCCTTATTGACAGAGATTGTAATCTCTGGAGCTTATTTCAGAAAGTTCACCAATGAATAGTACGAAATTTCCCACACGATTTGAGTGGTTGAAAAATTATCGAGTTTAACAATCAAATTCTTTATTTGTATGTTAAAGGATTTAATTTGTATAGATGTAAAATTAAAATGAAATCTAATATATTATTAATTCGGTTTTATCATACATATATTATATTTCGCTTATGTAATCGCTATATCAACATTTCTGATGATTTAACTGATAGATCTACTCAGAAATAAGAAAGACTGACCTCTAACTGTTCTAATACTCACTTAAGGTACCTATGCAGTCCAGTAAAATAAGGGTCTGTCGAACTTTTATCCTCAACGGATTTTTATGTTTCTTGGGGTGATGATTCTGAATCTGAAGTTTGTTACCACGGCAGACATCGGCTTCATACTCAAAATCGCCCAAAATACCGGTTATTTTCTGTTTTTAACTATACCACGAACACGAAGTTTTTTTCGAAGAAGTCTTTAAATATCAATTGTAGCTGGAAATATTACCTACGAAATGAAAAAAACTACTCCGAAATCGGACCATTTACCACGATGATACGGTTTTGGGAAAAAGTTTAGAAATTGGCCAAATGGCGGTCAGTCCCACTTCGCGAAAATATGTTTATCACACTTTTTTTGCCTCTAACTCTGAAACTATTTGTCCGATTCAAAATTAATTTTTTTCATCTTAAAACTGATTAAATTTACTATTAGACTGTTATATATGAAGATTTAATAATGTCCCTTAAAAGCACGCTAAAAAAAAAACCCGTACTGTTATGAAATCCACGTTTTTTTGCACATTTTTCACTATAACTTTGAAACTACTCGTCAGACTCAAAATTTCTTTGTTTTTATCTAAAAGCTGGTAAAATTTACTGTTCAGCTTTATATATGAAGTTTTAATCGTGTCTCTTGATATAAACATGTCAGAACGCTAAAGATCCCGTACCGTTATGAAATCCACGTTTTTTTGGCACATTTTTTGCTATAACTCCGAAACTATTTTTCCGATTCAAAAGTTTATTTTTTTTATCTTAAAGCTGTTATAATTTACTATTAGTTCATATATATATATATATTTAATTTATATTATACACCATGTAATACCCATGCAAGCATGCTAAATGTGTATATTTTGGGAAATTATGACATGTTCAGGGGGTGTTTCATGGGATTAAATATCCATTACATATATATGATCTAATAGTAAATTTAACCAGCTTTGAGATTAAAAAAAATGAAATTTTTTATTCAGATTCAGCACCCTAAAAAACATAAAAAACCGTTGAGAATAACCGTTCGGCAGTTTTTTTTTGAAAACGGACTTTTGGAGCCATATTTTACTGGACTTATGATGGCAAAGAAGAAGAACCAATACAATTAGAATTGAGGCGTGGAATTCCAAAACCAGCCAAGTCTAATTTACAGATGATTTTTTTAATAGTTTTTTCTACCAGATTATTTTTTGGTGTAAGATTTTCTTCCAAAAGTTGTTAAATCACATTAAAAATGCCATACATAAAATTAAACCTCTTCCTAATCCAGCCATACTACATACCTTCATCTAATACGTTTTGAAAAATTTTCAGATATGGACTATTGGAATTTTTTATTCTAATACTAGTTTCGAATGTTAAAAGTTCATCACCAGTTATAAAAATTCAAAATAACAACACTTTGTTCCACAGATTATGTATATTATTTTTAAAAATATGTAATACATGTAATCTATAATATATCTAATATATATAAAATGTAAGAAGAAAAGGGGTGATAGGTAGTTAGATAAAAACATTTTGATCCCTACATTTATTGGTCAAGTAAATGGACAGTTTTTAGGTTAGGTCTTTAGTTAGGTTTTAGTCTTTTAGATCTTTAGGTTTTTATCAATTCTAATTTAATTTCTATAAGCTGATTGTTCTAAAACTAATCTAAAGAAAATGGATCATAAATAGTAACTTAAGTAAAATATAGAATTCATTAAACCTCAAAACTGATGAAGTAAGAAGCTATTTAAAATCAATGACTTTGAAATAAATATTTCATGTGTTTCTATGTCTTAAGATTGCTTATTTTTCTTGGTTTTAATTACTCGTATATTGCTGTGAAGGCTGCGCATCAGAGCGGATTTTCCGACAAGATCGGTTAATTTGGCCAGGTAAGGGTAACGCACACTATGTCGGATAGGAACACATTGGATTTCTCTAAATATTCAACGATAGCGAAAAACCGTTGATAAATATTAGAAGGGACCTTCGTGGTCCGTCCATTGTTTTATTAATGACCACATTTTTATGGAACGAAGCGATCGTATTTCGTATCTCTAAAAATAAATGCTATTAATTTAGCTAAGTGATCTTTTTAAAAATATCATAAATCAAACTGGAACCGAAATTTATACACTTCATTATACGTATAAGGCATTGTTAAATTATATCTGATTATTAAAGAACTGCTGATCTGTTATTAAGTTGATTCATTTTTTAAATTAACTTGTTTTTTGAACAGAAAAGAAATTTGAAGAGTAAAATTAACCAACAGTAAAAGTAACAGATTTTAAATTAAAATCATTCTTTCTTTTTTACCTATCAATTATTATTCTTTTTTTGAACATAGGTTATTATATTCATGTATGGAATTACATGGGAACATTATTATTAAAGTCCATTGTTATCATTGAAATTTAAATTCCTGTTATCCATTAATTTGCATTAGTTGAAGGTTTTATGCTTAATATTTTTTATTCCATTACTTTATTCTATCACCCATTAAGATATTGTAATATATATTTATTTATTAAGTTCAATATTGATCAAGTTAGTTGAGATTTTATCGACCGAGCAGTCTTATTTATTTGATCAAGGCTTCACTACTGAAGTAAGTTGTGTCCTTTACATTAAATACTAACTTGTTTCTTTCCACGAAAATATTTTGTTTCAAGGATGGTTCCAGACATACGACATTCGGCGATTATTGAGCAACAAACACATACAGACAGAATCGTTCTTTTTGGCCTTTAGGCGACGAACACAGCGTTGATGGTGAGAAAGTAGTTTTAATAAACCTGTTGAAATGTCCGCTAAACCTGCTGGATTACACATTATATTTATTTATTATTACTTTATTTCAAACAAGTATGTGAAACGTTCTGTTAGAAAAATAATAAAAGAAGTTGATATTTAAAAAAAATTATGGACTCATTACCAAAGTTCTGGTAATGAAGTCGAATACCGTTTAATGATGGTCTTATTTTCGCTAAAGAAAGGTTCTCTCCAAATCGTCTTTAAACTTCTATTCCTAACATGGATTCAAAATGAAATCCAACGTATCACCTTGATGAACCTTGAAGCAGAAAGTTTATTCGGTGCCAATCAACTCAAGGGAGCAATTAAGAGACCGAATCATAGATGCAGTGCACCAAATATCATCAGAACAATGTTTAGCTGCAATGTAATGCTTGCATTGGTGCAAGAGGACAACATTTTGAGCAATATTTACATTAAAAAGAACATAACATAAATATAAATGTAAATAAATAAGTATAAAAATGAAAACTTGTTTTGTTTCTTTTTTTGCGATTTTCTCTAAAACTAAGCAAAAACGAGCAAATCTCTAAAGGACTTTTTGTCTTAGTT
Organism: Euschistus heros; assembly: GCA_003667255.2. Classification (NCBI taxonomy): domain Eukaryota; kingdom Metazoa; phylum Arthropoda; class Insecta; order Hemiptera; family Pentatomidae; genus Euschistus; species Euschistus heros. The sequence continues at coordinate 2,506,431 of RCWM02000121.1, forward strand.
TTTTGGTCCCCTATAAGTTCCTGAAGTTCTGCCATTTAAATTCGGGACACCCTGTATATTGAGCTTGTTGGCAGGTAAAAAAATTAAAACTTTTTTTTTTATGTTTTAAATTTTATTTTATATAAATATGACCTATTTATTTCAATGAAATATATATTAAAATTTATAGGTGTTATTTGTAAAATTGTCGCTATAGTAAATAAAACGAATCCATTGACATGAGCTCAGAAAAGTATAGGTTTTGCGAAAGAAACTTTGTTTTAGAAATCTTTTTGTTTGATTTATTGATATGTTGCAAACCGTAGTTTCAATGTAACGGCTATGCTCGTAAAAAAGTCGTGAGTTCTAATTCCCCCGAGGGCTTGAATTAATTTCATGGTGAACCCACGGAATGAATTTTGATCTTCCAACACTGGCTGAGATAGATTGGTAATCTGCAGGATAACCCGTCTGTTCCTGCTGTAGTTGGAGTACATAAGGACGTTTACGCCCAACAAATAAACAGCTATTAAAATAATAACAGGTTAGTTTATTTTAAATTAAATATAGCTAAATTTAAGGAATATAAATGTATATCAATTTTGAAACATGTAAGCGGGTAACTATTTAAGTAGCCCGTTTGTTGCCGAACATGTTGGGGGGTAATACACTTCAGTATTTTTGGAAACGCAGTGATAACGCTCTTCTCACTCTGGTTAGAATAGGTTGGTAACCTATATGATAACTCATTCTTCCAAGTCCCTATAACTTCGACTGACTAATCATCCAGCTCTGCAGAGTTGCGTACCTCATCATTCTGTTATTTTGAGCCTCCATTGTTCAATGTGATATGAGTTTGGTCCTAGTTAGATTTTACCAATTTATGTAAACATTTTCTAAAATAAGTTTAATTTTTGAAAATTCGTCGTAAACCTACGTCCTACCTACCTCCTACTACCTCCTGTCCTACAGTATCCTTAAATGATATTTCACTAATCCCTATTGAACAGATCCGCTACCTAGGACTACACTTGGACAAACGTCTTACTTGGAATTCACATACAAGACTAAAGCGACGAGAAACTGCCCGTCATTATAGATTAATTCAACATTTGTTAGACAAACGTTCAAAGCTCCTAATTAATTACAAAAGACTCATATACATGACTGTGATTTGACCTATCTGGACGTACGGAGTTGAGCTTTGGGGCTCCATTAAACCATCCAATTCATCTCGTATCCAATCCTTACAATCCAAAATCCTTCGAAAAATCCTCAACGCTCCTTACTTTGTCAGCAATAAACTTATCCATAAAGATCTTAATGTTCCATATGTTGCTGATTTAGCCCAAACCAGATATCTATCCTTTCATAGTAAGCCCCATTACCACTCAAATCCCCTAATTTCTCACCTTGCTTCCCACACCATTCCTGATAATCCTCCGAGGTGTCTGAAAATGAAATGGCCTAGAGACCTTCTAGTGTAGAATTTTTATTGAAGTGTTACTGATGAGTAGATCTTTTGAAGTTTTGTCAGGTTATTTTAATAGTTAAAAACACATTGATGTACCATATATCTGTACCTCGGAGGTACAGAACACTATGTCATATTTTCATAACTTCACAGGAGAGCAGTTTGAATCGGTTTTATTTTTAAAAGATTTCGTTTCCCTAACTGTTTATTTTATTTATATGTACGAAATGAACCACTCAGACTAGAATAGGTTGGTAACCCGTCCTTCCTGCCCTAATTGGAGAGCATTAGGATGTTCAAAAAAAAAAGTATAAATAAATAAAAAACATTTTTATGTAACTTACCTTACAATTAATCGGTCTAGAAAATAGAATTCTATACCTCTGTCTAAAATGAAAAAAGGTGAATACGAATATGTAATAATGTATTTTTGGTAAAAAATGGACACAGTGTTCTGTACCTCCGAGGTACTGATATATTTTGTACAGTTATAAATTTCAATAAATTAATATAATAAAAAAAAAAATTGAAATTTTTTTTTAAATACTAATTCGTTTTATGTAGAATCCGTTAGTATCCATAATAATAAAATGTACTCATAAAGCCAAAAGGAATAGTCTCTTCGAAATAAATTTTCTTGTTATTTTTTTAATTAACTCAAATCGCTATAAGTAATTAACAGAGCAGTGTTTTATTTGTTATTCGCCATTGTTTTTTAATGAATTCTTGATTGCATTCACATTTAAGATTCTTGATAGGTGTAGAAGAGAGGGGAAACCACTGATCAATTCTTTACTAATTTCTTTCTCCACTTCTAAAAGTTCGTTTAAATAAAAAACAAAACAAAAAAGACATAATGAGATATCTGGATTTCAATTAATATAATTGCATTCAATTAGTTATAAAAAAATGTTTATAAATTTATCAAAATATTAATTTGTATTTTATCCACTTACAAAAAAACGCCATTAAGGATTCGCAAAAGAGTAGTAATTCTAAAACATGAGAATAAGCCAGGAATGAAACAAAGCCAGACGAAGTTCTGAAGTCTTTTGGTCTGTCGTCTTTTTTTGTATTGTCTATTCTCCTATACAGCGTGTACACTTTCTCTTCTATCAAAATTACTATGACTATCTCTCATTTATAGCTACCATTAAAGGTTATGAGAGTAAGTTTATTAGAATGGTATATTGGTAGCCAGCGAAAGATGTAATGATGTAGCTAAATGAAAATGCGTTCAATACGAATTATGTCCTAAATTTAATGTTGACGTGGGATATTCCTTTGAAAAAAATCAATGTTGAGGGTCAGAACGGTCAGAGTTATAGACTTTTTGAAATTACCTAGCTTTCTATTTCTGTGGGTGAAAGCAAAGTGTGCTTCCCGCATTAGAAGAGCATCATTATAAGTTCGGACGGCATTGGGACCGTCAGCATTGTGTTAGTTCATGGCCATCTGGAAGCTATTGTGACAGTAAGAATGAGTTGAAATACGTAGTCGAAAATTGACAATATGGTTGATAAAATTTAAGCTACTGTTAATACTTTCAGTGCTTATATTGCACAATTTGGGTATTTGCCTTAGCCAATATTTGAAAAAGGATACAAAAACAAATTTGTCATTTATATTTTAAATTAAAATAAAATACCATGGATTATAAAATATGCATACTCTATTTATCAATGAGTATTACTCATTCTGAGTTATATTGTAATAGTAACTACAACTTGTAATTTACAAATCAATTCCATTGATTTTTCACATTTTCTCAGCTAGCAGCCTGATTCTTTTTTACGGTTTTATACTTAAACCAAGGCATGTGAAACGTATAAGGATTATTTAAGAAGAGAATAAAATAATAAAAAAGCAATCAGTATTTTATTTATTACCAAGCAATATTAAAGTTACAAAATTTTTAATTAATAAGGTTTCACCTTTTATGAACTGGTTCATTACGTGTTGCATTCAATTGGGTATAGGTCTGATGATTTTTAGAATAAATTCTGAAGACTATATTCCGTTTAATACAAAACTGTAATTAATTTATTATTACAGTTATTAATTATTAATTTAAATTTTCGTAATTTATTTAAAATGCTGCTTAATTTTATTTAATAATTATTTTTAAGAATCCCAATACTAAACGATATTGTATTAGGAACGAAAGGATCAGAGAACGGTTAGAGGTGCCTCCATTAAAGGAAACCATCGAAAAGAGACAACTTAATTGGTTTGTACATGTCTGTCGGATGAAAGAAGTGAGAGAACCCAGAAAGACCATGGAAGCAAGACCAACAAGTAAAAGACCACAAGGTCGCCCAAGGATCTCCTATCAGGAATACATCCAGAGGATTGGGGGCAAAAGAAACAAAACCCTCGCCGAAATGAAGTTGCTGTGCCGGGACCGAGAGGTATGGCGGCGCTGCACAGTGGGACGAAACTATGTTTTTTCTGGACATCGCATTTTGAGCCTCTAAATATTATTGCATCGACTTCAAATTTCATATGGGTATGTTTTCAAAGGTGTAGAATTCGAATCTAAAGTCAGTTTTTTCCCAACATTTCAGGACTTTGCTCTGTTAACCAATAGTGTGTCTAAAAAAAAATCTAATTTTCGTTTTTTCGTGTTTTAATTCAACGGATATTATTTTCTATGATTTTTGATGTGCTCTATCGAATTTAAAAATCTGCAAATCGATCGGTTTAGCGTTGTGTTAGTTATACGTCAGAAACCTGATAGGTAAAAATTATTTTAAATATTGTTCCCAACCGAAAACTATTTAGTTATTTAATGGAAGTAATCAATTATAGCCCACAGGTTCCTACACTGTGGTTATCGAAATTTTATCGTTGGATCCATTCGTTCAAATTCGTCGTGCCAGTGTCAGCATTCAGACCTATTCCGATATCAATTTTAAGCATTCTTATTGGTGAATACCTGTGGATAACATTTGTGAAGTCCATTTGTTGTAGCAATTTGGACTACTTTTTTGTACAAGTAGAATTATCAAAGTAAATTTAAATATTCTCCAAGGTCGCAAGTGGTCGCAGACCATTTCGATCTTGAGTTACTTTTTACAATCGATATTTTTAATTAAAATGGGTTTCGACTTAAACAAGTATAAACATTTTTCAAAAATCAATTTTTAGTTGAAATTTTCAAATTTAAATACATTTATTTTTTGAAATTATTATTTTTACAGGAAAACGTTTTATTGCCAATTGTTTTATCATGCTAAAAACTGTGAACAGCAAAAAATTTACATCGGATGTGTTAACAATTTCTAATGCAATTTAACAAAACGGGACATTTGCGAGAACCTTTCAAACAAACCTAGTTTATCGATCTTTTGTACTGTTAGTGCGTAATAAAATTATGTTTAACGTACTGTTATTTATCGACAATGACCATAGCAAACATTTTATAAATGATTCAAGCCATAAATAGAAATTTTTGTTTTCAACCAATGTCCAACAAATTACGTTGGCTCGTCCCACTGTGCGCTGGATCGAGGCCCCTCTACGCCAGTAATGGCTCGAAGAGGAAGAGAAAGAAGAAGAAGAAGAAGAATCCCAATACGTTTCATATGCCCTCGTTCAAGAATATTTTGGCACAAACACCTAAAGAAGAACGAATCTTATACCCACGGAAATCAAAAAAAAAATTTGTAAGGAATAATTTTCCTGTCAGTATAATATATATATACACACATATACTTTAGTGTGTGTTATTTTACTAATAAATCTCCCTTGATAAATATCGCTATTATTTCACCACTTATTAATGAAAAAAGTAATAATGATTTTAACCTTGTAATGCTGATAAATAAACAGAGAATAATTCGCAATTATACATAGAAACCACAAGCATAAAACTCGATTCATGTTTTTCATTGTTGTTAATTATTTTTGAATTAAAGAAATTAATTTTAAAAATCTTTCATTTTATGCTATAATGGAATTATAAATCTAAATCAAGAAAGTGTTTATTTTTTTCGATCGTTATCGATAATAGCTTTATGAAATGTTATGAACAGTGTAAATCAGAAAAACAATACTTGGCTTTACATAATAATGTTTACTACAATAAATTCCTTTAATTTAAAAAATTCTTAATTTTAGAAATTCATTTTGTTCGTGACAGGATAGAGTTTAATAATTAATTTTAATCAATTTTATTATGTTTTAGGTAAATAAAAAATAATTTTTTAAAAATATTATTAAGGCTGAAATAAAAAATTTATCTTAAATTATAGTTTAAAAAATAATCTGAGGTTAGCATTAAGAAGAAGAAAGATGTAGGGTATCGCCTACTGTTATTTTTATATGGAAATGGATGGTTGTTTTTTATTTTTTATTTATTTATTTATTTTATTTTTTATGAATATAATATATACAATGTGGGTACCCTCGATTAAGGAAAATTATAGGCGGTTGTACTGAACCGATGTACTGAACCGAAGACCCTTGCTCTGATACAAATTTATTTTATAAAAAAAAAATTCAATAAAATGTTACATAAAAAATGTTTAAGTTACAATATGAAATGAATAATAATGTGACATTTCATTGGATATCTTTTCATATTGCATTATATATTATACGTTAAAATATGAATTAATGCAAAAGAGTTAATCTATTATTTAAATAAATTAGCTGAAAGAAGAAATAGGAATCTTGTATGTTGCCCTGTTCTATTTTGAGTATAAGAGGACGTTAAACCCAAGTAAACAAACAAATAAGTTTTGAGTGACAATGAGTTTAGCTGTAACTGCTTAAAATTAGAAGTTACTTAATCTCAGAATATATTTTTTAGTTAAAAGTTACACTTTACATAAATACAGAATAATTATCTATCAATATATATTTCTTTATGCACTGCAATAAATTAATGTATTTTTATTTTTATCTCAAATATTAAAGTTAGGAAATAAACAGAAATATCTTGAATTTCCCTGGAATTTGTTTTTTACTAGCTCCTTAATTGACCATTATTCAGCAAGATTAGTAATATCTTAATAAAAGTGTTCCTATATTGCATCGTTTATTTTCAATTAAAATGTGTTCCAAATCAAAATAGTGTTGAAATATTTATATTTACAGGCTCAATTCATATTTGCATAAATTAGTTAGATTCAATAATAAACGGGAAAATGTTTCATGTACAAGTGAACGTTTTTATAATTAACTGATTTTTCTAAATATAACACTCTAAAACTAAATAATTTTTATCATTATCATAACATTTACTTTTTGTATTTTATTAATTGTATACAGTTGTAAATTTCAATAAATAGGTATAAAAAAAAATTAATAAATAATATAATTAAAAATTTTAAGGACTGCATTTGAAATTACGTAAGGAAATTTATTAGGGACTACATATATTCCTATCTACATACTAGATAAAAAAAATTATATATTACTAAATACGTAATTTATGGCATTGTATGAACTAGTAAATACATAGATAACGTGGATAAACATACTAAAAATAGTGGTGTAATTTACCGACAGTAATTGATAGTAATTGAAATATTAGCACACACAAAGAATATTAATTATTATGCCGACGTTTCGGCTCATAGTGCAAGCCTACATCAGGGCTAAAAGATAGAAAAAAGACTAAGACTAAAACGAAAACAAAAGGTATGATAATTAAAGATAAGTATGGTGTACAAAAATCTAATTTAATTGTTCAAAAAATAGCGAAAATTATTAATAAACAGAAATGAATAAATAGAATATAACAGATAATTAGTTTATAGCAAAATAAATATAGATGTAATTAAAACAAAACTATTTATTGTTAAAGGAAAGATTATTTTAGAATTACAATGTGAAGACATTTTAATATTTAATATATGGGGTAGTAATGGTTCATATTATGAGGAAATAAAAATTAGCATTAAGTATATACAACAGGTTAAGTTAATTAAAAAATAAAATGGACAATTGATGATGGAATCTTGTAGTATCGAGAGAATATTGAAAAGGAGATTTTAAAAAAATAGATCTTTGTAATGATTTTTGTTGTGTGCTGTATCGAAAAAAATAAAAATAATAATTATACGCCTGGATAAGAATTTAAAAAATACAGTCTAGTTGAGGTAGCATATAACAGTGTCATATCTTTCTTCGTGATGTTCTTCATATTTTTTTTTATGACAGAAATATATTTGAAAATTTCAAATATCGAAACTAAAATAATAATAAAAAAAAATAATATTCAGAAAAAAGTAAATATTTTTTTTATTTTACGTCAATCTTACTAGGGAAGAATACTCACAGCTGGAAACCTCCGTGATGGTCATGTTGCTGGAGACTGAAGCTTAGGACCGTGCGTACCGTCACGGGCAAGGTGGGGGTTGCCTGGTCGACTGGGAGGTACTAAGTGAGCTAACTATCTACGGAAGAGTAGTGCCAGCACTAGTCAAGGTCTTGGCTTTTTCGTAGTTCGTTGTTGTGATCTTGACGCTTTTATTCAGTGGTTGTAGCAGTGATGTTTGTTACGTAATGTATTTATATGAATGTGTTTGGTAACTGGGGGTAGTCAACATATTGAAGGAAAAAGGAAGGGAGGATGTACCATATACATTTCTAGGAAAATAAAAGCATACAGTTGATTTTTTCAATTTTTTTTTTTAAATTGAATACAAAATATAGTCTGTTTTTTATTATAATTTTTAAAGAACGTATTATACAATAAAATGCTAACTTACTTTGTTTGATGTTAATAAACACACTCGACATGATGGTATAGAAGGACCAATACAATTAGGATTGATGAATTAATTGTCACTTCTATTGGGATTATTTTATTAGAATACTAGTTTCGAATGCAAAACATTCATCTTCAGTTCTAAAACATAAAAAAATTTTAACATATCAGTACTATGTTACATGGGTTATATGTATACTAAATTTTTCAAAAATTTAAGACCAGAAATCAAACATTGGTACTCCCCTTAGGAAACAATCCATGTAACATAGTACTGCTGTGTTGAAAATTTTGTATGTTTTAGAACTGAAGAGGTATGTTTATCATTCGAATCTAGAATTCTAATAAAATAATTTCAATAGATGGCAATTAATTCATCAATCTTCATTAAATAAACACACGTGGGAGATTGTTAAGTGACACGCTTGAAAAAAGGATGTCGAGCGTGGACTTAGCTATTGAGAAGTTGGGCGAAAATTTTCTCTACCTCATAGAATTGTAGACAAAATAATCGATTACAATCAGATCAAGGAAAAGAAGGGACCAAAAAAAAATTTAGGACGTTAATTGGAACAAGGATTAAGAAGGAGAATCGTCGTATGGCTAAGGATTGTGAGATAGCTAACTTCACGTTCAATTAAGGAAAATTTAAATTTACATTTCAGTACTAAAACAGTACAAAGGAAACTTTCTGAATATCAAATGAACAAACAATTTAAATAAAAATCCCAGTGTCCTGAATGCACCGCGGCCTTATCTCCTATAGGCCCTTCTGTTCGACACTGTCAAAAGCTTTTTCAGTGTCAAGGAAAATTGGAGAGCAGAATTCCTGTTTGTAAAATGATGATTTTTAAATTTAGTCGTATATTCCATTAATCCCGTTTGAACAGTTCCGCTACCTATGACTGTAGGACTGACAAACGTCTTACTTTTAATTAATTACAAAAGACTCATTTACATGATGGTGATTAGACCTATTTGAGCTTTGGGCCTCTACCCATCCATCCAATTCATCTCGTATTCAATCCTTACAATCCAAAATCCTTCGAAAATTCCTCAATACTCATCACTTTGTCACCAATAAACTTATCCATAAAGATCTTAATGTTCCATATGTTGCTGATTTAGCCGAACCTTGTCTCTCAACTTGCTTCCCACTCTATTCCCGATGATAATCCGAGGCGTCTAAAAAGAAGAAGGCCTCGAGACCTTCTAGTGTAGAATTTTATTGAAGTGCTACTGATGAATAGTTCTTTTCACGTGTTGACATATTGTAATCATTATTAACACATTTACTTGGTGTATATATTTTGTACAGTAGTTATTTTCAATAAATGGATTAAAAAAAAAAATTAGTCGTCACTTTTTTATTTTCCATGCTTTTAGATTTTTCTCAAATATTCTTAAAGCTCTCAACAAGTATGGGTATAGGTATATTAATTAATCGGATACGTATGTAATTTCACCACGGGAAGAACTTGGGATGAAAAGTACTGAAGAAACAACTCTCCCATTTATAAACATTTTCAAAAATAAGGGAAGATTTTTATTTTCCGCAAAGATTCTGTAAATCAATACTTCTAAAAGTAACTCATTTATTGAAGTTTCAACATACAAATAAGCATATCATTATTCCCATATACTTCTTACTAACTTAAAAAAAATTGGTGATAGTTATAGTTGGTATAAAATCAGCTTCGATATTTTAAATCCAATTAAATACAGTCGCCCACTTAAGCTGGGCACGGAAGGACACGGACGCTCCGGACTTTTTTCGGAGAGTCGCACACCTGGCCGTCACGGCACGGAAAGACGGCCCGGTATTTTTCAGAAAACCCCGTATGGGATTTAAAAGAAAAAATAGAATTAATTTCCTGAGTGGTGTGCACTGGACAGTCATGGCCGGGACGGGACGATCCGCTGTTTTCAAAAAGTCTGAAAGAAGGATTTTTAGAAAATCCCGACGTGCCTTAGCGATGACATTCTGGCAGGCTGCATATCGGCATATTTTTGATATATTACCGTGAACGGGGGGGGGGGGGGGGGGGGGGGGGGGTAAACATTCATCCTCAGTTCTCAGGAGATCTAAGAGATATTAAATAATTAAATTAAATTAACAATCTATGATTATTCGAAATAAACAATGTTGAGAGAAAAAAGCGGTTTCAGATGCGACTTTTATCATTCAAACTAATACAGTTCCTAAAAGGTAGGCCCTAGAAACAAGTTTTATACATAAAAAAAATGTTCTCCATTCAATTTATGACAAGGCAGCTGCCGTCAAATGTTCGATCCCAGCAACATCAACAGAGCTAGAGCGGGCCATGACTGCTGGAACTCTATCCTAATTGTATCGTTTTACTGAAGTAGTTTTTTCAAGAGAACATCTTGTAAAAGGAAGGAAAAGAGCCCAAATATAATCAAACTGATCAACCATTTGTTTTATCTTATAACTAATCATTCAAGATTATGAACAAATAACTATTAGACAGACAACCCTTGCGTGACTGAATACATTCCCTAATTTAACATGTTCGGCCTCGTCTCAACTAGATCCTGGAAGATTATTTAAAAAACAAAAACAAATGTATTATATAACACCACAAAAATTAATGTAATTTTCTGCTTGTGCGTCAGTTAACTCTCATTATAGTCATAACTCTCCACCTATCTAGGTGGCTATTAAACCTGATAAAGTGAAACAAAAGGAATTAAAAATATTTACGTAAATGAAAATCTTTTTAATTCGTCCTAAAACATGAGAATTAACGAAGCCAGTTATATTTGGATTTGCATAATTTGTTGATGTAATCTCAAATAAGTCTTATTTAACTCTATGCATTTTAAATATTTAGTCATCGTCATCATCATCATCATCATCATCATCATCATAATCTTTCTCTCTTTACTGCTGCGCAGTGTGGGGATTCCCTCTATAGAGCTTGACCCATGTGTCCCTTTCTTGGGTACTTTTTTTTCTTTCTGTGTAAATATTACAAGATCTATCTCTAGCTATCTCACTCAAAGACAAATAAGGATAGGTATCGATGCACGATATTTCAAATTATCTGTATTGTAACTATCGATATTCCATCTTTCGATATATCGATACATACCTTATGATATATCGTTTTTCTCTATTTTAAAAACAGTAACAAACCTTATAAAATTGATTTGAATAAGGGAATGTTTTCAATGTTTAATTTTTAAACATTAAATTTAACTTTTCCAAAGGTATGTAGATTAGCTAGGATGTATGTCGCTACCGTCTCCACTGCAGTGTCAGCAGAGCGATTATTTTTTAAATCATGGCGGACCATCACCGCCGTTTTAGTCCTGTAAAAAGTTATTTTATAAAAAAATAATCAGCTGTATTTAAGATATTAGAATTTTAAATTGACAAGAACCTTTTTCAAGAGTTTTGTATGACGTAAATAGGAACTGAGAAAATAAAACAAAGAGAGAAGCTATAAATTATCCGAACGATGTCCTCGCACCAGAACACTCCTATATCAAGGAATATTGAAGTATTTTGATTCCAAAAGTATTTTACTGCCATGGAAGGTGAACCAGTTGTCTGAATTAAAATATCTACGGTCATGCAGTAAAGTATTCGTCTCATGAAAAGTGATGCATAGGATTTGAGTTCTTTTTTTTCTCGATAAAATACCTGTCCTGAGATAAAAGTATTCTTTAATTGTGTAATTAAGAGCGCCATCAGATGTAGTTCCTTTACCACATTTATTATACTCACGTAATGTGTGTGTCGAGGCCGACAGTTTAGTTTTTATTATCAAAAGTGAGGAAGCATGTTGATGTTCTTAGACGCTAGTTAATACCCAGATGCACCTAAATAAATAATAGCTTAAACGTTAACATTGTCCAGCTATATACTATTTGGTCATTGTTATATATTTAAATTAGAGTTAAACGTTTAAATTGTTCTGTTGGCATATTGATCATATGTTTAGCATATTGATATATATATGGCAGATTGATCATACGTCCCCTCTAGAACAAAACTATTGCGTAAGAGAGAGCTCTCTTGAAGTCTATTTCGCATTCGGGGCGCAAAGCCGTACCATCACCAGACCTAGCAACTGCAGTGCGGGTAAAATGGGGCTCTCCTTAGTATAAATTGGGGTATCAACACTACAGCCTTATTCAGATGCATAATATATATATATATATATATATATATATATATATATATATATATATATATATATATATATATTTTTTTTATTTTTATTTTTTTTTTAATTTTATTGTTTCAAGTTTTCATAAATAGGGTTTATAATCTTTATTACTATATCTTAGAATATTTGAAAAATTTGAAACTAAGTTGATTAGTAACCGTACATTACCATTATTATTATTAAAATTGAAGATCTATTTATATATACAAGGTGATTCCCTCTTCGTGTAAAAAAAAAAAAAAAAAAAAAAAATGGTTGAAACTAGACCATAAATGAAGAAAAAGGCCGCTGACCACATTACATAATACTTCATCGCTCACTGTTTTTCGAAAAAAATATCCCCAAAACTGCAAATATCTCAAAAACTTTAATCAGTTTTCCTGTGGTATGATCAAATTAATGATTCCGTATCGATTTCATGGAGAAATTTACTTTTAAAACCGGAAAAACATGGTGTTTTCATTTGGCATACTAATCAGGGACTTGTGTGAATTAGGCATTATAATAATCGCTTAATGAAAATTTGTATTTTAAAGAAAATAGACTCTTCATTAGAATAAAAAAAAAAAAAAAAATTATTGTTGATCAGAAAAAAAAAAAAAAAAAACTGTCTATGAAATTTTAGAGATATTTGCAGTTTTGTGGACTGTTTTTTCGAAAAACAGTGAGCGTTGAAGTACTATAAAAAAATGTAGCTTTCCTAAATAAGGTTAAGATCAAGCTGTTCTTTAGGTCACAAGTTTGTAAAATTCAAGGTTATATGTATTCTGGTCATATATGAAATGTAATGCTAAATCTGAAAATGTGGTAAAAATTTGAAAAATATTTAGACAAAATAGATATATTATAGCATTTATGCTAAAAAACGTGGTTTCCTCTAACAGATCTTTGAATTAATCTATATCTGGAACGGGTTGGAATAGAAAGGTGAGTTCAGCGGCATTTTTCTTCATTTGTGGTCTATTTTCACTCAAAAAAATTTTTTTTTTTTTCACTAAGAGTGAATCACCCTGTACATAAGGAGAGACAGAAGGGAGAAAGGAGGGAGAGAGAAGTATATTTTTTCAGTATTTCCAAAGAAACAATCTCCTACTATTCCTAAGCTGCGTGGCATCTACTATTATATTCTCACTAAGTCTCCATCCCGCCTAGCGTACTTCCAAGGCTTCTTATATTTTCTGTTTTTCTGCAATTGGTTCTATACTAACATGAACCCATCCATTTTCGCCCGATTTTCTTCGTATTACTTTTTCAAGGACTAGATTGAGTTTTACAACGAGAACTCCCGTTTATCTTAAAATAACAGACAAAAAATTACCATAACTTTGAAGATTACACAGAAAATAGAAAAATAAGTAATAAAAGGTGAAATGATATTAATTCTGTATTCAAAACATAAGAAAGATAAGATAATTATGCATTATACCCGCAGGCACGTGGCTAGTTAAACGACTTGCTATTATGAATTCTTATATTTAATTTTATTTTTCTATTTTATTTAATATTTCTCTTTAAGTTCAATTGATTTGTTTACTATTATTGTTTTGTTTTTTTAATTTATTTATTTAATTTTAAATATGGTTTAGTTTGATGTTCTTTTTCTTTTTCATTTATTATGATTATACATATTGCTTGAATGAATTCATAAGCATCCTAAATACTTATTCCCTTAATTGAAGCAGTTGGTAATATTTACTCAATAACAACTTGATATAATAATAAAAAAAATATCATGTGCTATATTAGCTCCTTAGAATTCATATTTCAATGAAAGTGAGATGTTAATTATAGCTTTTTTTTGAGATATAAAAAAATGTCCATTTATTTCTACAAATAACAAAACTCTGATAGCGGGTTTGTACTTTGGCTATAGAACATCATTAAATAAAGAGAAGCCCAAAATTACTATAATCACTTTGAAAATTGTCTTGTTCCTAGAATATCTAACATTCGTAATGGATTTATTGAAATCCTTATTTAAACTAAGCTACATTTAATTTTGCCACAGTTTCTGTCAGTTTTTATAATTATAATTATAATTTTCTTTGGAAAAACAGCTATTTACGTAAGTGGGCTTTAAAATTATACAAAGCACAATAATGTGTGTATAGCGACTTTTTCAGAATTACAGAACAATTTTTTTTTTTTTAATACTTTTTGGGTATATTTTTTTTTTTCATAATCTTTGTGACTAAGGCCTACTCTTTAGGAGCTATATTGGTTTGAATGAAAAATATCACGTTTAAAACCCATATTTTCCCTCAACGTTTAAATTTCAACATTTCGGATAATCATTAATTGTTAATTTAATTATTAATTTATGTAATTTGATCATTTTTTATAAGATTATAGACGTATCCATGATCTATTGTTATTACCACTCAGGGAGAAATTGAGTATTTTTTTAAAAGTTTTTTTTATCAAGAAATAAAAACCTTCAAGTTCATAAATCGTATTTTTTTTCTTCGTTTTTATCCATTAAGTGCATTGATAAAGGTTGTAAAATTTCTTCAAACTTCAAAATGCATTTGAATAATCTTTTTTTTTGTAATGCTATTCAGCGTTTAACATAATCATCCATACTTATTCTCAGATTATTGTTTACGCTTGTTTATTCATCGTTTTTCATAATTTTCTCGATTAAATCCGGAGTGGATGTTTTAATGACATTTTAATCTGCCTGAATTGCATTGAGGTATTGCGAGTTTATCTTCCTTGTTTTATATCAATGCGTGGAAAATTTCGCTCTTAATTTGACAGTGAAAACAGCTAACGAGGGTAGTGGCGGAAAGAAGGTTCTGGGATAATCTGTATTCAGATTAAGAGAAATGCCATTTTAATTTTTGATTAAAAAAATGTTGAGTCCTTTACTGAGAGTGTTAAGGACGAAATATAAAGTCAAAAGAAGCGTGGTTGAAACCCGACGGGGGTGGGTTGACTTTACTATTATAATGGTAACATGGAATAAATCTCTACTGTCTCTTCGTTTTTTATTGATAGAATAGATTAATAATATGTAGGATAACCATTATTTTTGTCCTAGTTTGAGCATATAGGGACATAGGAACATATAAAACTAACAACAGATTATTTTTATATTTATATTAGTAAATATTGCATATTATTATTGTAGCTATATTCAATCCGTATGTGGATATCTTTAAACAGTTAAAATCCTTAAATACTGAAATATTTGTTTATTGAATTATTGTTATTAATATCATAATATAGTTCTAGCGTATACTAGTGGGTGCTTTAGGGCTTTATAAATAATTTGAAACACCTAAAATATTACAATTATTAACGTGAGTATGTATATGTATGTGTGCGTGTATGTATACATATATATATATATATATATATATATATATATATATATATATATATATATATATATTGTATAGGAAAAAATGATAATGTCCGAAACGAAAAACCCGCCTCGGCCTCCAGAAAATGGACTGTATGGGAAAATATCAAAACGAGGTTTCGCACCTTTGGGGAGATATTATTGAGAAGGTAGCATAAACAAATAGTACATAAGAAACTTCTTACCTTATTACTGCCGCCGACGGTCTGTCCGGGGGCCCCCGGAATCCTTACGGTCTGGCAAATGCTTCTCCTAAGCTGCAATATTTGTCTAGGCTCTCCTCCTCTTATGTCACCACTCATTAGGGGAAGAACTAAATCTTTAATGAACGTCACAGGAAATAAGATCACTTTTAAAATAGGAATAGGGTCCTGGAAGGCAATTTCACCTTGGTCATAAAAGCGATGGAAGACCATGAGGTCTTGGGAAATTTTAATAGGTGCATACTGGAGCACAGATGCTAGAAGAAAGAGGGATATTCATGTGGGGATTAACGCAGATAAGGGCTAGTTACCTAGAGATCCATAGAGTGCGTCTATATAAACGATATACTAG
The DNA here is from genome assembly GCA_003667255.2 of Euschistus heros. Taxonomy (NCBI): domain Eukaryota; kingdom Metazoa; phylum Arthropoda; class Insecta; order Hemiptera; family Pentatomidae; genus Euschistus; species Euschistus heros. The sequence goes on from RCWM02000121.1 coordinate 2,522,726, forward strand.
ATCTTTTCTCCTTTCCCCCCCCCCCTCACAAAAGCGCCGATTGGCGCGAACACACCGCCCACCAAAATTGGGATGTTGCCCAATTTTATTCCAAAAGTTATACAATGAAAATGGTGGGCAGGCAGCAAAGAATTTAAACAATAAAATAAAGAAACGAAAGCTCAACTTGAGTGAAGAGGAAGGTAAAGACAAAAAAAATAAAATAAAAATATTGTAACATGAATAGGAGCACAATTATACAATGTAAAGAAAAGGAAACAGCCCAACTGGGCAACAATTATATAATGTAAAGAAAATAAAACAGTACTCCTGGGTAGACAATTATACAAAATAAGAAACCAAAATAGCACAACTGTAGAAAGGTTATACAATGCAAAAGGGCATTATTCCGGGAGCGGAATGAGTTTGTTCATAGATCTAGTGAGAGTGCTGGTAGAGGTCTCAAAGGTGGCTGCTGAAACAGCATCAGGTTTGAGCTCGGAAATAAGAGTTAAAGGCCGGGAGAGTGAGGAGCTGTTCAGTCCCTTGCTCACAACAACGTCGCCCTGTTTCTTGGTTCCACAACGGCGCTTGGAATTTGAAGTCCACTTATAACGTTGAGAATTATAATTTGGAACGGCGTTGTCAAGTATGCCGCCCACCCTGAGGACCCCCAGGCTATCCAGGAAAGGAGTACGGCTGTAAAGCGGGTTTGCCGGCTTATCGGCACTGATATTTAGAAGAGTCCCAGAAAAATGATTAAAGGTAATGCCAGGTTCATTTGCGATGAGCGCAATGGGAGTAGACTTACGATCCGGTAATGGCTTGGTGCTTAAGTCGGTAACACGATAAGGAGGAGGCCAATGCTCCTGGCAATTGGTCAAAGAGGAGGGATCTTGAGTCCCTAAACAGAAATTGTTGGTCTGCGCGTAATGAGTAGGGGTAAGGCCCCTAGAGTCAATATGGGCATGATTAGCGACAGAAGAAACATCAGCAAACCCTACTGGGGAGAATTTGTCGAGTATTGAAATTTTACAGCGCACAGACCCTTTGAAATCGACAACTGGTGGTTTTAAAAAGGTGGGTTCAATAGGATTCGAGACAGGAAGCTTACTTACTACACTATCTTGGTTACTCTTACTATGTATTCTTACTGGGTTTTTATTATTTTTATTCTCAACAGGAAGGAATTTTGGACAATCTTGATTGGCTAAAGAATAGTGACTGTTTGAGGATGAGATGTAATTATCCTATTCTGTAAGGGAAACAAAAGACTTTTCATCAGATGAATTACTGACATTTGTATCAGCACCACCTGTTTTATTGATGTGATTAAATTTTGGAACTTGATTTAAGTTTAAAAAATCACCCTGGTTATTGATTTGTATTTCCTGGAGAAAGTTAAAATTATTTAATCTGTGATTACATGCATGGGTGTTAATAGAAGGGTCAATGTTTTCTGGAATGTCAGAAACATTAGAGTCTTTATGGTCTGTACTCAGGGGTTGTTCAAATGGAATATTTTCAATATTTTCAGTTTTCAAAGAATCATGGAAATCTTGGGAAATCTGGCAAACATAAATTAACGAAGTGGCTGATTGATTTTGCGATACGGTTTGGATAGGGCCTATGATTGCCCAACCAAAAATAGTACTGATAGCAATTGGACCAATAGAGCTTGGAATAAACGGGTGAGGCAATAATAATTGCGGGTATACATCGGCACCTAAGAGAAGGTCAATCTTGTCTGATTGATGAAAGTCAGGATCGGCCAAACGCAAATGTTCAAAGGCGCGAGCAATTTCTGGAGTAAGGTTCTTGGGAGGCAAATGGTTAGCGATGTGAGGAACCACGGACGGGTTTACAAGAATGTGCCTCTGAGAAAATATGTAGAAGATGTGGCACGAAACTGTGCCATGAGAATTGGAAACACGCCCACCTATACCTGCCACGGTAATGGGCATACCCTGGATTTTTTGACCCAACTGGTCACAGAGGCGCTCAGAAATAAATGATAGCTGCGACCCCGGATCGATGACCCCACGGACTGGAACGTAACCCAAGTGAGAATTAAAGATTCGTGCACGGAAGGTTCCTAGGAGTGAAGTCACGTGACTTCCGGAAGTACTACAACTCAGAGATAAGGAGGCGTCAACTGGTGCTTGACCAGTGGAAACGGATGCCGGTTCACTTGAGATGTGATCAGCATGAGCTGATGCGCGATTAGGCGCGGAATTCAAATGGAGATTTGAATTTACTTCTTTGACGGGATGCAATAGTGTGTGATGCTCTGGTGATTTACACTTACGACACGAAAATTTGGAGTTGCAATTACCCTTAAGGTGCGGACCCAAACAATTAAAGCACCGTTTATGGGTTTTGAGGAAATCAATTTTTTGATCTCCAGTGAGATGAGAAAATTCGAAACAGGAAGACAAGGAATGCGGCTTACGACAAAGAATGCATTTGAGGTTAAAAGAATTAGAAGGTGCGGCCCGAGTTCTATCTGATTGCGGTGAAGTATCAGGACTAGTGCTAGCAATTAGCGAATTAACTTTAGTGTTTCTATTTTGATTGATGGGGGGAGAAATTATCTCCAGCGTTTTAATTTGTTTGGTAATGAAATTTAGCAAGTCATCGAAAAGCGGAACTGATTTAGCAGAATTTTGCTCCTCGAAAGCCTTAGATGTGCGGGGGTCTAGATTATTTAATGCGAGGGTTACAAAATAAAATTTGCTAAATCGTCGATTGGTAGCGCCTTGATAGCCTGCACCGAATTTTGATGTACTTCAAGAAAAGTTTTTAAGTTATTTAATGAATTTGAACTGACGGGCTTAAAGTGTAAGATTTGGTTCAGATATGCCTGGGCTATCCTCCTGGGGTTTTGGAACCTGTGTACTAGAGCTGAAAAAGCAAGGTCGTAATTTTCGGCTGTGAGTTGAAAGTTAGAAATTACGGAAAGAGCATTCCCCTTTAAGTTGGATCTTAGATAATGAAAGCGCTGTATGGGGGTTAGAGTCGGGTTGTCGTGAACAAGGGCCGTGAACAACGAGAAAAATTCAGGCCACTGTTGTATGTCGCCTGAAAAAGTTGGTAAATTGATTGGTGGTAAGGAGAAAGCACTTTGAGCCAAATGAAGCGGGAACACCGTTTCCCTCTTTGCCAATAGTTGTGCTTGAATAATGATATTTTTGTCCTCTACAGGCATTGTGAAAAATACAGAATAAATAAATACAGAAATAAAAGGAAATTATAATATATAAGGCACAGAAAAGGAAAGGAGAAAAAGTTGCAAAATTGATTACACTAATTATTACGTAATTGTAACTGACGCCAGAGTATAGCAAGATGGCGGGGATAGTCACGAGACGAAGTAACGAGTACGTCACTAGAGTGGGAGTTGGTGACGTCAGATCACAGCTGACTGGTTGAAAATGGCCGACTATAGCGTCGGTTTTATATATGTAATTATTGGAAGTTATGAAACTTGGACAAAAAATAGGCCAAACCTTGCAATTTATACAAATTTTAATGTAAAAATCTTTAATATTAATAAAGCACCGAAATGAGTGGGTGATTACTCGCCCCAGAGCTGCAAAAACACTCGTTTCAAAGTTGCACAATGATATATATATGATATATACGGTCCGGATCGGACCAAAAATGTATAGGAAAAAATGATAATGTCCGAAACGAAAAACCCGCCTCGGCCTCCAGAAAATGGACTGTATGGGAAAATATCAAAACGAGGTTTCGCACCTTTGGGGAGATATTATTGAGAAGGTAGCATAAACAAATAGTACATAAGAAACTTCTTACCTTATTACTGCCGCCGACGGCCTATCCGGGGGCCCCCGGAATCCTTACGGTCAGGCAAATGCTTCTCCTAAGCTGCAATATTTGTCTAGGCTCTCCTCCTCTTATGTCACCACTCATTAGGGGAAGAACTAAATCTTTAATGAACGTCACAGGAAATAAGATCACTTTTAAAATAGGAAGAGGGTCCTGGAAGGCAATTTCACCTTGGTCATAAAAGCGATGGAAGACCATGAGGTCTTTTATTTTTTTAATATTTCCCCTAATGACCTAATTGATTCAGTCTTTAAATCTCATACCAACGACTACGGCTTGGATCAAATACCTTTAAAAATAATAAAACTCTGCCTTCCTGTTATCTTACCTGCCCTTCTCCACATATATAATTTCTCCTTACAAAGCTCTATTTTCCCTACAGCTTGGCAAAAAGTCCTTGTCCGTCCATTAAATAAAGTTCCTTCTCCTTCTTCAGTTTCCCACTTTAGACCTATATCAATCCTATCAAATTTATCTAAGCCATTAGAAAGATTAGCACATACCCAACTCAATTCCTTTCTTGACTTTAAAACCCTCCTTAATCCTTTCCAATCAGGATTCCGTTCCGGATACTCCATGCAGTCTTTTTGCAGTCTCCAGCTTTGGTAAAAATTACTCCAGACCTTTACTCCTCCTTAGAACAACAGAATACTACAATCCTGATCCTTTTTGATTTTTCAAAAGCTTTTGATTTTGTTGACCATACAATCCTTCTCTCCAAACTCCAACAACAAACCTCACTCATCTTCACTACCACTCTCGCAAGGAGTTCCTCAGGGATCTTCTCTTTCACCTACCCTATTTTCTATTTATGTTAATGACTTACTGAATCGCATCCACTACTCCCAATATCATCTTTAATGCTGACGACTTGCAAATATATTTTTCCATTCATCTTTCAAATATGCTAGAGATGACTTGTAAGCTGCAGAAAGACATAGATAGCATTAACCTTTGGGCAGTAGAGAATAAATTGAGTCTGAGCTCAGAAAAAATAAAGGCTATCCTCATTGGGTCAAAACCTCACCTAAAAGCCCTTCCCTACTATCCACTGCTTTTCCTCAAAAACCGTCCAATTCATTTCCAAAATTCCATTGAAAATCTGGGAATAACTTTCAATCAATATCTTACTTGGAGTAACCATATCTCAAATCACGAGGAAATCTATTTTTATTCTTAAGCAACTTTCACATTACTATGATTCATTACCATTAAGTACTTGACAGCTTTTAGTATCATCACTCATTTTTTCCAACTTTGACTACGGATGCATAGTATATGGAGGACTGTCTGATGAGCTCGAGATGAGATGTAAAGGAGTAATGAACTGTTTTATTAGATTTATTTTCAGGATCTCCAGACGTTCTCATATATCTCCCAGGTATTCTGAAATTGGTTGGCTTTACCCCAGTTTCCGACGTCAATACTTCCTAGGTGCACTCATATTTCAAACCTTGAAAACTAAAAAACCCACCTATATCCATGACCTCCTTACTCTGCGCTCCTTCATTCACCTCTTAAATACTAGAACCCAACCCATCAACCTTTACACTCCGGTGCATCAAACTGCATCCTTCAAGAAATCCTTTATTATTCGTACTTCCTCTTTATGGAATTCATTGTCCATCTCAATCGTTTATTTCTTTACCTCCTTAATTTTTAATCTTCCGAGCTAATGTAAAAAATGAATAATTATGTAATATACATTATAATAGTATACATAAGATGTATCCTTTTACAAGATGTCCTAGTTATTTTGTAACTCATAATTTAATTATTAATCAATTTTTGTTATTATCTATTATTATTATTTATTATAATTAATTATCATAGCCAGACGATTGTCCTATGTACTGTAATCATATATTATTCTTCAGGGACAAGTAATCCCAGAATAAAGTTCATTTTCTTCTTCTTCTTCTTAAATTATAACAATTTAAGCTAGAATTGGTATAATTTAAGAATTGAATTATCTAATTAATTCTAATTGCTGAGTAAATTTCAGTTTAATACAAAGGAAAAATCTTTTTCTATCAAATAAAGCCATTTATTTATAACCATACAACATTTATTACCTCCTTAATTTCCAATCTTCCAAGCAAATGTAAAACATGAATATTTATGTAATATACATTATAATAGTATACATAAGATGTATCCTTTTACAAGATTTCTCATTGATTTTTTAACTCATAATTTAATTATTAATCTTATTATTATTTATTATAATTAATGATCAAAGCTGATTGTCCTATGTACTATAACCATATGTTATTCTTAGGGGTCAAGTAGTCCTAGAATAAAGTTCATTTTCTTATTATTGCACTAGCTGCCTTCTCCTCCTCCAGTCCATTCCTCTTCTGTTAAAGGCCTCTTTGATTGCTTCCTCCCAGGTCTTCCTTGTGGTTGCCTTCCCTCTACTCTGGCCTTGTGGCCTGGAAATTTTGTCTTCCACCATTCACGAGACGTGCCCAAACCACCTGAGTTGGTTTTCTAGGAATATTTCTTCTGCAGGCCTCAGGTCTAAGTTTGTTCTTATCATAGTGTTCCTCACACGATCTCTTCTTGTTTTCCCCTCTATTTTTCTTAAATAGTGCATTTCCATGGCTTGGATTTGGCTTTGGTGCTTGGAGGTGAGGGTCCAAGACTCGCTTGCATAAGTTAGAATAGGAAGGAAAGTATTCTTGAAGACCACCTTCTTAGTTTCCTTTGAGACTTCTTTCTTGTCCAGGAAGCCGGAAGACTGTTTTCTAGTCTATGAATTGAGAATCATAATTCCTATCTTATTTATATTTGGAAAAAATAGTGGGAACAAGATTCCAAAAATTAAATCAAAGTGATGTAAGCCTTGAAAAGAAATTAGGATTTACTCATCATATACTATGAGATCACCATACCTGATGGGATTGACCACAATTCAAAGGGCATCAAGCCACTGAACATAATTTTTTATATATTGTTTAATAAAAATCATGTAAGTAATCCATAATAAATCTTGATGTTTACCCTTAAAACAATCATTTTTTCAGACTAATCCCAATAATTCTAAGGAACAAGTTGATTTTTCGAAATATATTTTAGTTTTATCACAGATGTAAAGTTTGGTAGGTGTTAATTATCACCCTTGATATACAAAAGTATCAACTATACTGCATGAACTTAATCTAACACCTACCAAACTTTACATCTGTGATAAAACTAAAATATATTTCGAAAAATCAACTTGTTCCTTAGAATCTCTGAGAAATACAATAAATATCCTTATAATCGGTAATTACAATAAAACATCCCTCAAAACATAGACTCACAAAAGAACAAAAGTACTCCTGTAATGTTGATTACAGGTAATTAGTTTACACTTCTCTTATTTGTTATTTATAAATATTTGCTGACATATAAACATATTAGTTATTTTAATAAGTTCTTTTATTTATTATTTTTTTTTTTTTGTAATGTGGGTTTTTCTTGATTTTTTATACTATTTAAAGAACAACTTTAAAATGTTAAACCTATTGGTTATTGTGTAATCAAGTAAAGGATGTAAGACAGGAACATGTAAACTGAAATGAATTTTTTTTAAATGTAAATATGTAAATAAAGCATTATTATTATTATTAATTTAAAAAAACAAACAACTAAATGTTAACTGTCTGTATTTTGTCATTTCATGTTGTTATTACCAATCGTTGGAATTATTGGGATTAGTCTGAAAAAATGATTGTTTTATGGGTAAACATCAAGATTTATTATGGATTACTTACATGATTTTTACTAAACAACATATAAAAAATTATGTTCAGTGGCTTGATGCCCTTTAAATTGTGGTCAATCCCATCAGGTTTGGTGATCTCATAGTATATGATGAGTAAATCCTAATTTCCTTTCAAGGCTTACATCACCTTGATTAAATTTTTGGAATCTTGTTCCCACTATTTTTTCCAAATATAAATAAGATAGGAATTATGATTCTCAGTTCAAAGACTAGAAAACAATAATTTTTTTCTAGCCCATCCCCATTATATACAAATATTCTTTAATTTGTTTCAATAAATTCTTTGACAAAAGTTATGAATTTCAACACTGAACGTTATTGCATCAGTTGCAGATATAAAGAGAGTAATTTTAAATTGCAATTAATAAAAAATTAATTTACCATACACTCTATACTATACCATACTCTAATATACTAACAGTTTATATATATGTTAATTTAAAATTCCTCACTGACCCTATTGGACAGATAAGAGTAAAAGAAATAGCAAGTTATAACAGTCATATACAGGGTGAGTATCTCTTAGTGTAAAAAAAAAATTGGGTTAAACTAGATCAAAAATGTAGCTAAATGCCGCAGATCTCACCTTTCTATTCCAATCTGTTGCAAATACACGATAAATCAAATACTTTTTTGAGGAAATCACGTTTTTTCCCATAAAAAACGTAATATCTCCATTTTGTCTAAATATTTTTCAAATTTTGGCCACATTTTCGGGTTTAAATTTCTGGAATAAGCATTAAATTTCCTATAAGAAAAGAGTACAAGTAATGGAAATATGCATTTTAAACATAATAAACTCTTCATTGGAATAAAAAGCAAAGAAAACTTGATTGTTTAATAGAAAATAAAGGAAAAGTGTCGATAAAGCGACACCAGATCAGAGGATCTCATGTTATTAAATTTATTTATTCATTATTATTATTTAGGATTTATTTTATTAGATTTTCAATGTAATGTTTAACACCCAGTGATAATGAACATATACCTTAATTTTGCCGTTAGCTTCTGAATGCAGATTGAGTCTAAGAATACTACTTTTTGAAGTGAATTTTATGGGCAGATGTTTTTAAAGGGGATGGCATTTCTACCATTCTATGTGGAGTTTCGTTGGTTTATTCATATTTGTAGTGCTATCGAATAGCGTTGAAAAATCATAGCTTGCCCAACAGATTGAATGATGATTAGTAAGATTTGTTACAAAATATCCTACCACAACTTCATCACGATATTCCACCTGAAGTTCGGCAAAATATGATTTTCCAACACAATGGAGCTCCTTCATATTATTCGAAAGCAATACAAATAAAAACCAACGATATACATGGATGGGTAGAAATGCCATCTTCTGTAAAAACAGACTCATCTGCCCATAAAATTCACTTTGAAAAGTAGTATTCTTAGACACAATCTGCATTCAGAAGCTAACGGCAAAATAGAGGTATATGTTCATTATCACTGGGTTTTAAACATTACATTGAAAATCTAATAAAATAAATCCTAAATAATAATAATGAATAAATAAATTTAATAATATGAGATCCTCTGATCGGGTGTCGATTTATCGACAGTTTTCCTTTATTTTCTATGAAACAATCAAGTTTTCTTTGCTTTTTATTCCAATGAAGAGTTTATTATGTTTAAAATGCATATTTCCATTAAGGGATTGTCGTAATGTTTTATTTACGCAAGTAACTGATTTGTATGCCAAATGAAAACACCATGTTTTTTCTGTTTCAAAAGTAAATATCTCCATGAAATTGAAACAAAAACATTACGTTTAACACATCATTCGAAAGTTGATTAAATTTGGAAGTTTTGGTGAGATTAGACGTTTTGTGGATAGTTTTTTCGAAAAACGGTGAGCGTTGAAGTAAATGAGACATTGTGACTTCCCCAAATAAGGTGAAGATCAAGCTGTTCTTTAGATACCAAGTTTGTAAATTTCAAGGTTACGTGTGCTCTTTTCTTATAGGAAATTTAATGCTAAATCTGAAAATGTGGTAAAAATTTGAAAAATATTTAGACAAAATAGAGATATTATAGCATTTATGGTAAAAAACGTAGTTTCCTCTAACAGATCTTTGAATTAATCTATATCTGGAACAGGTTGGAATTGAAAGGTGAGTTCAGCGGCATTTTTCTTCATTTTTGATCTAGTTTAACCCAATTTTTTTTTTTTTTACACTAAGAGATACTCACCCTGTATTAATCTTGCAGCATAGTTACAAAAAAAATAAAAAATAATAATAATCATGAGTATTATGTTCTATTTTACTAGATATTTGCATTCAAATGATCTGATTGGTAAATGGATTAAAATTTTTGTTGCAAAGATGATATTGTTTTTGCAATAATGAGGCTATTGTTAATAAAGAAAAATATTCTGTTAATTACACTCTACCAAAAAAATCAGTGACAAAAAGAAATAATGAATAAAATTGGCTACCAAACTTTATAATTATCAACAATTGTGTTATGGTTCTGCATTTAACCATATTTCAATGAATATTTATAAATAAGTTTATTTAGATCTAGAGACTATCAAAATTTGTATGGTTTATATCTATTTTATTCTTGAGGGTCATCAATATTTTTGAGAATTGTAATTTTTGTATGGTGTTTTTTTTTTATGAAGAAATAAAGATATTTTAATTAATCTCCAAAAAAATACTGAACCAAAGATTTTTACTTCAATTTTTGATGTAAATATTGCACAAATTTGAGAATGCAAGGAAGCGTATTGTCTGATAACTGATCTCCAATGACATTTAAAAAAAAAAAAAAAAAAAAAAAAAAAAAAAAGAGAGAGAGAGAGAGACATGATAGAGAATAATATTTTTTTAACTGCAGCTATAAAATGATGATGATATTAATGGGAAGGAAAACTACTTTATACGTAATATGGTATTCTTTAGAATGATTATTCGTCTCCTTGCAACAGTCTTAAGTCTAGGCATGGCACTTCCACAAAATTTGTAATTAGAGGCAGAGGTCAGTAAATTTTTGGAAATATGTATTTATATGTAAAATTGTATTGTCAAAACATAATTAATCTGCAATCATACAGTCCTGTGGATAAGTATAAACTCAATAGATAAAGTTGAAATATTTTAAAATCTCTAAAACAATACGTAACCAAAGTATTATTACAAACATAATTCTATATAAAAAACAATATCAGAGAGCATTTAGATGCCATTGCCTCAGATTATAATCCTAATGACACCAATACATTTAAAAAAATCTTAATTAGGTTGAGAATAAATATAGTCCCAGGGTATTAATAAACATTTATTTTTAATTTCTTCTTTGCTAATGAAAGACTGTCAATTCAGTTCACCTTTTCACTTCAAGTGTCATTTATTCTTATAAAATATTCCGCAAAGGACTCAAATAAATGGGATTGATCAGCAAAGCTTTATTGATTTAAAAAGGGGCGGTATGACAGAAAGGCAAATTGCATGCGAGTTAAACTGCTCACAGAGTGTTGTTAAGAACTTTTTGAATTTAGGACCAGAACAATAGAGGAAAAATAAAAGAACTGGAAGGCCTCTAGGATTTTACAAACATGTGAAAGGTGCCAGTTTAAGAGAAATATCAAAAACTGGAGCTTTTTCTCTCCTGATTTTGAAGCGATTTATTTAACCTTGGATGTGATGCCAGTTTAGAATGGAAATGGATAGCTGAGACCAGGTATTTAAAATATCGTAAAATTATAAGAAAGCCACTGCCAAGATATGACTCTACCACCACCATAATGTGACCTTTGAGGCAACATTTTTTTTCCTTTCTTGTAGTTTTTTTCCTTCTTCGTGTCAGTAATAATTAAAACCGTCCGGGTATATCAATTATAAACTTTTTTTCTTCGCTAAAGATCACCCTGGACCAAATGTGGTTTTCCTGAATGTGTTTTTCAGCAAACTGTAATCGACATTGAAATTTATGTTTTTTGTGCTGTCATTTATGTTCTTATAATTTTATGATATTTTAAATACCTGCTCTTACAGAAGAAGCACTCTAGGAGAGGTTTAACTCAGGTGCTATTTGCCTTTGTGCCATAATGCCACTTTCTGAGTCAATATTCCTTTACTAATCAATTGCATTTGTTCCAGTTCCACTCGGTGTTTTTTATAAGAATAAATGACTCTAAAAGTCTCTTTTTGGTGTCAATAGGTGAACTAAATTGACAGCCTTCATAAATAAAAAAATAAACATTTATCAATACCCTGAATTTATATTTCTTCACAACCTAAATAAGATTTGTTTACATGTTTTGGTGTCGTTAAGATTATAAACTCGTTGCCTCAGTTTATAATCTTAACTACATTTATATGCTCTCTGATATTGTTTTTATATGGAATTAAGTTTGAAATAATACTTTCATTACATATTGTTTTAGAGATTTTAAAACATTTCAACTTTATCTATTGGGGTTATACTTATTCACAGGACTGAATTTATCAAAATAAGATTTTTATTTTTCTAATCTTTAATAATATATTGATGTAAGAAAACCAAGTAAAAAGCATATTTTTATATCCTGAACAAAAAACTTGACCTTTGATTCTGAAAAAATGAAGTTTAATAAACACCTTATTGAATTTTCACAGCTTGTTTACAAAAAATAAAAAAAGTGAATTCAAGGACTATAATTTATAGCTCAAATTAATTGCTAATAATGTCCATGTCATTTTTAGACGAGAATGCATTTGATTAACTGACAAATCATACAATTCTTCCTTTTGCTTCTTGTTTCCCATCCAAACTGATTCTCTAGTTTTACATTCTGTACTTTGATTCCTCAAACATACAACTATAATTTGATTTTCTTGGTCAATGTTCATTTTTTACCACCCTTTGTAACTAATGAATGCACGATAGTGTGGTACACCTTAATTTATAGCCTTTTGGCTAGCATAATCTTCTCAAGGGTCCCACATTTTTACCTAGACTCAATCACTCCTATACTCCTTTTTCATTTAATTTTCCTCCGAAATTCATGTTTCCAGTTATTTAAATTTGGCTATTTATATTAATTGATAGCATTGACCTGTTAAATATTCAAATATTTATTTGTAGCCTAAATTTTCTTGTCTCTTCCATGCTTTCCTAAAATGTAACAAAATGAGAATTTTTAGTCCTTTTTTTGGATGATTAAGGGCCCGGTTTGGATGATTAAGACTGGAGACTAAGGTATCATTTGTGTGGGAATGATTTATGTTTGAAAAATAACCCTGCAGTTTGATCTGATTAACTGCTTAGGTTTATTTTTCATTTATCCATTTTTTGAAATTTACAACTGTATATAAAGAAACATATATACATCTAGAAAATGAGATAATAACGTACGTAATAACAGGACAATTGCTTGTGAAGCAGTAAGAAGTAGAACTTCAATAAAAGTTCTGTATGAGAAAGTCATATTCATTTCAGACGCCTCGGAGGGTTGTCAGGAATAGAATGGGAAGCAAGTTAAAAAACTAGTGGATTTGAATGGTTATGGAGTTTACTATCAAAGGACAGGTATCTGGTTTGAGCTCAATCAGCAACATATGGGACGTTAAGGTCTTTATGGATGAAGTTATTTGTGACATAGTAAGGATTTTTTTAAGAATTTTGGATTGCTAGGATTGGATACGAGATGGATTAGTGGAGTCCCAGATTTTAACTCTGTATGTCCAAATAAGTCTAATTACTGTCATGTCAATGAGTCTTTTATAACCAATATTTTACTCCAATCAGCGTTTCTGAAGTAAGTGCTGAAGAAGTCGAAAACGAGGTGCAATTTCTTGTCTTTTTCGTTTTCAATGTGGATTCCAAGTTAAATGTTAGTCCAGGTAGAGTCCTAGGTAGCGGATGTATTCAACAGGAGTTTGTGGATTACTGTGAAAGGATATCGTAGACAAGAGGTCGTAGGTTTACGACAAATACTTGAATTTAAATTCGAAAAAATGTCTTTAGTGAACTGCTATTTTAGATTTGCTGTGGTTAATTAGTTAGGTTAACCTACTATCAGTAATAAAAGTTTTTGAACAGATTATTATTTAGTAGATTTCGATAGTTGTGGTTAATGTTATGTAATACATTAGTAATCCTTACAGCATAGGTGAGTTTAGCTTAGGTTGTGCTGGTTAGGGTGCATTGTTGTTTACTGTTTGCTTACATTCATCATTGAATAATATTAGCAGAGACATAACCCACGTTATAAAATAATATAATAAAAAGAATATGTCATAAATAGTGGATAATGATCGGCTTTATTAATAAACAGCTATAATTGTGAACTGACTGATTGTGATATCTCAGTTGAACCTTTTAATGCCTATCTGGGACAAGTTATCATGTCCCATATTTTATTATCCTATTTTTATTTATTTAATCTAGTATTACACGAATTCACATTTCTGTGATTTTTCTCTGACAGGGTATTAAAATCGTTTTTATAAAACTTTATTTCTCTTATGGCATTCAATATTATCTATTAAAGAGATCATAAATCCAAAATTTGATAACTGGGAAGCATCGTCGGGTTTATCCTCAACCAACGAATAGCTGAAATACGAAATTCACATGAAGGCCAATGAAAAGTTTCATTTTAAAAAATTGGACTGCCGGTCTTCCAATATCTAGTGTTAAGTTTTAGTAGAGAATTTTATGATTTTTTTGCTCTCATGGAAACTTTTGTTTTTACTAATTCGCTAGTTTTCCATAAACCCAACAATGTAACACGTATGTTGGCAAGTTTATTCATAGTCCTATCCTGGTAGAATAGTAAAAATTATCAGGAGTAAGAATACCGTTGTTGTGTTAACAGGGGCTTTGCAACTGGAATTTATTGGAGGGGGAGAGCAAAATCTAAAATATCCATCGATTTTGGCTGATTCCGTCAATTTAAGATTGTAAAATCTCAATTTTTTATATTAAAAGGTTATGGTCTTAGACGATTATGTTATATTATATTGGATATATATACATATAAGAAAAAATATTTAAATATAACACAAAAAAAAATAGTCAGTATGTACTTATACTAATCCCTTAGTTCCTTGTGGCTTGAGTTTGCTTTAAGGAGTCATTAATATTTTTAAAAAGTACATGTAATACCAGAAAAAAAGAATAAAAAAAGGTCAAGGTAGGTGCCGAAGAAATTTGGGTCTGTCTTACTGTCGTTGGTTTGAGAAAAATTTTATGTTCAGTTTTTGTTGGAAATTCGGATGTGTTTATGTTTTTGAGTGTCAACAGAAATCTAAGTCCTTTCCCAGAATCTAAGTCCTTTTTTTTTTTTTTTTTTTTTTTTTTTTCGCTAATTGGGATGAGCGAGGAAACGATGCTCAAGCCTAGCGCAAGCGCATTTTATGTTCGACCACCAGTTCCATGCTATATTTTGAGTTAATATGGACGATTTTGGCAGAAGAAGGACATCCTTGGCTATTCTTCTTCCCCACTAATTAGTTTTCGTCCTTAAGGATTCTATTATTTTGTAATCTTCCAGGATTTAACGATTTTATTTTATTTAACGTCCTTAAAGATTCTATTTTAAGATGGCGAAAGGACATCCTAGTCCACACACACACACACACACACACACACACACACACACACACACACACACACACACACACACACACACACACACACACACACAAATATATTAGTTTCGTCCTTAAGGATACTATTTTGAAGTATTCCAGGAAATAAAGATTTTTAAGATTACGGAAGGACATCCTTGGCCACTGTCCTACCAAACAAATCAGGTTTCTTCCTTAAGGATACTATTTATTTTTTTATACCTTCAGGATTTTTTTATTTTAGTTTAAAATCCATTTAGGAAGATTTTAAAATGGTGGAAGAATATCCTTGGCCGCACATATATTAGTTTTCATCCTTAAGGATACTGTTTTGAGCTCCGCCAGGATTCAATGATTTTCAAGTTATACGAAGGATATTCCGCCATTATTGTCCTTTTAGTTTTCGTACTTGGGATACTATTTTGAAATATTTCAGGATTTAACGATTTTGAGATAGCGGAAGGATATTATATCATGGTTGTCAGTTGCAAGAATTAATAGTTCTTCGTCACAATTTTTCATTTTCAACAAAACAGAGTGGTTTTTACTTCATATTTGTGCAAGCAAAACTGAACGTGTAAACAGTATCGACATGATTTGCACAGAATGGCTTGCACAAGTTTGCGCAAAAGGCTTGAGCGTGTAAACCGGTCTTAACGTTTAGTGTTATGCAGTGTTATGGTTTAGTGATAGATGTTTCCAAGTAATATGCAGATTATACTCATCTTCTGTTAATATTTTCAGGAAAACACATCCCTACTGAAGGCCAACAAGTAATATTGATATAACTCACTCATTCCTCGTTCTAGTCTAATGGCTTGTTTTTCTAAAGTGTTATGCAGTGTTATGGTTGGTAGACTGAAGAAGATGGATGTTTCCAAGTAATATAAAGATTATACTCATCTTCTATTAATATTTTCAGGAAAACACATCCCTACTGAAGGCCAACAAGTAATATTGATATAACTCACTCATTCCTCGTTCTAAGTCTAATGGCTTGTTTTTCTACTCATAAAACGTTATGTGATGCTTCCTGGTTTATAAGAAATAGTCAACTATATCGTCAATTAGACATAGGATCAATAGACGATTTTATAAAAAAAAAAAAGGCTTCACCAGGTTTCATAGCCAATTACCTGCTTTTCAAGGTGCACTATCTTTCAACATAGGAGTTCGAACAACAATCCCCAGATTAAAACCATGAATCTCCGCATAAGATTCCTTAAAGCACTACCTTTGTGATTAAACAGGTAATTAAAAAGCCACTCCCTTACACGTTTATAACTTAATTGTAAGCAACTTAATCTTTTCAACAACTGCCCTTGAAAAGTACCAGCGAGTGCTTAGGAATCAGATCATGAAAATTACTATTACGAGTCTCCTCAAAATCGGTGTTTAGTTGAGCCTCAACAATGCGCGGTGAGAAATGTTACTTATTAAATATATAAATAAATATAATTTTAATCATAATTTAATGTCTAGGTTACTATCTGCTACATGGTCGGATTTTCAACCGTCTTTATTGTTGTTCTTTCGAGATCCTTTAAAGTTCAATTCTCCATTGAAGGAAATATAAGGTCATTTTCAACAGTCTATTTTGAAGTTTACACAACTAAAAAGTTTGGAAAAAGTATTTTGGTTTCTAAATTTGGTTTAATTTATTTTTTTCATTAATTTTTATAAAATAATAATCATGATTGAAATTTACTGTAAAAACCTCATTTAACTGTCATCAATGGGTCATTCCAGGTGGCGAGGTTCAGATTCGAGTTCAGCGATTAACCACAAAGGAAAAAAGAAGCCATTGATTAAAAATTTTCTTAAACGTTAAAAGTTACGCTGTTTAAAACTTATATTACACTGATCCCTGTTGAAACTGGTCGTTTTCGGCTTCTTCAACATTTACTGGACAAACGTTCTAAAATACCGATTAATTTTAAAAGACTCCTTTACATGACTGCACTATTATAGGACTTTTGTAGGATCCTAGTATTATCATAGTAGGTCTACAGATCGAACTATGAATTGCCGATAGTCCAGGCAGCTTTTTTTTTAAATAAAAGTTTTGGTGTTGTTTTGATTTTTGGTACTATATGGTTTTTTGGGGGAAGCGAGGTAGCTCAGTGGATAAGGCACTTGACTACCAAGCTCCCGGGCCCGAGTTCGAGTCCGACTGAAGGAAGAAAATTTATTTTCTGTTATTTCGGTTGTAGCTCGATTTCGAGGTCGGGAGACCTATCTGGGGCACACCCAGCCTCTAAAGTGGGTACCCTTAAATGGGGAAAAACCTGGCGGTTGAGCGAGATTCAGTCCAAATCTCCTCCTTTTACAACCGTTGGCCTAGTAACAGAACATCCTTACCTTAGTACTGAACCCAAGACCCTTCATGGGTTGTAGTGTTTCAGGTTTTATTTTATTTATATGGTTTTTTGGGGTTAATTTTTATTCGAAAATTAGGTAATTGTTTTGGAGTTGCGGAGTTAAAGCCAATCGAGTACCGACACACATGTTTTCTCGAAGAATTGCGACTTACCGGGAGCTAACCTTTTCGCCGCGCTCTAGCGGGTAAACAGCTGACCGGCGAAAAAATTGGTATTTACTAAAAATGTTGGAAATTTTATCCTCTTTAATTTTGTTTGAAGCTAATTTTCGAATAGAACTTATAGCTTTAAAGATATTTTAGAAAAAACGGAAATTCTCCATTTTGGGAGACATATTTCCCGGTTTTTGACACAAGCTGCCTGGACTATTAAACATCCAGTAATATTTCCTGTAAAATTTGTGCTAAAGGAAAACGAACTCATTGTTTTAATAATATTTTCTTTTACGTAAGTATCCACTCGTCAACACCAACTAATGACTTTATTCAAAGTGTTTCCTTTTTTCATTTTAATTTTAATGTTCCCACACTTGAACAGTCAACGTTTCTTTGCTTTCAAGAACAAAGATAAAATATAAAATCCCCTCTTATTTAATTTGAAATCTTTGACAAATAATTTAATATAATTTTTAGATATTAAACCATTGTGAAGAATGATAACGGTTATAATGCTTGAAATATTACAAACATATTTAATATATGGGTAGGATGGTTGGTAGACTGAAGAAGATAGATGTTTCCAAGTAATATAAAGATTATACTCATCTTCTATTAATATTTTCAGGAAAATACTGACACTACTGAAGGCCAACAAGTAATATTGATATAACTCACTCATTCCTCGTTCTAAGTCTAATGGCTTGTTTTTCTACTCATAAAACGTTATGTGATGCTTCCTGGTTTATAAGAAATAGTCAACTACACCGTGAATTAGACATAGGATCAATAGACGATTTTATAAAAAAAAAAAAAGGCTTCACCAGGTTTCATAGCCAATTACCTGCTTTTCAAGGTGCACGATCTTTCAACATAGGAGTTCGAACAACACCCCACAGATTGAAACTAAGACTCATGCAAGACGTCCTGATGTAAACACCATAACTATTTTATTCAGTATTTACTTCGTTACAACACCAATTACTGTTCTTATTGCTACAATTTAATTTTTATTATTTATTTACTTCTTTAATTTGTTTATTTATTTTGTCTTTATTATTATTCTCTTATATATATATTATATATATATATATATATATATATATATATATATATATATATATAATAACTCTTTATTCGATTTAGTATTTCCAGAGAATGTAGAGATAACCACGTACGCAGATGGCATTTTATTTCTCGTTACTGGTAAACGTTTCCCTCAACTACAATTAATCACCAATCAAGCTCTAATTATTTTGGAAAAATGGGCAACAGATAATAAACTCGAATTTAATACTGACAAGACAAATAACATAATTCTTACCAAGAAACGAATTATTGCAAATTTAAACATTAGACTCTATTCCAAAACACTTGTACAAACTGAAACCATGACATATTTAGGGATAACATTCGACAGGAAACTAAATTGGAAATCACACACAGACTACGTTGTTAACAAAACAATAAAAACAGTAAACGGATTAACTATCGCTGCAAGAAACAGAGGCACTAAAAATTATCTATGAAGGGGCTATCATCCCAAAACTCCTTTACGCCATACCCGTTTGGGAATCGGGAACAGTCAAACCAATCAATCTGAAAAAGCTTCAGCGGGTTCAGAGACTGGTGGGAATAAGGATAAGCAAAGCATATCGCACTGTCTCTTACGACGCTGCCTGTGTCCTTGCAGGGATAAAACCAATTCACTTAAAAATTAAAGAACTAACGACATTATACAAAATAAAAAAACAAGGACTAAAGTACAAGGACATGGAGCCAAGGGACATTGAAGACGAACTAGCTACTAAATACTGGATACATCCTGGTATACACGCTAATCTAACACAGTACATAACAGACACATGAGCTGCAAACATAGACACAGGAAGTATTGACATTTACACGGATGGAAGCAAAGACGAACAGCATACATGATGCGTACTAACTATATCACAATAACTGCTACTACGATGAACAATATAGACTAGACCAAAACTGCTCTAATAATCAGGCAGAGAAATTAGCTGTAGTTAAGGCCACAGAATATATTCTAAGACAAACGTACGTTCCTCAACACAAATACACCATTTACACGAACAACAAGACATTAATAGACTCAACTAATAACCCAAAATCCAACGACCCACTGAAACATCGACTCAAGACAAAATTGATTGAACTAATGAACCGTGGAACATCAACTAAATTGATCTGGATCAAAGGCCATAGTGGAATCGAAAGGAACGAGCGAGCAGATTTACTGGCAAAGACAGCTGCTCACGATTCAGAACTAGCTATAGACTAAAACCTCATTCCTATCTCATTTATTAAGCAACATATTAAAACAGTCTCACTTACTGAATGGGACAAACTTTGGAACGACTCAACAAAAGGACAACCCTTGCACAAATACATCCCAAACCTCACATTTCAAAATCACGATGCACCAAAAAGTACACATCACAAATTTACACAACTGCTACTCATAAAACGGAAGTATAAGTAATTCGGAAGTATTATATGACTGCATCCGAACACAACAGATACCTACTGATAAAGACAGTATTGATGAATGGGGACACATGGCCTTCTCCGGAAGCAAAGCTATATAAAAAATACAAGAAACCTTTAGTGAAATTTGCTACATCAATTGGACCTTACAAGTGAAGAAAGAAGACCACCCTTCGTCAAAAACTAAGAAAAACACTTGAAGAAAATCAACTTGTCTACTCGTTATACTTTTTTTTTTTCATTTTTTCTTTCCATTGTCTCAGATTTATTTATTTATTTATTTTTTAATTATGCCTATTACTAGTTCTTTTTTGTTCATGATTTTTTTTTTTTTTTTTTTTTCCTCCCCTGTTTGTTCTGATTTCTATATAGAACTTTTACAATTTGTAATTCATCACCATTAAAAATAATATTACACCTGTTAATTACAGGTAGTATGCAAATATGCATGGAACCTGTAAAAGTATCAAAATAAACGACCTTTCCATAGGGTTACTATGGAAGGGAAACAATAAAAAAAAATAAAATGAAATATATACAGTGGACACCGCTTATAAGACTCACTTTGGGATCAACAAAAAGTGAGTCTTATAGGCGAAAAGGAAAAAATATTATTAAAAATGTCTTTAATTTACGAAAAAAACTAAACTTTATTTTATCAGTTAATATTCGTAGCGTGTATGATCATCAGTTTCCTCCTTGTCAACTTCGTCATCGTTCGTGACATTTGATGAGCTGCTACTCCTGGCTTCTCCCATGACAGACTCACAGATCAGGTCCTCCTGATCCTTGCAATTTCAAGGTTTCGTCTATAATAGCGATAAGGTTTTTTTCTCATTTTTTACTATAATATGCTTTAAAATACGAATGATTCATTGGTCAAACGGCTGCATCAGTGACGTATTAAGCAGGTAAAAAAACAAGCTTGATGTTCTTCAAATTCACATTTACATTGTGAGCTGTGCAGTTGTCTACCAATAGCAAAATTTTCTAGACGGGACTGTTTTGTTTTTTTATTTCGTAGCAACTGAGTCTTATATCCTACGTGGCGAGTCTTATACCCGACTTTTTTTGTGTGTATTTGTATACGTCCGAAATGTTCAAGCCGTTTCTGAGTTTTATAGGCGGCTGAACCCTATAACCCATGTGTCTTATAAGCGGCGTCCACTTTATATATATAATTATTATTTTATTATTATTATTATATTATATATATTATTTTTCTTATTTATTTCTTATTATTATTATTTTTTTTTTATTGTTACTTCTTTGCATTTTTTTTCATTTAATTTATTCTAATGAAGCATTTTTTTTTTTTTTATATACTTCCTTTACAGTTACAATTATTCCAAAATTATAAAGACTATATGTTATGGGTGTCACACACAGACTTGCAAGAGACTATACCCTTCCATCAGCTATTGACCATTGTTAATATTGTTAAAACATCCATGTAAGGCTGACCATTTCAATGCCGATCTGGAAATTTAAAAAAAAAAAATAAAAAATAAAAAAGTAAGTTTTTGAGGCGTATATAGTGGTTTTAATAAGTAAGTATATGTATTTAGTCTTAGCGTAATTTTCAATGCCGATCGTTTATGTGTAAGTGGATATAAAAGTCTTTCGTTAAGGCATTGGCGTTTTAGTTTCACTTGTCATACTTCTGTCGAAAATTATTCCTAAATGTTGAACAGTGAACAGTGTTAGTCTCTTAAATTGGTACATTGTTAATGTAAACTTAGAAACAGTGACTTTAATTTTCTATTTTTTGAACCATTCTTGTAATTAATTATTGTAAGTAGTGCTGGAGTGTCAGTGAATCCTGATTATTTTGTTTATTAATTTATATTTTAACGATTTAACAAATTACATACATAAATTTTTGAAATCATTAAAATTTAAATCAATAAAAATGTTTTTAAAAAGTTCAATCACATTATTTTTCCATTAGGTTAATAAAGAAATTATATTACAATCAAGGAAAAATATTTTGAATATTGTTTCGATCTGAAGCTGTTACCTTAAAAAAATATGTTGGGAATTAGATTGGTACACGGCCCGTAAGATATATTTTTCTTTGAATTTTTACTGACAAGCGTGAATAAATAAATAAAGTTATAAATTAAAAATACGCACCCAGCATATTCATAAATAAAATTGTATAGAAATAAATGTTAAAAGATTTTTATTTTATTTTATTTTTTTTTTTAGCATAGACACTCGAAAGAGATACTGCATAATGTGAGTAAGCGCATAGCGGGAACGCCTTATTACTTATACCTCGAGCGTTTATTTTATCTTAGCATCTTAATTTGGTTATTCGAGATAATAGAATATATACGATGGTTATTTTTATCTTGTATCATTCTTTAAGCAGCAGAAAAAAAAAAAAAAAAATGAATTCTTAGCCTGATTTGGTATAAGCAGTTTCATCCCCTCCACTTCAAAGCCTACCCAACCAACCAATCCACCCCACTTTCGGGTCCAATACCGCTGCACTGTGGATTCAGCCGGGGGACAAGATGAGGTAGTCCAGTATACTCTCCCATCATGTTCGCGTCGTTGTGTCTTCTCTTTCTGTTTACTTTTGCCTCCGCCCAGAGCGTCTCCAAGTACAAATCGGAGTCACCCGTAAGTTTTAATGGATAATTCAAAGTAATTTAGCTTAGGTTTTCTAAATTTTGATATATAGGAAAATCACGTTCTTACTAGGAGATTGTCAATCTAACTACGTTTGATTAGCAGATTAGATAAAAACCTGATATTTTTATTTATTACATCTTTATTTTTTAGCATTAAGTTATACCATTAAAATATAATTTATCTAAATATAGTTTCTACAAAGTATCATCCTTTTCGATATTATGATGTGCTTAAGCATTGTTAAAGCATTACAGCTAAATTCTACAGAGGGACATTCGATGGAGACATTACACTGAGATTAAGGAAGTATCTAAGGAAATAAAAATAAGGGGAGTATATAATGAAAGAGAAAATAAATTAATAAACTATAAATAAATAAATAGAGAGTATTAAGACGTGAATTTGTCATTCCATTCCAGTTAGTTGGCTTTGAAGAGGGCTTCAAGGTAGAAAAAAAGAGGGTTGGACTGTTAAGGAACCATGTCGTAAAATATGATGTGACAACGTTTTATGAACTGATCTAGTAGCCCAGTCTAATAAGGATTTCACCTCGAAAATGAGAAGGTCCCATGTTTAGGTTTTTCGATTATATCTCGAAAAAAGTGGACTCTAGAAAAATAAAGTACAAATCAAAATTAAATTTCCTATAAAATTGTTTCGGTACATATTTGTTCTACTCTCAACGGTGTTCGAGATATACGTTATTAAAAATCGATAATTATAGAGAAAACATATTTTTACCTCACTTTTTGTCAAACGTATATATGAAATTAAAGTAAATTTAATGCTCTACTACTTTGTTTGTGACAATATTTCTGAGAAACAGTAGTCGAAGGCACTAGAAGCAAGTATTTGTCCAAACCGGTGCCCGCTTCTCCTTCTCCGCGCTATATCTCGAAAACGGTTAATCCAAAAAAAAAAAAAAAATAAAAATGAATGGAACCAAAATCATAGAGAACATTATAATGTACAAGTTTTGTAATAATTTTTATTGACGCTCGAGACATAGAAATCGAGATATTTGAAAAAAAAAACAACTGATTTTTGTGACCTTTGACCTTGAATATTTAAATATACTAACATGCCGAAGTCGGTGATTTTTCACCCCTTATTTAGAAGGCCAAAACGAAGGTATATGCAAAAATACAGCTTCATTGCTTCCTTTCCGAGATTTTCTGTATAAAACCCCTTATTTGACTGGGCTATAGGTTTTCTAAATAAAATTGTGTAGTAAAATCAGTCCGTCGCAGTGATTTGATCATAGAGTGAGATTGGATAAAATTCGCAAATCCTTATACCATAATCTTATAGAAAATTACACGCTGGAGAAAAAAGTTCATATAAACATGGGTCCGAAAAAGCACCCATAAAAAGTTATGGCAAGATGATTGTTTTTTTTTTTTCCTGCGTAGCAAAATGAAATATATATATATATATATATATATATATATATATATATATATATATATATATATATTTTTTTTTTTTTAAATTAAAGTAAAATCCTTAGTTTTTTTATTTCAAAAGTAGGCTCCAACTCAGACCAGCCCATTTTATCATTATGATATTGGTCAGATTAGAGGCAATATTGCTCAACATCAGATGGACGGTTTTTAATATTCGTCTCCTTTGGGGTAGCTCCACAAATGAAACACATAAAGATGGAGTTTGTTCTAGATAATATGCTGATAACACTACCATCCAGCATTGTGAACATTTCAAAACTAAGCGTGTAAATTTGATCGCTTTCAAATTTAATTTCAAAGGTTTGGAGTTGACAAATTTTATCTTTCATTGCCTCTTTCTCGTCACATTAGATCTGCAGTTTTTTTTTTTTAATTAATTTTATAGGTTTGTAATATAAGGTCGACGATGAACGCAGATTTTCTTATACGTCTTTTCCATTTCTCAATTTTATCAATTTTAGTGTTAACATTAAAAAAATATATTCATTTGTGTTTAATGCATTTTCAAACATTTGCTTACAATGATTATGACCAAAACTGTTATTAAATCCCCATTTACATTTGTTTTTGATCTCATTACAATGAGAGCATAAATTGCAATTTAATACACTCTGCACTGTTAGTTGCAAGAGTTCTTTTAAATTTACCCAAGCGCTAAGCTCACCAGCGATAAAATTAATAGACAATAGGGAATTTTTCGTCAAAGTTCTGTTCATTTACTGGAAAATCAGTCCTCATGCTATCAGTATACCGTATTTCCTATCAGACAAAAATAACCGTATTTCCTATCAGACAAAAATAAATTATTTTAAATCATGCATAAAGCTAGTGCTTAAAGAGGTCCTATCTATTTTATTCTTCAACCAAAGATTTTCCAGACATCTCTGCAGCAAAATGTAATTCATCAGATAACGTGTTAAGAACAAGAACTTTACTCGCCTTTTTTTTCCCTTTTTTTTTATTGGAGAATTCTTAGAAAAGGGTTTCCGGTCTTCCGCGTGTTCGGCTTGGTCCTGTTTTGAATCCACTGATTTAGTTGGCATTTAAGTTCCTGCTAAATTCAAGAAACATATCCCCGAAAAAATATATTACGACTCCTGTCGACCTAATTCAATTGTACATTGCATGCAATCAAAATACCCGACTTATTGCAGATATTTCTCTTCCCAATCGGTGGTTAAACTCTTCCACGCCCTTGAATGAATGTAATTTATCAGTGACTACAGCTATCTGATCTGAATTTTTGTGGAAAAACATATTTCAGCAAACTGGCCATTGGTCATGCTGTCTTTTTTAAACAACAAAAAATTAAAAAATAGTCCGGGCGCAGACAGGCGCAGTTAAAATTAACGGAAAATTAAAGCCTACGTACAAAGCAACAAGAATATGAGTTTAATAGGATTAATATATGTCGAATGTGGAAAGGGAGAAGGGACTTTATTTAATGAACAGACAAGGACCTTTCTCCAAGCTGTAGGGAAAATGGAGCTTTGTAAGAAAAAGTTATAGATGTTTAGGTCATTAGAAAGCAGAAAGACGAGGTAAGAGGACAGGAAGGTAAGAGTTTAATCATTTTTACAAGAATGCGATCCAAACTAAAGTCACTAGTTCGAAATTTAAAAACTAAAACAGTTAGGTCGTTTGGGGAAATATTACGAAAATAAATTAAAAGATGTTTGAGGAATAGAATGGGATGAGGTGTTTGCAGGATGTCTATGATAATGGGGATCAGTAAAAGAGGAATTAATTTTATTAG
This sequence comes from Euschistus heros, assembly GCA_003667255.2. Lineage (NCBI taxonomy): Eukaryota > Metazoa > Arthropoda > Insecta > Hemiptera > Pentatomidae > Euschistus > Euschistus heros. The sequence continues at coordinate 2,548,815 of RCWM02000121.1, forward strand.
GAATGACTGGAGTAGTACTGGTTGTGAAACTGGATGCCTCAGATTTCCACCAAACTCTCCGTTTAGATTTAGGGTCAGGATCTTGGGAAAAGATAATATGTAACTACTGAGCTTAGGCACGGTAGAATTTAACAAGTAGAATACTCCTCTAGTACGCCTAAAGCGTCTCCTGGCAGCATCTCTTCGGTTTCTAATTTAAGAATCGGTAATCGATGGAGAATTGAGCTTTTGAGTGGATTAAAATGATTAAGAAAAGGTGATCCACCATTTTATCAACAGAGGGGAAGTTATTGGTGGGCTCAATGGAATGGGGCAGTAAGACAAATAAGGAAACTATTCTTTTTGGGGCTAAGAGTTCAAGATTATGCCAATACTTATTCCTATATACATTCTACAACAAAAAAAACCGGACTCTCAAATCTGATCTCATAATTTTGTTAAATACATTGTGGAACGGCACAGGAATGCTTTTTGATAAATACACACCTTCCTGTCTTGAAGGAATGATGAATAGATTCTTAAAATGTCCCTTTAACTAAAATTTCGCAAATTCAGCTTCTTTGTAATTTATTGAATTGTTTTAATTTCTTCTATGCCAACAAAATTATGAGACCAAATGTGAATGTCCGGTTTTTTTTTGCTGTTGAGGGTATATATATACTTACCTCGTCTTTCTGCTTTCTAATGACCTAAACATCTATAACCTTTTCTTACAAAGCTCCATTTTTCCTACAGCTTGGAGAAAGGTTCTTGTCTGTTCATTAAATAAAGTCCCTTCTCCCTTTCCACATTCGACATATATTAATCCTATTAAACTTATCTAAATCATCGGAAAGATTAGTACACTCCCAACTCACCTCCTTTTCTGAATGTAAAGCCCTCCTTTATCCTTTCTAATCAGGTTTCTTTTCTAGATATCCACTTAAGCTTTCTTAAAAAATTCACAAATACTTTATTCCTTCTTTGAACAACAGAATATTACAATCCTGATCCTCTTTGATTCTGTTGATCATGCAATCCTTTTTTTGAACTCAATAACCTCACAATATCTTTATAATAATTCTCGGTGAGTTAAACTTGTTTCATTCTTTTTTACCTCAACGTTCCTAATATTATCTTAATCCATTGGTTCAAAAAACCATTAAAGCTCTTCCCTATTATCCACTGCTTTTCCTTTAAAACCATCCAATGCATTTCCAAAGTTTCATTAAAAACCATTCAGTAACTTTTAATCATTATCTTTCTTGGAATAGTCATATTTCCCACAGCATCAGAAAATCTATTTCTATTCTCGAGTAACCTCCAAGTTTTCGGAATCCATTACCACGAAGTACTCGACAACGGTTAACGAAGTACTCGGTTAACTTCTCTTGTTTCTCTCCACTTTTACGACGTATTCATAATTTATGGAATACTGTTTTGATCTTTGAATTTTAAAGAAGGTACATATACACCTATAATTTATTTTGTTCTTATGAATTCGGATTTGAACCTTAAATCTATTCACATTTACCTTTTATCCTTTATTTATATATATATATATATATATATATATATATATATATATATATATATATATATATATATATATATATATATATATTTATAATCAATCACAAAAAAATATTTGTTTTTAAACAATTAATATTAATTTTTTTTTAATTAACTAGATGGATTTAAAAGCTCTGCAAGTTTATAAATTATTCACAATGATTTTAAACCGATTTGGGCTCAAGGTTTACAATATCAATGACCCTTTAATTTTCATAGAAAATAGTCTAACATTTTTATTGTATCTTAGAAATCCTGTTGATAGATTTAATTTGTAATAATTCTCGAAACGCTTTTCCACTTATTTTGTTGGAGTCATTTAAATATTTTATTATTAATTTCTATTCACAAAAATCTTAATATACCTTACGTTTCTGACTTAGCTCAAACCAGATATCAATACTTTCAATATTAATATATAATAAAAAAATAAAGATATTGTTAGGTACTAGGAACAAGTCAATCGCAAGCTTTTTCAGCCGAGGAGTAATAAATAAATAACCAGGAGAGAGATAGTTCCGAAAAAAAAAGAAATAAAGAAAATTAAAACTGAAGGATAGTTAATATTTTGAAGAAGAGTTTGATGGCCGGATTACCAACAATTAAGCATTGTTGAAATAAACAAAACATTATTTTTAAAATGCCAACGTTTCGACCATATGGGCAGATGTAAAAAATAAAAATAACCTATACAGGACTTCCTGTCCTACAGTGTCCTTTAATTATGCTCCACTGATCCCCGTTGAGTAGATCACCTACCTAAGACTCCATCATGATAAACGTGGGACCCACATACGAGAATAAAAATACAACTCTGGTAGTTTTCGACTACTCCAACATTTACTGAGCAAGAAGCGTTCAAAGCTAACGAAGCGTTCAAAGCTATTTTAGAAATAATGTTTTGTTAATTTCAAAAATGCTTAATTTCTAATACCTTTGACTGATACCTCTCAATAACCTACTAACCTACAAGAAAATGAATATTTTTGATTATTTGACTATAAAAAATTATAATTTATAATTCTTGAAAATAATTCACTATTTTGAAAACATGTTTGCTTCCGCCTCTACCATAAAAAGTCATTGGCATCTTGAATTTTTCTTTTTTTTCGTTTAGTTCCACAAACAAAATAATAATCTAAAAAAAAACAAACATTTAATTTGTGTTTATATAATAAACGAATTGCCGATAAAAATGATAATGACACGACAAAACCATGTTTTACGATAAGGTTGCCCATGGAAGAATCCGTTCATTCGATTTCAACACACCCCAGTACAACGGAATGCCCACCTTAGATTTACTCCAAGATAACTTGGCTGAAGAGCAGTTGGACTCGTGTGTTATTGCCCAACGAGTCAGATCGAAAATTTGATTGCAGCTTCCTTATCAAAAACTTAATGGATAATAAAGTGAAATAAACTTCATTGATCCATTTTGTTTCTTTATATGCATATGTTGGGAATATTAATGTTTATTTTTTATTGGTTGATTTTTTTTTGTTTGTTTGTGTATTTTGCGGTCCCTGTTTCTTTTTTTTATATATATTTTTACTTGATTTGGCCTTTTTTTAATTTAACATTGTAATTAAATTTTGTATAATTTTAAGATAGCTATCTCTATGTACGTGATAAACAGGTAATTAATGTGCCTCCCTTTCACGTTCATGAGTTATTTGTGAGCAACTTTATCTTCCTAACAACTGCCCTTGAAAAAGTTCCAGCGAATTATAAATACGACTTAATGTCGTAAATACATATCACTTTTACAAGTCTCATCGAAATCAGTATTTTTTTTAGTTATAGCATTACAGTATGGAAAACTGCTTACAATTAGTAAATATATAAATTATATTATAATTTAATTTTACGTAGCTATCTTCATCTAGAGTTGGGAAAATATAATCATGATTAATTACACCTAACTTCCTGGAGTCAGTCATCTAATTTAATCATAATTTAATCTATCAGTTCATTTTTTTGTTGTCAAATGATGTTTTAGTTTATTGAAAAATCAACTGACAGATTTAATCGTGATTAAATTAGTTGATTGTTTCTAGGAGATTAGTTGTCAAATATTTAATCGTGATTACATTTTACGCTACTCTGTCTTCAACATAGGTAAATCTTAAGCAAGATTACGGTTTTTTAAATTTAAATTTTCTGTTGAATGAAATTTTCAATTGTTTATCTTATTTAAGTAAAAAAATCTGGAAAACGTATTTTGAAGGAAAAGTCATGTTGTGGTGTTCCGCTTCAGTGGAGTGGGATATCCTGACTAAAAACTCATGGCCACACATAATTCGGCTAAGCTCCTAATTTGGTTTAAAAAATACTTTGTTTTCCGCTCAAACAGTAAAGCAATAGTTATGCTTAAAATTTACTATAAAAACCTGATTAAACTGTCTAAACTTAGAACATTCCAAGTTGTAATGTTCAGATTCAAGTTCAGTAACTTAGTAGAAAAACTTTTGAACTTTTGACCAAAACTTTTCATAAATTTAAAATATTAATATTGATTTCCCATGTTGCCTGGACTGTAACTGCATAGAATGAAGGAATTCGAAATATTTAGTCAAAGAAAATTGTGGAAAAATGGGAGTGGCATTTACTATGTATGTTATTACATAAGTCCTTGTGGATGAACATAACCTTAAATTCACACTCTCATAATTAATCCTATCAGATTGTTTTTTTTTCTCATTATTTATGTCAATGTTTAATTGGACTAATTCTTTGATGCTTTGTGACTTGAGTCGGCTACATGGATCTACATCTTTAAAACGCACATACAATACAAAAAAAAAAAAAAAAAAAAATGTTACAAAGGCAGCCACCGAAGAAATTTGCGTCATAGAAGCAGCACTTCGGTCTTTTTGACTGGTTTGAAAAAAAAAAAAAAAATGATTCTTGGTTTTTGGAGGAACTTCGAACGCTTTTTGCATTTTGATATTTTTCCTGATAGTCGAGCAGTGGACACAAAACTTTATTGTGAACAGACAGAGATTTTATGCATTTTTGAATGCAAAGCTCACCGTTTTGGTCAATAGGAACACTACAGAAACACTCTATTTGAAAACACGAAACACGAATGTGTTTGATCACATAATATCAAACTATAAAGAAACAGTTGTGTAATGATTGAAGAGATAAAACAAATAGTTGTGCATATCATGATAACCTAATTGATGGATCGCGTGCAGAGTTGGGCAAAATTTAATTTACATCTATTTGACTACTGATTTCCTGGAATAAATCGCCTAATTTAATATTGATAAAATATTTCAGTTATTCTTTAGTAAACTAATGATTATTTGACTGAAACATTTAATCATTATTAAATTGGGTGATTGGTTCCAGGAAATCTGTAATCAGATAGCTACGAATAATTGTATATCAAACTTTTGCTATGATTACATTTTGCAAAACTCTTAATGCGAAAGAACGATGTAAATCCATTTTTGACAACTTAATTTTGCTGGGCGAACAGAGAGCTTTTAATCTGAAGAATGGATACGTGATACAATAATGATAAAATTTAGCTCTAATCCTTTACCAATCCTTAACTACTTTAAAACATCCGAAAGGATGATACTTTGTCAAAAGTAGACTTAGATATATTGTATCAGTGTACTATTTTTTTTTTTTTTTTAAAGATTTATTTAAGCACTACTATAATTAATTAAAAGCATAATAAATTGATTATACTAAAGATTATTTTTTTTTCAGGTTCCAATCACAGTTTACTATGAATCACTGTGCCCTTATTCAGTGCGATTTATTTTGAATAAGCTGGTTCCTACTTACAACAATAAGAGCTTCAACTTTGCTAGATTGATGGACAATCTGAAATTGGTTCCTTTTGGCCACGTCTACAACGTGAGTAATAGTTTTTATGCATAGAATATCCTTTTAATAACTTTATATTTATTCATATTGAAAAATCTGACGGATTTCTCTCCTGTATTAAAAAGTAAAAAAGACAGGAAAATATTTTATTATTATCACAAAAAAATAAGGATAATTTTCTTTGATGAATAAAATGATAATTTTTTTTAATAGCACTGGTTTATATCTCCAGCGGTGAGGGGTCAATATTCTTCTTATATTTCGTTCCATAAATGAATAAATGGATGAATAAAAAGTAATATTTATTCTGGAAATGATTGTCCCCTAAGAATAATACAGAGGCCCAATGACATGGTACTGTTGTCTGGTTACATAAATTTTGAGCAGATACAATAATAAACATAATATAAGAGACTTAAATTTATAAAAATAATAAAATTAAGAGAAATTTAATTAACATAAAGAAAAAAAAAATACTAGGGGCTACGTTTACATAAGAGATGAAAAAGGGAAACAAATAAAATAAATTCACATTAGTTGCCTCTATATGATGGTATCATCTATATATATTTAATGTATGTTTGAAGCTCGTTCAAAGCTTAGTTGACTTTTTATAATTATATAGTTATCCATATGGGTACTATCAAAGCAGTTTCCTATTTTATTTAGTTCCTATTGATAATGTCCGAAGATCATCAGCCTATTCCTCAAACTAGATCTGACTCAAATCTTAGAAAAATGTCTCTTCAATTGAGTTGGAAAACGTTTCTGTTTAGATATTATACTCTTTCGACCAATTGCTTCGTATTATTAGATCCATTAATGGCTCCATATTTCCGGAACATACCAACGATTACGGAGTGACGGTGCAGAACACGCTGTGTATATTTTTTAGTCTGAGTGACGTAATCGAAAAATTCTATACCTATAAAATATGTTACTGATTTTACTTATCTTCATCGCGTTTATTATCATGAGAAAGATTCATATTTTTGTAAAAGCTTTTTTATTTCACCTGATATGATTTAAATATTGCATTTTTTAATTAAAAGGTTTTATATAATGAGATATAAAAAAATTACTATTTTCTTAACCGAAGATAATGTAATTTTTTTTTTTTAATTAAATACTATAGAACATAATTACAATCTAACATTTCGGGAATTAAATAATAGAGCTGCGTTAATTCGTACAATGTTTACCGGGTAAGTAAGCAAAAATAAAATAGATTATTACGATCATAATAAATTAAATTATATTATAATAATCCGAAAATTCATAAATGAGAAAAGAAAAAAAAAAAAAAAAAAATTGTATCCAAAGCAATGTATATTATGCACACTATGACCGGTAGTCTTCTACATACAACTCTTTCCTCGCGTTAGAGAACTGAACTGGTATTTACTCTGTCCCTAATTTTTATGCCAGTGGGGGCTGAGTAGGGACACAGCCTGATCAGGAAAACAACTGAACCAATCTGTACCAAATTTTAACTACATCTTCTTCATAGTTCTTTGAAGGTTTAACAATAATAAAAGTAACCGATTTTCAATTAAATTTTAATTTAAAAAGCAATAAATATGTAGTGCGACAAGTGGAGTTTGAAAATAGACTGGAGTAATCGCATTTATTCCTATTCCAAGACCTATACTGATCTTTTATTTATGTTCTAAAGATTACAATATTCAGTTAAAGTTTCTTTTGCTTTTACAATTAGTAAGGCTATCAAAAACGCTGGATTAGATTTTGGTACTGACTGTTTCTCTCACGGTCAATTGTATGTAGAACTTCCTGAAAACCCTTACAATCAAATCATTCTCATGACATCTGGAGACAAAACTCGAAATATACATAAATCTTAGGTATGTATATATGTATATATATATATATATATATATATATATATATATATATATATATATATATATATATATTACCTTTTGGCGTACTTGCAACAATACAAGATTGTTATCAATATAAAAATAAAACTTCAATAATTAGTTAAAATTATTTAAGTTATTTAGCTATGAAAGCGGGGAAAGCCGTGAGCTACGAAATCTAAAAATAAGTTCAACTCTACTGAAGTGGCAGTGGAATCTCACTGGAACGATGTCTAATATCAGCTGATTTAGATCACCTTCTCTACATTAATCTGGATATGAGAGTGTCATATTCTGTAAAATAAATAAATAAGAAAGAAAACCAAGAAAAAAAAACAATTAACGACTTATTACGAACATTTTTTGTTATCAAAGAAAGTTAATTTAACTAATTTTCACGGATCAGCTTACGCAAACAATATCCTCTCTCCTCACTTTATCCCTAAATCTTTTCATTTTGAAGTTTATTTATTATTTTGTGATTCCGATGCATTATAGAAGTTTTCAAGTTTACTTTCTCTCTGCTCCATTACATGTTACATACTCCAAGTTGACTTACCGTTAGTGGAATTACGCTTTTGAATTTATTTTCTTGTCACATTAAACATACAATAGCTTTAAATCCCGACTTTTCCTTTACATATTAGGTATTCAATCTAACAGTTACATTAAAGAAGAAAATACTTACAACAATGAAATATGAATATTCATAATATAAGTATTATTTTAAAAAAAGTGAAAACACCTTACAAATAAAATGAGGTTGAAAAAAAAACTTATAACATGACTTTTTTCATTCAAACCAACATAGCTGCTAAACGGTAGGTCTCAGCGACAAACTTCCAAATATTCTTTTCGTTCTTTAGTTAGATCGCAAGGTCAGGGATTGAATCCAGTAGTAGTCCAGTAAAATAAGGCTCCAAAAGTCCGTTTTCAAGAAAAAACTACCGAACTTTTATTCTCAACGGATCTTTATGTTTTTTGGGGTTCTGAATTTATATTAAACACATATTACACCTACGCTAGCATGCTAAATGTGTATATTTTGGCAAAATATGACAATTATGACATGTTCAGTGGGCTGGTTCAGTGGGTGTTTTATATAAATTAAATATATACAGTGTGTTCAGCATAAGACTGCAGTAACTTCGAGAGGCGATTCTAGGCATCATTTGCAACAAAAAATTTCATATAAACTATAGCTCGATTCTCATCCGTTTTATAGATATTTTTAATTTTATGTTTTTTCAAGAAATTTCTAATTTTTTACAAATAATTGTCTATATTTCCTGAACTATTAAACCTAGAGCAATTTCAATATTCTCATTAGAAAGCAGATTAAATTTCCTTTACAATAAACTTATTTAGACTTCAAAATAGCAGCGTCCAGTACTTAACTTATTGATCCAAACATATGAAATAGCAAGTTTCTAATTCCGTTCCAAAACTTTGACTGCATTTTTCTCAAAAATATTACATATGTTACAAACATGCACTACTCAAAAAAAAACTTTTACACACAAACGCCTTTCGAATGGTATACCATGAATAGTGATAATTCCTAAAATGGATAATAAAATCACTTATTAATTACAAAAAACAAAGAGATGCAACATCGCCATTTTGGGAAATACTGGGAGAATGCTCAGAAAAGTTTTATTATGTTTTGTTAATAGAAAAGTAATTTAATCACTACCTATTTATCTTATTCTAATATTTGCAATTTAAGAAACTTTTAAGATGGTTTAATTAAAATTTGCATACTTAATTTACAATAATTTTTTTAAATGTCCTCTCTCTTCTCTCATACACAGCACCAATCTTCTTCTGACTGCAACTACTGCTAGGCGAAGTTCATCATGATTTTGCCGCATTGTATTGCAGCACTCATGAATGATGTTTTATTAATAGAAAAGTAACACTGAAATATTTAATCTATTGGAGTGAATGTCACTACAGAGGAGGGACTCTCCCTGTTTTTTATAATTAATAAGTGATTTCAGTATCAATTTTAGAAATTTTTTTTTAGTGCACGTTTGTAATAATATTTTACATATTCATGGCTATTTTATATGTTTGGATCAATAAGTTAAACACTGGACGCTGCTATTTTGAAGTCTAACTAAGTTTATTTTAAAGGAAATTTAATCTTCTTTCTAATGAGCATATTGAAATTGCTTGAATACTTTCGGAGTTACAGTGAAAAATGTGCAAAAAACGACTGCCAGTTGGCCAATTTCTACACTTTTCCCAATGACCATATCTTCGCGGTAAATGATCCGATTTCGGAGTAGTTTTTTTCATTTCGTAGGTAATAATTCCAGCTACAATTAATGTTTGTAAACCTTCTTCGATAAAAGCTTCGTTTTCGTGTTATAGATTAAAAAAATAACCAGTATTTTGGGCGTTTTTTTGCGATTTTGGTTATGAAGCCAACGTCTGCCGTGGTAGCAAACTTCAGATTCGGATTCAGCCTCCCCACAAACATAAAGATCCGTTGAGAACAAAAGTTCGGCAGTTTTTTCTTCGGCAAACCCTTATTTTACTGGATTATAGTGACTGTTGAAAGAAGTGCGTGGGGTCCTATTTTCCATCTAACGCGGATGAGCGATGAGATAAGCTGCACCTTGGGATTCAACTCCGCTTCGTTGTGACGGATCTTAGAAGGGTTATGTTTCTTTGCAGTACTCCAGCTGTATCCCCACCGATCACAAGCTCGTCCTGTAGATGTCTACTCATGGGCTCATCTAAATCTTACTGGCCTCATAGCAGTACTGGTTAAGCTGTTACTCGTCATTAAGATGTTTTTTATAACTCCCTGGTTTAGATTCGCGTATTTGGTAAAAGCAGGGCCACCTCAAGCAGGATATGACAAAGTAAAGACGATCTACAAAAGAGTGTCCTAAATGAGTTCTTTGGTTCCTCTCCTGAGCTGTTTTAGTGGGAATAGATAAATTTCTACCTATCCACAACGCCCCAACCCCATGATTAACTTACTTAATGGTTTCTTTTTAAAATGGTTAAGAACTGTTTTGTTTATATTATTATAAATCCCAATGGAGCCGATGAGGAAAGCTAGTTAACATAAAAATAGGTTTGTAGTGTCATGACCCAAACCTCGGAGTGCATGCTTATCTTAAAACCGGTTCCAAAAGTTCATTACCCCTCTTTATAAGTTGAGATATCTTGAAAACCTCTTTTTTTGAATAATGGATTTTCTGTTCCTAAAGCCTACTTTTTCGAAGGAATTTCTTTTACCGGTTATGTTGATTTTATTTATTATTTTCTCCACTTCAGAATTTATTGTAGCTGTGAGACCGGTTTCAAACGTCAGGTCGTTTTCGAACATCTAACTCTGAATATTGCCAATTAAAAAAACTAAAATCGGTCAAGAAATATATTTTCACGTTGTCATATTTTTAAATTTAACGGTAATTAACTATTTTATATTTGGTTAAAGTCTTAAAGAACGAAAAAAAAAATCCAGAAAAAAATATTCTATTGTGGAGATACAATGATTCATACTGCGTCTGCTTATTTTATAAAATCAAAACATGAAGAAACCAAATTACAATAATTTTTTTATTGTTCAATAAGATTTCGATGATTCATAGAGATCACCCACTTCAAAGTATCCAGTTGTTGGACTATCGAAATTATCAAGAATAAACTTTACAACAAAGTGTTTACAAAGCTTGTTTACTAACAACTATCTTGAAATCAAGTCAAGATTTATCCATGGGTGCTAGGTGTCCGTTATGTCAAGGTTCTATTTTGTACCTCAGAATATTCGATTATTTTCCTTAATGCTTACTTGTGGCAGGGTCCGAACTAGGAGATTTGTGATAGGAGGGGAGGGCAAAGACAAGTTTGTCACCACCATACCCCCTCCGTCCTCCCTCCATAAAAAAATAAAATAAAATAAAACATTTTAATGAATTATCTTTTAAAATTTAAGTAGTATAAATAATAAATAAAATTTAAAACCAACATAAATATGTTTTAATATAAGAAATTAGGATTTTCTTAAATTAAATTTGAATTTGCATCATAATTTGGAAAATCCAGTCAAAATTGTAGGTAAGGTTTTTAATTTTCCTCGATCCCCAATAATCAGTTGTTGCAATGTGTTATTTATTTATTAGTTTATTTATTTGCTTGATAAAGATTTGAGGTGGAAAAACTCTTATGTCCTTATAAAACATTGTATTATTCTTAAAGTATATTTTTCCCAGTTTTTCAATTTTTTTCAGTATTATCTTAAATCTATAAGTTTGTAAGCATTGATTTCTTTATTAGTACATTTGCTTGTGAATAGTTTAAATTATAATTCAACAAAACCACACAGCTCAGGGATCATATTAGAATTGGTCAATTACAGCTCTTTTTCAGGTTTCAGTAAAAAGAACAATGGTCTGAAGACAGGAGATCATGGTTTAATTAAAAAATACTATACTCTTATTTTCCTAAAAGTTCACTCTTCTGATCAGTTCATGGGCTGATCATACAAGGATACAAACTGCCACATATTCACTCAATATTCCTACCAGAACCTGACTCTTATCTACTACTACTATCTTATCTCTGTTTAATTTATTTCCTTACCAGCAATGAATCCTGATCTTCCTCAGAATCCTCAAGCCAGCAAAAACACCCTTAACTCTTGTTCTCTCCTCCTTCCTGGCGCTATGTTCATCACTTTACAAGGAATTCTTCTTGTATCATTCTCTCTACATTCTCTTGCAATCAGATCATATTCTGAAATCTTCTCTGTATATTTAGAGATAACATTACACTTTATAAGAGCCATTGTTTAATCCCCTTATTTCAGCATATATTTTTTTCTTTTGACAGTGTTACAATACTCTTCTATTTTCCTCAATCAATAAAGATTCTCACAGTGAAGTTTTCACACCCATACATGACCACTAATTTGATCAGGTTGCAAATGATTATTCGGCAACTACCTGAAAGTGTCTTGAGCTGGAGAATTTTAGCATTTCGCAATATGTAGGTATTTAAAAAGTGACACAACTCAAGAAACAGTATTTTTGAGTTATCATCATGGTTAAGTTTAATAGTCTTCAATAAAAGGTCAAAAATGTTTTAAATTAACATCAAATCCCACCTGATACATCTCATTTGTAGTTGGGATTAAAAGATAATTCAGGAACATTTTCAATATGTTCATTGCAAGTTTGTGCGATTTTACATTTTTTTATGGAGATTTTTGGGTGGTGTTACTTTTGAAATGCATGACAATACTAGAAAATTACCAACATTCATATAAATTTCATTTCACAGGCCGACTTTGAGAAATATGAATATACTTGTCAGCATGGAGTCCCCGAGTGTGAAGGAAATAAACTCCATGGATGTGCGGTCAAATATGTTGAAGATAAGAGAATATTGCTCAATTACATTTCCTGTCTAATGAATACTACACAGAATACTTCAAATAAAATTTTGTCTTATCCGGCTAATGAGGTGAAAATTTAATTTAACTTTAATAGAACTAAATTTTAAGATTTCTGAAAAATACATAATTATATTATCACATATATTTTTTTTATTATTAAATGAATCATGTTATTATTTTTTTTTATTAATTGTATATGAATATATTTATACAATCAATTAAAATTTAAAAATTCCAATGATTTATTAATTACCTATATAAAATATATATATATATATATATATATGTATATATATGTGTGTGGTATGTGTGTGTGTGTATGTGTGTGTGTGTGTATATATGTATATATGTGTGTATGTGTGTGTGTGTGTGTGTGTGTGTGTGTGTGTGTGTGTGTGTGTGTGTGTGTGTGTGTGTGTGTGTGTGTGTGTGTGTGTGTGTGTGTGTGTGTGTGTGTGTGTGTGTTTGTGTTTGGTAAGGTTCTTGAGCGTGAATTATTGCCAAATCACCTCCTTTCACAAACGTTAGCTCAGAAACAGTACAGCCTACCTAAGTACTGAACCCAAGATCCTTCATGGGTTGTAAGAGGTACAGGTTTTTTTATTTTTATTTTTTATTTTATTTTATTTTATTTTTTAAGGTTCTTGAGGTTCAGTCAATAAATAAAAACAAATATTTTGGTGACGTTTCGAGACTATATTGTTCTCATAATCATGCCAATGTTTCTTAATAAACGGAGTACCTATTTATTTTACCCTGTTTGAAAAAAAAAAAAAAAAAAAAAATTAGAAAAAATATCCATAAGGAATACCAGGTATGCAAGTTTAAAATGTCGTTTATTTCTTAAAATATATACACAGTAATTTAAAAAAAATTGCCTAGTGACATTCAACTGTTCTGCCATCATTTGTTGGGTTTGGGTATTGTCTTCGTCTAATAAAGATTGCAATTCGAAGTCCTCAAACTTTTTTGGTCGATTTTCTCGTTTTTGATCAGTAACATCAAAATCACCACGTTTGAAACTTTGAAACCAACGTTCACATGTCCTGACGGTTGGAGCAACATCGCCATAAGTCTTAACAAGAATTCGATGACATTCAGATGCCTTTTTCTTTTGATTAAATAAGAAAATCATGACATGCCGCAAATGCTCTTTATTTGGCTTAAAATTAGACATTTTTAACACCAAAGAAAGACTTAAAAACAACTGACTTTTGTAAACAAATGACTAACAAACAAAATAGCGTTTAGAGATAAGCAAATCCTTCAATAGGCTAAGAGCGCATTCTATTGGAATTAAAACGACATTTTAAACTTGCATACCTGGTAAATTGTGTAAAATTGTCATCTCCTCAGATTTCTGATTCGGTGAAGAAGTGGTTTAATAATTGTTTATATTCTTGATAATTGGCTCACATTGATATTAAAAAAATATTTTTTTTTTCTATTTACATAAATATTTTAATTGAAAAAATGTTTCTTTATAAAAAGTCATGATTTTATACTTAAAAACTTATTCTGTGTGACTAAATAACAGTGTTTTAAAAAAAATTACATTATATTTGTTTTCAATGATGGACTTGCCATTGGAAGAATTAGTCATGTTAGGAATAGAAGCATCATTTACATAACTTTATTATTCATGGCTATGTGATGGCCACAATCGACATATAACTTTTTTTTTTTTTAAATTTATCCACAGGAACTAGGAGTGAGAGGGTGAAACAACATTCCAATGATAAATGATTAAAAAAAAAAGTTATTATCTTCCTTGATGATGGTGTAAACTGTTCTGCTAGAAACATTGTCATAATTAAAAAAATAAATAAATAGAGATTTCTTTTTTTTTATAACTTGACTGATAACTCCAAATACCAATCCATTACCAATTCTACTTTCAAATGAAACCACTTCTTAGTTTTTTAAAAAGAAATTAAATATTCTTCCCTTGTACCAATAATAGGTACAAAAAAATTTATTTGTTGGGTGAAATGTTTTTTTTTTTAAATTTTGAACTGATGATTTTGTTAGTTTTCTGGCATTACCTTCTCTCTCATATTGCGGCTTGTAATATCATTGAACTGGAGAAAGATTATTTTCTGTTGATATCAATACATGCTGGTTGATGAAAGAAACCAAACTGAAATCATGTGTATATTTATTTATTTTTTTGGTATAATAAGGTTTTGATGGTTTGAAATGAATGAGATCTCACTGTCACCTCCCTCGAACTATCGAAAATATGAAGAGTACTGGTATTTACAAAAACAATTTTTAAATCATGTAAAAACGATTTACCCTTGGGTGCTAAGTCTTCATCTTGTCATCATGTCAATCTTTATTTATTTATTTATTTTTTATCTTATCATATTCACTGATTTTTGTTATTGTAAGGCTAATAGTTATAAGAAAACAGTTTACCTACCTCGGACTCGAATCAGATAAACGTTTGACATTCACACCCCATATTAACAATAAATGGTGCAAAGCCAAAAAACTTATCAGTACGATGCCACCATATTTCCGAAGAAAATCTCCACTATCAACCCGCAACAAAATTATTTTATATAAATCAGTCATTTGACCATTATTAACCTACGCCTCTCCAGTATGGTGCTACACATGTGACTCCAACTGCAAAAAAATAGAAAGGATTCAAAACCTATGCTTGAGGATCATTAATGATTACCCAAGGTACACAAAAATAACAGACATGCTGTACGACCTATATTTTCAAACAATTAAATGATTTATTTACACCCAGACCCATACCTTTTTTTACTCAACAACAAATTCAGAAAATCCCATAATACAAGCAATAGGCAATTATAACAAACTAACCTTAAGAAGATACGTACCAGACACATACTACTAGAATAAAATTTACTTAATAAGACATTCTTAGAAATTATTAGTTTCAGTAAAAATTTATTTTACCAATCAAAGTATTGTATAAGTTCATTTATTCTTTTATTGTAATTATTTTAACGCTAAAACTTTTGCTTATTTTATAGATTTTTTATTTATTTATTTTGACTTTATTAGATTTATTATTATTTATTTATTATTATTTTATTATATTTATATTTTTTATTTTATTTTATTAATTATTTTTTTTTTTGTCAGTTTTTCCTACAGTTTTAAAAAATGTATTTTAAGTTTAACTTCATTACTAAACAGAAATTATAGTGTGAATTGTTTTAATTACCAAAACATTATACAAATATGTTACAAAATTGTAAATTGTAAAATTGCGTGAAATAAAGCCCTTTTATATTTAAAAAAAAAAGTTATAAAAAAAAAAAAATTAAAAATTATTTACCAGTTACGAACTGATCAATTTGTTTGGTATCTTGCAATGCTTTCCCTTGCCATATTGTGGCTTATAATATCATTTAAGTGGAGAGTGATTTTTTTTTGGTGGAACAGGACCAGCTGGCAGCTCCAACATACGTCAATTGATCACTCTCAGAGACTCGTTTTGGAGGTGCATCAGAAGTTTAAAAAAAAAAAAAAAATATCAATACTTGACCAGAAAAACAATTTCTAATCTCCATTCCATAAAATAGTAATTAGTAATTGATACAAGGTGGTTAAACCAAGCATCAAAAACATTGTTCATTTCTAAATTCTTAAAAATATTTTGATTTATTTTCTTTGAATCAATTTGTAAAAAAAAAAAAAAAAATTATTTTTGCATTTTTCTTTTTTAGTGTAAAAGCATAGTTCCTGGCAAACAAATGCAAAAAATTGATAAATGCTATAATTCAAATGAAGGATGGGACTTATTTAATAGACATGGAGAATTGACTACAATTTTCTTTGGTCAAAACCGTTTTTATGTCCCATATGTTTCATTTAATAATGTAAGTATTAATGTTTATACTTTTAAGGATTTTGAATATTAACATATTTATAATTCTTATAAATCCTTTTATTTAACTTTTCATGATGCCAATAATTACTTATAGGTGTTAGTTACTTAAAAAAATAAAATAAAATAATTTTTAAAAAATTAAAAAGATAACTAGAAATAATTGTTTGAAGAAAAAAGGAATTAATCCATATTTTATTACGCATTATTATATAATGAAATTCAGAATTGTTAGTTATTACTCTTATATATTTTTTTCAGTAAACATATACTGCATAAGTTGTTAGTGAAATAAAGTACATGTTAGAACTCATTTTTTTGTTAATTTAATCAAATAAAATAGAGTTAGGTATATAAATATGAGGCCATTGTATAATTAGTATTTTTCATATATTTTTTTAATTTTAGGTGAAGAATGATAATCTATCAGAAGTTACAAAAGGAAACTTTAAGAGGATGCTTTGTATTCAAAATGGAGTGCAAGATGTCGCTTGTAGTGATTAAAGTTAAATTGTGCCGACAAGCCATATATCTCCTTCTCCCCTGTGAGCTTCTATAAGTCTCAAATTATTTGACTCAAATGTCAAAATGGAAAAAACAAAAACAAATGTGATATTATAAAAGCTATATGAAATGTTTTGATTATTACTGAAATGTAAACTAAAGACAATCATTAATGAAATGATTATTCCAAATATTGTTTTTTTTTTATTATGTTATGTGAATCGATCTTTATTTTGTATGTACAATATTAAATAAGAATGTTTCACC
This sequence comes from Euschistus heros, assembly GCA_003667255.2. NCBI lineage: Eukaryota > Metazoa > Arthropoda > Insecta > Hemiptera > Pentatomidae > Euschistus > Euschistus heros. The sequence goes on from RCWM02000121.1 coordinate 2,566,159, forward strand.
AAAATAAATTGAATATTTATTTCCCAATACTGTAATTAAATAATTTTGATATTTTTATCTACCAATTAGATTAGTGATTATATATCTATACAAAATGTTTAGTGCAAAACAAAATATTTTACTTGTAGAATCCATAAAATTACATTAAACTTGATTCAACAAAAGCACAACTGATTGATTGAATATTGAGAAAAATTGGGTTGAATTTTATATGAGGTTTGAGTCAAAATAATGGGTTGCATTTGTAGGTTTAAAACCATAATAAAGAATAATATATTCATATTATTTAGCCCTCTTGAACTGTCTGCTTAACAGGATAACGCTACAATAGATACAAATTACTCTTATATAATAGACTAGCATTTCCAGTTTTGGCTTTGCCCGCTCTCACATGTAAAAAACAGATTATTTAAACTAATAATTGAAGTTTTTTCTGTATATGGATACAAATCTTGTAATGAAGTAGGAAATCGAGCATTATTTCTTTAGTGATATTTTCACTCATTGCAGTCATTCTTAACCTGGTTAAAATTGCACTGATTAGGCATTTGAAGATTACATTAAGGCATTATTTGTCATCCAATTTTTAATTTTAACGTATGAGTTGGTAATTCAGATGGACTATTACAAAACACTTGAGGATAATGGACTGCTCTTACAGTGTTTGCAACTAAAGGCCAATGAATCATATTATTACACACAATATCAAAACGCAAAGGATCGAAATTCTGATTTGGTAATAATTAGTATTTGGCAGAAATAATTTTATAGATTTCATCCGGTTGAATTTTAATTTCTAACCCACAAAAGTATATAACAATCTGGCACAAGCCTCGTTTCTGCTACTCAACATTGTACAGTAATCCGGCTCTCTATAGTCCGGCAGACCCGATAGTCCGGCATCCATCATCTTGAAAAATAAATATTAGAGATTTTCTAATTATTGAGTGATTTAGGCTATCTATTGGCTCCACATCGTCTAAAACAGTGTGTAAAAATCTACCGCTCAGCATAGCACTAGGCATGGTGCAAGCTATGGCCAAAACATATTGGAAAAACGCCTTCGGAAGATGAAAATGTTGATGACCCATCAACCGGGGAAGCACAGGTTGTAAATGCCATTTCTTCTGTTCCGAAAAATTCACTGAGCTGTCTTCCAGAAGAAGAACTCTAGAAATGGATCGATATTGATAAAGATGAATCTACAGATGAGAAGCTTAGTGATGAGGCAATAAAAAAAAATGGGTTAAACCCAAAGGATTCACAAGAAACCGAGAGTGATGAGGAGGAAGCAACGTCACCAACCAACATCACATGGGCTGTTGCTTCGGAGGCATTGAATAAATTTGTAAAGTTTGCTGAAACGTTCAAATATTATGATGCTACTGAAGTAATCAATATGCACATCATTCTAAACAATTTTTATAAAAAGCGCAACCAATCAAAAAAGCAGGTTGATATTCCTTCAATGTTCCAAAGAGCTCAGAAAAAGACGATGCTAGATGCAAGTGCAGCAACATTGCCATTTCCTACTCCCTCAACATCATCTGGGGCTACTGGACCAGCATCGGTGCCAGCAGCAGACAGTGAATCTGAATGAATTCTACAGGAGTGTACATCTTTTTTAGAAGAAACATAACTTTTGGTTCTCTTTTCGTTTTATGTGTTGTAATGTTTGCTTATTGTGTTGAAATGTTTGTAAGTAATAATTTGTTGTTTGTTGTAATGTTAGACAACTGAAATGTTTAACTCTTTAAAAATGTTGTAGAACCCAATCATAATATGTAAATATATATATATGTGTGTATATAAATATAGTGCGTTTATGTATGTACTTCTTTTAAGAAACAGTTTTTAATTCAGTTTATATTAATATGCATTGTAACATTTTTGTTTGTGTAGTGTAACAACATTTTATCAATTCAATATTATATACATAAATATAGTTTATGTGTGTTTATTTATAGTTTATTCCCAGTTTAAACCATTTTAAAGGAAGACCTCAATAAACTGGCATATTCTATAATCCAGCATCGTCGGATCCCCGAGCGAGCCGGATTATGGAGGTCTTACTGTACATTTAAATTTTTATTATTCTATATTTTATAATTGATAAACCTTCCAAGAATTATGAAGGTATTAATTTCATTTGGCACTCATAGGTTCCAGTAATTTTACTATTGTAAACTCTATAACGGAATAGTGCTAACCACACATTGGTAGATTTTTGAACTTCACATGTCATACCACATATTTTAATATTTTATAAAATAATTTAATTGAATATAAGTAAATTTATTATAAATTTCAAGCTCTATATTCCTAAGCTCTTGTGCAGAATGGCGCATGCCGCCTATCGGTCAATTTTCAGACTTCACTTTTATCTACACATTATCACTTTTTTAATTAATAATTATTTCTAAATCAGTAGAGTTTATTATTGCTTAATCCCCTTGGAGGAGGCGCAGTAGCTCAGTGGGTAAGGCACTTGAATACCATGCTCCCGGGCCCGAGTTTGAGTCCGACTGATGGTAGAAAATTTTTTTTCTGTTATTTCAGCTGTGGATCGAATTCGAGGTCGGGAGACCCTCCTGGGGCACACCCAGCCTCCTTAAAAGTGGGTACCCTTAATTGGGGAAAAAACCTGGCGGTTGAGCGTGAATTCTGGCCAAATCACCTCCTTTCACAACCGTTGGCTCAGAAACAGTACAGCCTACCTAAGTACTTAACCCGAGACCCTTCATGGGTTGTAAGTGGTACAGGTTTTTTTTTTTTTAAATCTCCCTGGAATTATATAGATAATGTGGTAAAACTTTGGTACAGAATGATTCAGTAGTTTTTCTGGTTATTGATCACAAACGAACATTGGCTTCTCTTTTTCTATAATAGAATAGATAAATTAAATGAACAAGAAAATGGTAAAATGAATTAAAAAATTAAATTAAAATAATAAAGAAAAAAAAGAAAGAAAATTTTTAATATTAGTGACAATCTTAATATATATAAATTACGTGTCGCCGCCTAGGGGCCGGCTAACACCTAAACTACTGAACCGATTTTAATCAAATTTGCATACCGTGTGCAGTTTGATCCAAGAAAAAAGATAGGATACCTTATATCTTAATTTATAGTCGCAATATTATTTGTATATTATCTGTAAGTCACAATTATCTGTTAGCTCTATACGATTCTAACATATGGCGGTATAAGGTTATACTATTATATAAAAGGACAAGCAATTTTTCGTTTGTGTTCACTAACCGCCAAAAACTACTGAACCAATCTCTACCAAATTTTGACTACACCATTATAGGATGGTTTAGCAATAGTAAAATCTAATGATTTTCAACTAATTCTTTATTGAAAAATGAATAATAAGTGGATAACAATGAAGTTCAAAAATGGCGGCAATTGCCATCTAAATGAAAGGTTAAAAGGTACAGTGTTACTTAGAGGTGAACATTGATAATAAAATTTACTTATGTTCAATTAAATTGTTATAAAAGCAGCTATATGGAGTGAAATATACCAAATTTGAACTACATCATGTCCATAGTTCTAGGTTTAACAACAATAAAAATTTAAATGTACAATGTTGAGTGTTAGAAACGAGTTTTTGCCACACTATCACATACGTTTATGGTTAGAAATTAAAATCCAACCAGATCAAATCAATAAAATGATTTCTGTCGAATGAAAATTATTAAAAAACAAAATGCCGATCCTCAGCTGTTTAATATTGTATGTAAAAATATGAACTTTGAACCTTTAGTTGTGAGCACTGATAATGCAGTTTCTTAATAGTCTCTGTCCATCTGGATTACCAACTCATATATTAAAATTGAAAATTGGATGTCTAATTATGCTTTATGTTATCTTCAAACACCAAATCAATCTAAATTTAACCAAGTTAATAATGGCTGCTATGCGTGAAAATATCTTCAAAGATATAACTTTCAATTGGTCACTTTAATACAAGATTTTATCGCTAAACAAAAAATCAATTATTAGTTAAAATTCCTCGACGGGGGATGATGAAGTTATATATAGAAGGACAAGCCATTTCCGTTCGTGATCACTAACCGCGAAAACTATAGAACTATTCTGTACCAAATATGACTACATCATCTTCATAGTTCAAGGAAGGTTTAGCAATAATAAAATTTACATATTTCCTCTTAAATTACTGTTTATAAAGCGATAAATATGTGGTGGGTAGTAAAGCGAGCGCCATTCAAGAGAGGTTACAATGATCCAGTGTTAATTATAGCTAGAAATTGATAATAAAATTACTAAATTAAATTAATTTGTTATCCAAAAAGCTATAAATATGTGGTGTGACGTGTGGATTCCAGTGAAATTTAAAAATCGAATATGTGGCAAGCGACAATAGCATTTTAGTAAAACTAATGAACCTATCTGAACCAAATTTTAACTACATTATCTTCATAGTTCTTGAAAGATTTACAATTAGAAAATTTACTATAATAATAACTTATAATATTATATAAAAGGACAAGCCATTTTTCGTTTGTGAATGATCACTAACCGCGAATATTACTGAACAAATCTGTACTAAATATTAACTACATCATTTTCATAATTCTAAGAAGGTTTAGCAATATTAAAATCTACTGATTTTTAATTTATATTTTATTAAAAAAGGTTAATATGTGGACAACAGTGCAGTATGAAAATTGACCGATAGGTGGGGAGTGCCATTCTACACGAGAGGTTAGAAAAGAGCTTGAAATCGATGATAAAATTCACTTAATTAACTATGAAGACAATTATTTAAAAAAATTTAAATATGGTGTGCGATATGTGGATCTCAGTGAAGCTTGAAAATCGACCGATTGTGTATAGAGCCATTCCACAATAGAGTTAACGATGGTAAACTGAACCTATCTGTACCGACATCTAAATAAATAATTTTTATAATTCTAGGAAGGTTTTGCAATGGTAAAATTTAGAATAACTAAAATTTAAATGTACAATTTTGAGAGGCAGGAACGAGGTTTGCCACACTGTCATATACTTTTATAGTTCGAAATCAACATATAACCAGATGAAATCAATAAAGTTATTTCTGCCGAATACAAATTATTACTAACTCAAAATGTAGATCCTTTGCTTTTTTATATCGTGTGTAAAAATATGATTCACGGGCCTTTTGTCGTAAGCACTGATAATGCAGTTTATTTTCCGCAAGAGTTTCTTAATAGTCTTTATCCATCTTGATTACCAATTCATACATTAAAGTTAAAAATTTTATGCCTAATGGTGCTTATATGTAATCTTCAACCACCTGATTAGTGCAATTATAACTAGATTAATAATTACTGCTAAAAAATCATTGAAGAAATAATGCTCAACCACATGCTAAAATACAAGAATCTTATCGATAAACAAAACTTTAATTTTTAGTTGAAATTATCTTTAGTTATGAGGGCGGGCGAAGCCGCGACGGGAATGCTAGTAGTATAAAAAATAAAATAATTTAAGTTAAATTATTTAATTTAAAAAAAAAGATACTTGAAATTGTCCAAAAACAGTATTGGCTTTAGGTCTTTCCTGAGGATGGGAAAGTTATTTTCCTGAAACGTAGTGGAAAAAATCAAATTTATTTAAGGAGTACATGCTCATCTCATGTGTTTATAACTGAGGATTTTTGTTTGATATATGGCCTCTCCACTTTCATGTGAGGCTATTCTTACCATTATTATAGGTAATTTTATAATAGGTGAGAGACCATTTCTTTATTTTTTTTTTTCTAAAGCAAGAACTTACTCAGACTTTTCCTAATTTTGTTTTACATATTTGGGAAGACTTATGTATGTTGTTCTCATTGCTACTAACAAACTTCCTAAAGATACCCAAATCAGTAATGATCTCCCGTGTTGCTTTTAACAAAATTTGACAAGGTAATTGAGCCATAAATAAATCTAGTCTTGGATTTAACCTAAACTTACAGCCTCCAGCATCTAAGTACTCAACAAGATTATGAAGTAAGTTTCCATCCAGCCTCAAAGTAGACTCCTTCAGTGTTGTTTTAATACCTGAGTTAGCCCTATCTCATGACCAGTTTATTCAGGAACAGACAAGTTTGTAACAGAGTGTTGCCATTGTCTAGAAATTGTTAAATCAAAGATTTGATAAGAAAACCATAATTTAAACTACTATGTGGATTAGCGACTTAGATTTTTCAGATCGATTCTTAATAAATGAAATTTGTTGCCTAAATAAGTAAGAATTTGAATGCTGATTTTAACAGAGAAAAAAAATGACAGCAAATTTAAATTATGCTAGTTACTTAAATATCATCAGAGCTTTATCCCAATATTGGAAGAATCTGTTAAGGTTTAAAAACACCTTGAGATGATTAGTCAAAGTTAATTGATGGAGTCCTTTCACAACCTTCCTTCCCTTACAAAACGTACAAAGTTAGGCAAAAATCATGCTTTGACATCTTAGTACAAACTGAATCTTATCTAAGCAGTGACATGCTACAGACGTAAAGAAACATCTTAGTTTGTAAGAGGTTTAATAAAGGAAGACATCTATACAAAGAAATAATATTTTGTTTTTTTTAACTTTTTTTATTTGAACATCCGCAGCTGGGGAGCGACTGCATAGGATAGAGCTGCCTGGTGTAGGCTTATTGAGAAGGCAAGGACCACATCGGTCTATAGAGCCATAGAGTTGTTGTAGTACATAAAAAACAAATTCATTACAACCAAAAACTGTATTAAAACTTGAAATTAATCATTATATCCACATTAATAATGGTGCTAGAAAAAATTAATCAGTAACAAATTTGTGTGTTGGTCATGAATTAAATTTTTTATACCATTACAATTTTATAAAAATTAGATTTATAAATAATATTTATATAATAAAATAAAAGATTATACTTTTCTAACTGAAATATATCAACAGATATTTTTTAATGTCTTACAATAAATCAGAATAAATGTTCAATAGTCTAATAAAATTTTGAAAACATCTTTTTTTAATTTTCTTCATTTGATAAATCAGATATTTTTTGTAACTTTAAATCTGTGCTACCTGTGAATAGTAGTTTAAGAGCAAAAATCGTATTTTAAATGCACTTTTTTCCACAATGGCTCACAAATAAATATTTACCTCTGTACTAGTCATGCAAGTCCATTAGACCACATATAAAAAAAAAAAAAAAAAAAAAAATACCTTTCTGGTGCTTTCCATAACCCAAAATTCATGAAGACATTTTACACACAAAATGCACTTTACTGACTATTCAAGTGCCATAGATATAATGTTAAATAGACACCAGTATTAATAATAGTCATATGAATGTATGTACTCAATAACAAAACTAATTTCTATAGAAAAAAAATTAAGATACCTACTGATCATGTTTAGATATATAGTAATTAAATAATTTATTTAGATATATCACTTTTACTTTAAGTAGTTAATATTCTGATAATTATTATTAAGCTAAGAGAATACTTGAAACAAAGATGGTTAATCTCATAATATTTAAGTACAAAATGTTCAACTTGAGATGAAAACCTTGAAAATGTTAAAAAAAAAAAAATTTATTTAATTATATATATGGAACTTCTCGAGAGACATTAATGAATTTTCAAGTGCAGTATTTAGGTTCTGATCAGTTTCTAAGAAAGATTTAATGAAAACACATCGATTAGGATGTAGGAAATGTATTTATCCTTAAATGTGTAATTTTGCCATTTGCAAAACTTTTTTTTAACAGAATAAATTTTTCAAAAAATATATTTTGGAAAAATAAGTTTGGATTTAGAATTAGTTAATTAGAGCTATGACTTCAAGAAATAAAGTGGATACAAAAATAATAGGAATAATAATATCAGACAATATATTGTCTGACAATATGGGGGGAGAGCGCTATTGGGCTCTCTAGAAAATATTAAAAGATAAGAGCCTACCTAATAAGCTAAAAATAAGGATATATCAGACAGTTCGCAGATCAGTTATACTGAATGGGAGCGAAACCTGGACATCCACTGCATAGAATGTAAGTATTCAATATAGATGAGCAAGAAAATTATGAAAAAGATTTATGGTCTTACTAATGATGGAGAGAGGGAGAAAGAGGGTGGATCAAATAAACCATCAGAAATTTGTATTGTACATATAATACAACTATAATTTATAAATATATTTTAATATATTTACTGATATGATATATTGTATGTAAAACTAACGAATGTGAAAAATCGCTTTTTTTTATTTTGAATGTTTACCGTTGTATTCTACAAGGCCTTGTGGTAAAATGTCGAATCTGATAGGCTTTGAACCTTATTTTTGTTGTTTTCATCTAAATTCACCACCTTCCATAGTCTCCACCAGGCGGTTCTTCCTTGTGCGTTATTTCTCCAGTTTCAAACACTCAGCAGGGATCTATTATCCTTGGTTACAGGTTCCGTCCACCTCAAATTGGTCTTCCTACTGATCTTGTACCATAGAATCCATCTATAAGGATCTTTTTTGGGAACTACCATATCTTTCATACATACCACATGACCTGCTCAATGTAGTCCCAATTTAGTTCCTAAGTTCTCCTTTCTTGACATTTTAAAATTTGAAGAGGTTCCTTATTCTTGTTTTGTCTCCATTTTTTTCATCTTCTATGGGCCTAAAGATAATCATGCTCTTAAAAACAATAGGAAATTTCTCATTTGCCGTTGTCAAAGCTCATGCATCCAAGCCATAAGTTAACTCTGAGTGATTCAGAAATCCTAATCTTTATCTTGTTTGAGAGACCTATATATTTTTTATTATTATTTTTTTTTAAATGATGCTACAACCCGGTCACAGGTCTTGGCCTCCTCCAGCCTCTTCCACCAAATGCCATGGTCTTGTGTGATGCCATCCAGTTCTCTCAAAATGTTTTTAGCGTCCTCCGCTACACCATCCTTCCACCTCAACTTTGGTGGTTTCCTCCTTGTTCCATGTATTGGATGTGTCAATACCATCTCAGGAATTTTCTTATCCTGGCAATATACCTACATATCTCAAACACCTTAATTTCTTTGTTCTGAAATCAGCCTCTCCAAAGGCAGTGTATAGCTCATGGTTAGAGCTTGGCTTCCAATCTTCTCCAGCATTAACAGCTCTGATAAATTTGGCAACGGACTTTTATTTCAAAAATCAGGAACTCTTTTTCAACAACTTTAGATAATGTTCTTTACCTTTCTAGTATATATATTTAGTGACAAATTATGCGCAGACACTAGAAGGAATTTTTTTAATTTTTACTATTTGTACAAGATGGGGGCTATGGCTTGCAATAAGGTCATACTCCAATATTAAATAAAATTTTATTTAATGCGTTTAATTGGGGTAGGGTAAAAAATCTGGTGGTTGAGTGCGGATGGTGACCACATTACTTGAACTGAATACAGAAATCTTCATTTGTTGTAAATGTATTAGTTTTTATTTTATTTCTGTACTTTTGAAAACATTTTAGTGAAAACAAATTTTTTTTGGAGTTGGTAATCATCCATTCTGATCATTAAATTAAATCTTCTAATTAATCAGAATAAAAGTGACAATTTATTTAAGATGATGAATAAACTATAAAAAAAATAAAATAAAATAAATTGCTAATAATATTAAAATAAAAATATTCAGTAACCCTTAATATTTTGATTATGGAAATGAAATAAAAAAGATTTTTCAGCTTTAAGAGCTCTTTAATTTTCATGAATTTTTGAGGCAAAATTTTACGGTTAGTATCGTGAGGCGAAGAAACGCTTAAAAATAGTTTGATAATAAATTCTATAAATATAGCTCAGATTTTTGAAAAATGAAATTGTTAGGTAATACCACAATAAATACCAAGAAGTTGATGACTTTAACTTCTTCTGCCGTCAGGTGTCGCTGGAGTCTTACCCCCACCAGTTCCTCAGGATTCTTGAGTCTCTAGGCCACACAGTCGCCCGTCTTCGTCGTGAGTTGTTCTCTGTGATTGTTTGTGCTAGGATTCTGCAACAATATATCTTGAGTCATGCCTTGTTCCGCCGTAACGCTCTCTTTGGCGACAATTACCGCTATAATATCGACTGCGCTTCTCGCCATAGCATTCTCGACGGATAATTGGGTCAGCACCGAAGTCAGGAGAAAGCAAATTAAGGTATGTAGACTATTAATTAATCATTTAATTTTCTTTTTTTTTGGCATCTTATTTACCAGTCAGGGTATTCTTCTAGGTATTAATTATATTTTAAGGTTTATGTTTCCCGACTATAAGGGATGTTTTAAAGTAGGGCAGAATGAATTGGAAAGTGACGGTTTTATCCACCTTTATTGAAGTATTTATTAGGAATATACTCATTAAATTTTAATTTTTTAATCGGCTGGTTTAAAAAAAAAAAATCACACATGATCCTGAACCAATCTTTTGGGATTCAATATGTTGATTATAAACGATTGAAATATATGGAACAGCTACAAAAAAATAAATAAATAAATATTAAAAATAAAATAATATATATATAAAGAAATGTTTTAAAGAATGGTTTCTACATCAATATCTGTTGATTACTGAAAAGTAGTCAATTCAAACCCAAAGAATCCTGTGAGTTATAAAGACCTTGAAAGTAAATATTGTCATGAGTCATTCCTGAAGGAGAAAAAGAATGCAAAGAAAAGTTCATGAAACTTTTAAATATTTTACTTTGATTTTTAAAAAACTAATCGATGTTGCGCAGTTGTTTTTCTGATGTATGTTGAATTTAAATGGTAATCTTTATCACTGACATATTTCAATTTCATTCCTAGCTATTAGTGTTTATTTTGAACAATATATTGAGAATTTGTGTAGGAAACGAAGTTCGAATGTTGTTCCATTAGTGAGGACGCACTACGTCCTCAATGCACCTGTGATGTGTATTCATCCGTAGGGGTGAGCCTAATGGTACACTGAGGAGAAAACACACAAACACACACACACACAAACACACACACACACACACACACACACACACACACACACACACACACACACACACACACACACACACACACACACACACACACACACACACACACACACACTCACACACTCACACAAAATGCCTCACTTAAGTTAATTACCAATGCTCAAATTTATTGATATGTGAAACAAATTAGAACAATAAAAAACAGCTGTATTAATTAAAGTCAAATCAATAATATTATATTCAAATTGGGGTTATTAATTTTCTCTTTTTGCAATTTCTACGTTTTTCATAACTTTATAATTATTTAGATGATCGTGAAAAATAATTTTATATTCTTCTATCAGAAAAACCTGAATTCTCGATATGATTTTGTTATAGTTAGAAGTCTTTTAATGGTTGATGGCTTGAGTTATAAATTCTTCTAAGTATTTTAAATTTATTTGAGATGTTTCCTATTTTTCTAGCCTCTTAGTACATTTTTTTAATATCATACTTATTTAAATATAGCATTATAATTATTATTATAAGATTCCTTATACATCATATCTGTTTAAATGAAAATATCATCTGCTACAGCTTGTCTAATCTTGGCCTGTGGTCAGGAGCTTTTAAGATAACATACCACAGACTTTTTTTTTTTTGGTAAATAATTTTTAACTCAAAACAAAAATATTTCCTCCCAGCAATCACGTTAAATCAAATCTAAACTCATGATTCGACATACTTTGAAAATATATTTCAAGTCTGTGTTTGGTTTGCGTATATGGTAAGCCTGTAACTTTTTGTTTGGATCTGACAACTGTTGACGTATTCACGTTGCTGTCCAGTTTTCTTAAAAAATGTAGTTCGAGAAGCAGCTCTCATGGCAGAGTTGAGCACTTCTTAAATTATTTTCATGAATAAACTTATTCCAACTTGTAAAAAAGAAAAAATATTTTGCTAAATCATACCTACCTCCATTTGAAGAACTCTCAGTTGAATTAATTACTTTTTAACTCATTACAAAAACTAGGTGAATCCTGTGGACAAGTCAAATGAAATTAAAATATAAAATTTCGTTTAAAAATGACAATCTTAATAAAGTTTTCTTTTTTTATACATTATATAAAATTCCTATGTTTTCTTCTTGTCCTGTTTTGCTGTTTTGTTAAAAATATACATAACAGATATTTAAAAACTATTTTTTTTTCCGGACCTATTTTTAGTTATTAAGTTAAATAGTATGACCTTATATGTAAACAACTATTAATATTCCTTAATATTAATAAGACATTTGACTTTTTTTATGATTAATTCTAAATTTAAAATTAAAGTTTCCTTCATTTCACTCTAAAAAACAATAAAAAATAAATAAAAATAATAACGCTTTGAAAATTGTGTTCGATGTCGATAAAAACCTAGAGCGTTGCCTACATATGTCAATCCACTGTATCACCTCGAAACCCAGATCTACAAGACCTAAACTAATGCAATCCTTCTATCTAGTTATAATAAATGAGGTCTATTTATTTTTAAATATGTTATATAGTTATAACTATATAATGGAAACGAAAACATTCTCCGCCTAGATAAATTATTATCTATTTTTAGAGTATTAATAGAAAGTATTTTACATTCTTTTAGTATCTGGCCATTTTTTCAAGGTCTTCTACAAAGTAATTTTTAAAAAAAATATCATTTTGGAAAAATCTCTCCAGACTAAAAATATTTATGTAGACGGCTCTTACGTATGAATAATAATGAATTTAAAACATATTTCGTTCGTCTTAAATCATGACTCTATTGTTTACTTCAGGTGTTACAGACTAATGGAAAATTATTTTCTGATAAAAAACTTTTATCAGTTATATTGTGGTTCAGTTTTCTCTTAAAACTATCAGATAGATTATATTAATCGTTAAAAAATAGAAAAGTGGATTGTTGTTAGAGATTTAATGAACTTGAATCATTTTGAACCCTTTGCTTCTCTCTGATTGCAACATCGTCCGATTTGATGGTTTTTAGTCAATGGGGAGATCATGCGGCAGAAGATAAATATCGGTATTGAACTGAAGAAAATTACAGATTTTTTTAGGCCATAAACTTTTTGATTTACACATGTAATAATGTTACTTGTGTATATTATAACTGGATACATAATAAGTATTATTTTGTTACTAAATAGATTATTTATTGATAGATATTTATTGCTTATTGATATAAATTTAGTCCCACGTTGTTGACATTACCCATACTTTTTTAGGATCTCGGTTAATAAGGATTTTTTTATTCGAGCTTATCTCGGTCCCAAGTGTAATTAAATTTTTATAATATTTTAACTTTATCTCATTTTCAAAGATATTTTACTAAAATTAATTTAAAAATAGCCTTATTGCGTATTAAACCTGTTATTATAAAATTATATGCTTAGAACATTTTTTTGTAGCGAAAATCCGATTATTATACCGATATACTGAATATTATATGAAAATTATTACAAATCGATTCTTTTGTATAAAATTTTCTTTGTAAAACACTTTATACAGGTCAACACGGTATTTAAAAACTATAACATATTATAGTCTGTCCTTAAGACGAGGATCGAAAAAAAAAAAGAGAAAGGCCTACTACCTCTTACAAAGAGGAAGACCTATTTTGGAATAATGGCGCCTGAACCTGCAGTAAAAAAAACTTCATAATCTTTTTCCTGCTTTAAAAATTTTAATTTAGTTTTCTTTTAACTTTTGTAGACTAAACTAAATGAAAATCAATTTACAGGTTCTATTGTTATTTTTTGCGCGTATGTTTTCCGTATTAACTTGCTTAAGAACTTGGTGGAGGAAAATAATAAAAAAATATCGTTAAAACTTGATAATATGTATTTCTAAGGTATGAAGTTTTAATTGTTTTAGTAATTAGATAGAAAAATAGTCAAATGTTTTAAAATTTGTGAATAGTAGTTTAAAACAAAAATGTTTTGTGTATTATTTTCATATAAAAAAAGAATTTAATTTTGTTTTATTTAGAAGCATATCAACAATCACCATGCTCTTTAACTGCCGTTGTGAACATCTTGAGATAAGTTAACTGTTAAAGAACAGGTCCAGAGCAGAAGAATTTTGAGTGGTACAAGAATAATCGCGAATAAGAATGAGTGAATCTCTTTATGGCCAGAAAATTACTCTGATCTGAACCCTGTCCAAGCCGCGGATAATATACTACTATATTTTTCCCTGTACAGTAATTTCGCAACGTTCGCAATTTTTTGATCTGCGAAAATAAAAATGTGGAATAATATTGCAGTCATGAATTGAGTTGTTGATCTTTGAGAAAAATTCAAACGGTAATTAAATTTTTTTCAGCATTTTTTTTTTCAGTGTTTTTCTCAAATCGACTGGGAAAACGTTCTATCCTTTAACTACGACTCATCCTGTTTTTATAATATATTTTTATTGAAATTTACTACTGTTCACAAAAAATACATCTAGGTAGTTAATGTGAAGATAACGTAGTTTGAATTTAAGAAGAAATAAGGCCTGATGCGAAGTTGTACGCTGAACTTAAAAAAGCACAAACATATTCAACGAAACTAAATAAAAAAATAAGTTATTTTTCCATCCCACAAATAATTATAAAAGGTACAAAGTTTTTTCTTTTGCCTTCCTAGCTATGCCCTAATGAAGGTTTGCATTGTAAACGTAGGTACAATAAATGATGTATTTTTACTGTGTTTTTAAATGGCTGCACTCCCAAATTTTTTTTTTCGACTGTATCATGCTCAAACGATGTACATTAATTCAAATGTATCCGTAATGTATGCATTAAAAAAAATATATATATATTTATAACAGTACACATATATAAAATAATTAAATTTGAGGAAATTATTACAACGACTTATCGATATATGTAAAGAACCACTCACTAATACACTTCAATAAAAGTTTTACGTTGAAGGTCTCTCGACCATCTTCTTTTCAGATGCCTCGGAATGTATACAATTAAAATAAAAATAAAATAACATAAGTACTAAGTGAATGACAAATATTTTTGCTTTCATAGGCCGATGATCGAAAATAGATAAGCCTTTTTAATTTACAAGAAGAGAGGACTTAAACATTCGCGTGGTTTTCTGGAAGCCTGGTGAATATCTTTAATTGTGTTTTAAGTCTTAAATAATTTGTATCTCATAATGGTGGGTTCCAACCTGTAATTGTTCAGGAAAATAATCATTTGGGGGTATAAAAAAATCTTTCAAAAATTAAACAAAAAATATACGAAAGATTTTCATTACTCCATTTATTTATGTACATTAGAAAATTTACATGCGGTATTGATACACATACACATATTTTACACTATCCTTTTATTTCGCTGTGATAGCTCTTTCAGCTGTGCTCAACTAAAGTCTTGCATTATTCCATCGGCGATTGCAGTACTTGTTTAGACCCAAGACATGTAGCGACATAGCTGAATCATGGCTCGCTACTTGCTAACCTTCCATCACGCTCCTTTCAACAGAAGCAGGTTTTCATGGAGATTATTAATTAATCTATATTCAATGTTCCTTCTCGAGGAATAAACATTTATTCTTGTTAAAATACGGTGTTAGAAATATTGACATTTCGGTGTTCACTTATTGTAAGCAAACTATCTGAATTTTTATTTTTGTAATTTTGTTCTAATACAAATTTAGTTTCTTTCCCTTCATACAAGGCTCCTGTATTTTTTCATAGCATGTATTATCGAAGAACTATAAATATATGTTTTTTTAAAATTATAAAGCAGATGAAAAAAAAAGATTTATTTGTGAAAAGGTAATCGAATGGAATGTACACAAGTAACCATTAAACTATTGAGAAATGAAATTTTTCATAGTATACCATTCATTGTCGAATTATTACTAGATTGTCACCTATATAGATGCGTATTTTACTTATTTTATTTTGCGTATTTTAATATAACTTATAAAAAAAAAAAATAAAGAATATAATATATTATGAGTAGGTACCCTTCCTAACTTTAACACGCGTTTTGCTGACCAAGTCCCTATTTTCGATAAAATCTCTTTAATAAATCTGTATCGATCATGTTCCTAAGGGCCAGTCTTAAATTATTTATAGAAAATATGTAATCAGCTAGAAATAGTGTCAATAAGCCTTTTTGTTTTTACTGCATTTATTTATATTTTTTTTCTCAATTATTTATTTATTTACTTTTTTTTTGGTGCGGTGTACCACCACATTTGGTTAGAGACACCATACTCAGGTTGAGAACCATAGGACCTTGTACAGAATTGTTTGTTTCAAAAAGTGAATAATTTTTTTGTGCAGATATGAGTTATTTTCAAGCAATGTTGAGATGTCTGGATTCATCAGATATAATAGTAAATATAATTGTAACAAAAAAAACTTAGTAAACAAAAATCAGTTAGGTAAATGTACGCAAGGTATGAATATGAACTCATATCACTATAATTACCCGTATCTGTGGCAGATTTTAATGTATAAAATAGAGTAATATATGTATAAAAATGTAATTGTAGCTTATATTCAGAAGTTGTACACTAAATATAAAAAATGATATTGTTTTTTTATTAGTGCGAATTTTAAAGTTTTAAACTAGATTATCAAAAAGTTTCTAGAAAGTATGGGATGCTTTTCGACTCATTATATATATATTTTTTTTTACAAATACAGAACTTTAAACATAAAAAATGAATAAAAATAAAAAAAAACCCTCCTTTACATATTCGGAATAACCTAGTGGATCTTCAGGAATTTAAAGGTCAGCTTCCGGGATGAATTTCTTCATCTCTGTTTTTTATTTATTTATTTTATTTTATTTCTTTAAAATTATCCTTCTTGATTATTGGTCAGAGCTCTAACCGCTGAAGAATTCTTATCAATTGGTTTGGCATCGGCAGTTAATCATGTATGTGGTGTAGCGATTTTGGTATTTGTCCATCGCAGTTCAGTGAAATAATTTGTGAAATAAACTTGAACTTCAATCGTAAAGTGAATATGGTTCTACGAATTTAAAAGAAGTTTTCAAAATTTTATTGAACTTTAATGGCTTCTTATTTACGAGATATAAATGACATTGAACATGAGCCTGGATGTTGTAAATCAGGGGGCTCGAGTTATGTGCTGACTAAGCTGTCTCCAAAACATACTGCAAGGTCGAAAATCAGGAAACTGCCTTTGCTGTCTATTTCCTTCATTGGTTATTTCGGTTTGAAACAACAAAGATATTTTCCGGTTTAAACTTATTTTCTGGAAGAAATTTGAAAGTCTATTCATTACTTTCAATAGTTATTTCAATTACCTGGCCAGATACAGGGGTGGATCGGGAATTTTCGGCCCACCGGGCAAATGCTCTTGACCGGCCCTCAGGGGCCAAACCCTCCCCCTCCCCCCATCACATCCACAAAAGATAACCTTGTTCACAATATGAACTTCATTCTAAACATAGTCACTCTTTTATTTTATGAGGGCGTCGAAAGGATGTAAATAATGCTAAAGCTAAAGCATACAATTTAATTCAAACAACAATTTTATTATAATTTTAAACCAAAATGATGGAATGATTTTAAGAAACTTTCTATATTCTACAAAACTTGATACGAAGCAGTGTTTACTTAGACCAGTGATGGGCAAACTACGGCCCGCGGGCCAAGTGCGGCCCTTCGGGCTAGCCATGGAATTTATAAAAAATCCGGCCCGCGCGACATGGTCACACACAATTACACATAAGAAAAATTTATGGCTGTGACAGAACCTCCTTATTGAAAGTATATAGGTGCTTGATTAGACCTGTCATCGATTACGGTTGCGAAATTTACGGAGATTCTTCTAAAAATTTTTTTTCTGCAAAGCTAGAATAGAATTATTTTTCAGTAATTACGCGACTTAGAATTGGACACACCAAGTTGACCCACCGGCATTTACTTAGGGCAATTTTCTAACAATGGATCATCTTATCAATAATTGTACCCGAATTTTACCATCCAGGACTTCGTTGAATCTTGTTTGGAACCCGATTCGTTGCGTTCTGGTTCTTCTACCGTTGTACCATATAAGTTGAGTGTAATGAGATAAAGTCAAAAATAAAGTTTATTAGTTGTAAAACTTTGTAAAACTTTGCTTTTATCCAATTTTTTCGGCCCACCTAGATATTTTTCTATTTCATCCGGCCCACCTAGATGTGTTTCTATTTCATCCGGCCCTCCCCTTAAAAAGTTTGCCCATCTCTGAATTAGACAATGCACGTCAAGAAATTTCGCTTTTTAGGGGGCCAAATAGGGCCTCCAGTCTCGAGTGGATTTTTTTTTTTTATAAGGATTTAGTTTTCCTATAACCGATAATACGTAAGTATTTACTTTTTCCCCTTTCTTTCCCGGCCCCACCGGCCCTTTTCCTGTCCGGCCCACCGGGAGATTTCCCGGTATCCCGGTGGCCTGATCCGCCCCTGGCCAGATACATGCTATAATGTTTCCCGCTATGGAACGAAAAACAGGCTAATAATATTAGGGTGTATATAAAAAAAAAAAAAAAAAAGAGAGAGAGACCGTTATTTAACCAAATATTTGTATTATTATTTCTATGATATAAAATACAGTTAATACTCAAAGTATGGTTCATTGTTATCTACCGTCATTACCCATCTGCTAGCCAATTGCCCGATAACACGCTGATACCATTCCTTGGGATGGCTGTCAAAGAACTCAAGAGACCGCAATTTCAACTTCCGCAAAATTATAAAAAAAAAAATTTCCTTGAAGGAAATGGGCCATGAATTGAAACAAGAAGTAATCCGATGGTGCGAGGTCTGGACTATATGGTGGATGAGGCAGAAGTTCGAACCCATGAAGTTCTTTAAACTTTTCTTTTGTTAGACGTGAAGTGTGAGAACGAGCATTCTCTTAATGGAATAAAACTCCTTTTCGGTTTATCAAAGCATGATAACTCTCTGACAACTTCGCGTACAATCTTTCTTGTAGTTTGCGGTAGAGTTCAGAATTCATAGAGCATTAGAAACGAATTTGTGTTAAACAACACCTTCAAAATTAAAAAAAAAACGCAAGGCATGGATTTTGTTTTTTCAAATTGGCCCTTGCAGCAAATGAAAAAGCAGTTTGACCGCGATATAGCCATTGCTCACGGTTATTTGGATTTCACCAGTAAATCAACTTTTCATCACAGGTGACAATCTTCCGGTCCAACCAAATCTTATATTAGAAGGGCTTTTAATTAAATTTTCTCAAATTTTTAACCTCTTAGCTAATTGCTGAGGAGTAAGTTCGTGAGGGACCAGTCTACTGCTCTTTTTTCACCTTCCCAATGGAGAGTAGATGGCGACTAACTAAAAGTTTGGTGTACCTTTCGATATACCAAACTCCTTGGCATGTTCGCGAATACTTGTCCACAATTTGATTTAACAGCTTCCTGCAGAAAATCATCAATATCCATTAATGGTCACCCAGAGCCTTCATTCCTTTCCAACGTTATATCTCTACTACTAAATTTTTCAAATCAACGCCGCGCAGTGCACTGGTTAAGTACCCCTTTATCTTTATATTTAATCATTTCACGCATTGCTCCAGCGGCTGTGAAGTATTTTTTTTCAAGTAACGCCTTAAAATTACGAGATTTTCGTAGGAACTGTAATGTGAAATAAATAACTAAACTGAGGCTTTTTTTTTGAAGTAGTCGAATGGGAGTAAACAAGTTTTGAGAAATCTCGAAAGGGATTATTAAGTATTATAAGTATTGAATGGGAAATATTTACAGTACTTTGAAATCTTGAATTTGATAAAACGGTCATTTTTTTATACACCTCATTTATTAATTTTTTTATAGTAGATATATCCCGTAGGGTATGCTGTTGATTTTTTTTATGACTAATATTTCTTGTGCTATGCCTAGATTATATAATATTAAAAGTAATATGAAATAGATATTATAATCTTTTGATTTCCAGTTCTGTAAGTATAGGTCAGAAATACATTCTAAAACTGGTCTCTGGTCAAAATTTCACAATGGCTGTAGCCTGAAAGGACGTCTGGAAGAAGAAAGCCTTAGAGAATGACATGGAGCTTCCAGCGAGCTCATTAATTAGGATCGGTTCTGAGAAAGTGGCAGATAGGTTTCGTCCTATCCTTTAGCCTCGTCGGTGAAAGTAACATGGAGGATGTCCATTCTGGTTGTCCATGTTCCCACAGTCATCATTTCTACGTCAGGTGTCGCTTTTTACGAAGTAGCTAGGGTCATCCTGTTTGGAAATGGGTGGGATGGCCGAGCCCCATTGGGAAACCTTGCAGCATTAATTAGAGTTCTTTTTTTATTTCTGTTTCGCAACTTTGTCTAATTTGCATTGAATGCAGCGAGCTATGCGGAGTAGCGACCTATTTCCACCCAGACGCTGATAACTCGGAGACAATTAATGAGTACAGATACTGCAGTACACGGAGTACGTTTTCTAGATCTGCAAGAGCAGATAGGGTATTTCGCAGCCTCGCTTGCTGTTTATGGAGTTGAAAGTATCTACTTTTATTATCTAAGATAATGTTGAAACATTTTCTTATATAACTTCAAATCGTCATATATCCTTTCAATTAATTAAACTTATACTTAAATAAGTGTCCTTTTTTATCCTAATTTTTTTTTGTTTTTTTTAACTTGGGAGCAAGTAGGTATGGAGTTTACTGTAAAGGGATGGGTGTCTGGTTTGGGCCAAATCAGCAACACATGGAACATTAAGATCTTTATGGATATGTTAGTTTGTGAAGTAATAAGAAGCATTGAGGATTTTGTAAAGGATATTTGATTGTAGGGATTGGATACGAGTAGAATCGGAAGATTTAGTGGAGCCCCAGAGGTTAACTCCGCATGTCCGAAATGGTGTAAATATATTACTGTCATGTAAATAAGTCCTTTGTGATTTATTGTTAGTTTTGAAGCTTTGAGGTTGTCCAGTAAATGTTGGAGCAGTCCGTGATAGTGGATTTGAGTGTGAGCTTATCATGAACAAATTGGTATCTGGCTCTTCCCAAATTAGCTATTCATGGAACATGAAGGTCGTTGTGGATAAGTTCGGTTGAGACATAATAATGAGGAACTGGATACATGATGGATTTGACTGTTCGGTTGTTTGGTTGAGCTTCATAATTATTCGCCAAAAGTTCAAATAGGTCTGATTATGGTAATTTATATGAACTCTTTGTAGTGTTTTTGGGAGGTCAGAACTTTTGTCGAGCTGCGTTAGCTGAGATCACCTGACAGTCTCTTCTTTTTTCAATTTCGTAGGAGGGTCTAAACGAAATCCAAGATAATTTATATGTATTAAAAAGTATTTAGCGATTAATAATTAATGAATACTGTAAAGCAGAATGTAGTGTATTAGTGATGAAACACAAAGCAGATTTGCTGGCTATTTTGGGATTCCATTGTACTCACCAATTTTTTAAATCTATTTAAATTAAAATAAATAACAACTTTGTTTATTCATTTTCAACTTTTATAGAGTTAGATTATTCAATCAGAAAGTTGTATTTTATATATTATTTAATGAGTTAGCAATTAATTGGAAATAATCTACGTTTAATTACAACCATCTGAAATAATTACGTCCTGAGGATGTTTCGAAATATACTAGTTAGTGCGGTGCATTCTGTTATTATATGTTATTATAAATTATATCTTTCATAACTATCTCATTATAACATGCAAGCGTTATTATATTTCCATTCTAAATTAAATAATTCATAGATCAGATCTTTCTCTTATATGATACTCCTGTATAGATTGCAATTAACAAACATTACATACGAGCATAAATAGATAAATATAAATATCGGTAAATATGGACTTGAATTAACAACTTTAAGAATGGGATGGCAAAATAGAAAATATAAACGATATATTTTTTTTCATTTTTAAATTGAAGACATGGGATGACTAATTAATGTAACATCTTCCATTTTCAAACGTAAAAGAAAGTAATTTGAATGTGGTTAAGAGTACATAACAAATTCATTTCTAGCACTACATTATTTTTTTAAATTACATTTCCCAGTATCTTCATCCGTTCTTTGTTTCTTTAACCACACCTCTAGAAAATATAAATTGACAATCAAAGAAATGTATGACAGAAGTAAAATAAATAAAGAGAAAAGTATAGTTATGTATGTTATGAGAAGATGATCAGGGATGCAGTCAAAAAAGAATCAAGGTGTCCAGGTAGCAGAACTATAATTGTGTGGCAATGTTTTTACCTTCTTTGCTGGGCTAAAATGAACAAAAAAATAGATGTAACAAAAATAACAAACAGATAAACTAATGACAAATGGATATGTAAAATTTAACAAAGATTATAAAAAATGTATCAATTCATTTTAGCCCTGAAGAAGACCTGTAAAGCAGGTCGAAACGTTGGCACACAATTACTGTTCTTTTATTGGACGTGCTTCTTTTTTAAATGCATCCTAGATCTTCTTCTTATGAAATAAATAAAAATAAAATGCGAGAAACGACTAAGAATAATAAGTTGCAGTACTAAATTTGCAATGTATTATAATTTTTAACTATAAAACATTTATTTAAATAGGAGAGATTTTTTTTTTTCAAAAATGTAAGACAAGAAACTATTTTTCAAATAAAAAGTATTCCAAAAGAAGTGGAAGTGGGTTCATTCCTCCATCCTTATTAATGGTTATCATCGTTTTGGCCGAAACGTCGGTAATAATATAAAAGTAAAAATTAGTTAATGTGACAAAAAACACTTATTTTTTATTTTTAATTTTTTAAAAACTTATACCTGAGGCATCGACTTAAATATTCAAATAAAACGTTTAGAGCTATAGTTATAACTAGTAGTTGTATGTAAATTAAAGGAATAGTGCGTATACGTTATATAGTAAGTGGAATAATTTTTTTTTTATTATTATTTTTTTTTACTATGTGCATTTTAAATAAAACCATTTTATTTTATGGAAAGGTACTATTAAAACTATGGATATTTTGATTCTAAAGTAATATTACACAAAAAGTTAATGAGTCAAAATGGTTACTGGTTTTAAAAATTTCATATACGAAAATATACTCACCTTTCGTCTGATCTTATTGTTATATAGATGACCAATAACGCAATTTTTATTTATTAATCTTGATATGGAGATCATTCCAGAGATGTGATGGAATCAACTTATTCCCTCGTTCCGTATTAGAGTCGTAATGAGGGAGTATCTCCGTAGGGAATGAACATCGGTATTGCCCAAGTACACGTTATGGTTTCTGATGAAGAAGATTGCCGATGTTATTCAACAGAGCAACATCCATGCATCCAATCTTCTTATGATTGGAGCTCGTCTGCATAAGGCCTTGCTGGGTGAATTTATACTTAATGGTAATTTCAAAATAATCGAAGGTAATTCGTCGGTGGAGTCTCGAAGTGAGTATTGAAACACCAGTACTTAATAGCTACATCGCTGGATCAAGGAATCTACCATTCGTTACAATTGTTTATACATCTAGCATTACGACCTAAATGAATGAATAGCGAAACAATATAGTTAAAAATTACAATACAGAAATGAAGTCATATCTACAAGCTTTAAAATTATACTAAAAATAAAAAAAATAATGATTTGTTCACTCTTGCAGGTATCAAAGGATACAAACAATATCGTTATTGGGGCTAAATACTGAACAAGGAGTTATTCTCTTTTAACAGTGTTATCTAAAACCAGCGATTACGGTTATCATCTTGCAATAGCGCGTCGAATTTCTAGCTTATCGCAATAGAATCTGCTCTATCATGGTAATTCAATCTACTCGCAAAGTTGAACTCATCCATAATTATTTTAATTCGTTTTAAATTTGTGACGTCTTCTAAAAAAGAATATATATTAGAACTTCCTTATGTACTCCAAAAAAGGCATAAAAGACATCACCACCTTGTATAATCTTTGGTCACTAAACAATTTCTCCTTCACCAAGTATTTGAACCCAAGACCCTTCATGGGTTGTAGCGGAACATTTTTTTTTTTTTTTTTTTTTTTTTTTTTTTTTTTTTTTAAATATCATATTTATGCTATTTATTAACAGAATCTCTTGTTTAAATATAAATATTATATGTAGGCCGCCGATGTAGTAGTGTGGAGTAGGGGAAGTAACTACTTCATTCGACCCAGATCTGGAGCCCTTGAAATTCGAGAAACCGTTTGCTGGCCTTTGTGGTTAGCCGTTTATTTAACTTCTTATTTAGTTATAAATTCATAGATTTACAGTTACAGAATATTTAAAAAGAAGGTTGTTATTCTGTTGGTTATTGGCACTATTGTAGTGCTTATCTGGTATAGTTTTAAACAAATCTGGCACGTTTTATTTTCTGTTTAGTAAATTAAATGCAATTAAAAAATGGATTGCCTGCTCTTATTGCAAATTTAGATTTTTTAAAAAATATAATCTGGCGGGCTGTATGTAAAATGTCGAAAAACGGTTGAGAGAAAAAAGGAATACTGTGTATTTTTTTGCCCGTGAAATTATTGATGTTAGGTTTTCGGAACACGATAACTCTTGTTATTATCGAAGCAATTTGTTGGGGGAGAGGAGCAGTAATTTTTAAGCCTTCGCGAGGGCTAAAAAAATAAATAAATATAAAGAGTGACTAGAAATAAAGAAAATTAAATTGACAGTATGGTATTTTAAGACACGCATGGAAAATAATAAAAAAAAATTTAAGGGTTACAACAGAAGACCATTAACATTTGGGGTGAAACCATTACCAGTTAGTAAATAAAGTCGTAACTAACAAAATAGAGAAGTATGAAAAAAATAGTTTAAAATGAAATGAACATTCAAAACTCCCAATTCATTACATGACTGTGATTAGATCTATATGGACGGTAGAAGTTGAGCTATGGGGCTCCACTAAACCATCCAATTCATTCCGTATCCAATCCTTACAATCCAAAAGCCTTCAAAAAATCATCATTGCTCCTTACTGTGTCACCAATAAACTTATCCATAAATATCTTAATGTTCCATATGTTGCTGATTTAGCCATTACCAGATACCAGTCCTTTCATAGTAAGCTCCATAACCACTCAAATCCACTAGTTTTTCAACTTGCTTTTCACTCAATGCCCGATAATCCGCCGAGGTGACTGAAAAGAAGATGGCCTAGAGATCTTGTGTAGATTTTTTAATGATGTGCTACTGATGAGTATAGTTCTTTTCAAGTTTTGGCCTATTGTAAACGTTATCAGCGCATTTCTTGATTTGTACAGTTGCAAATTTTTTAAAAAAAAAAAAAAAAAAAAAAAAAAAAAATGAAATGAAAATAAATTTCTGGTCCCATTGCCGCTTAAGAATAATTATAATGTACAATATAATGCCGACCTATCTGATGTATTTATAGTTCTTTTATAAAAAAAAAAATACATACTAATCCATTTTTTGAATTCTTCAAATTCAAAATTAAAGAAATAAAGAATAAAAACAAATAATACTGAAAAAATACAGTAAAAAAATTTTCCCAAAATAATAACAGTCCCAAAATAACATGAACCTACATTTGAGGCATAGATTTCCAAAACCAGCCAAGTCCTATTTACAGATTTTTTTTTTAATAGTTTTTCTTTCTTTAGGTGAGAGATCTTCTCCCTAAAATATTCAAATCACATTGAAAACTGCCATAAAAAAATAAGGCCTCTTCCTAATGAAACCAGACCGTTACCTTTACCGACCAGCCGTGAAACATTTTCAAAAACGGACTTGATTTGGAATCCTACGCCTCATATATGGATACACATCCATTCTCACATGACACATATTATGGTAAAAAAGAGTAATCTGTAAACAAAGAGAAATAAAAGAAAAGCAGGAGAAAAACCTCCACAACCAAACAAACATGTTACAAGCCAGATAATATAAACAATAATATAATTTTTTTGTAATGACATAAAAATAGTTAAAATAACACTATTATGGAGTATAATAAAATGGAATAATAATGTTTAATGGTGGTAATAAAATATTTACTTCTTTCTAATATGTGTATTATTGTCTATTTATAGAATTGAGATTTTCAGTTTTCCAGTAATGGTTTTGTTCGTTTGTGTTTGTATCTTCTATGATGTTTTCTTGTTGTTGTTTCTTAAACTTTGACCGTAGAGAGATTGAGATCATTGATTGTGAATATTCGATTGTGTATCTGTGGTAGTTAATAATTGTTCTCATACCTATGTTAGGATTGAATAACTAATAGGTAATAGGTATAGGAAAAGGCGGCAATCAAAAAGGTCGAAAGTTTATCAGACATGGATATTATGAAATAATTCCTAAACATTATGAACATAAACTTTGATTCTTAGACATTTTAGCCCTGTTGAAGACATACAACATCAGCTGATATATTAGCATTATATGTTTATTTATTTTTTTTTTTTTGCGATTATTGTTTCTGTAACGCATTCCTAACCAGCTCCTCTATTTACGATCAACCAATCTTTATTGTTACATAATTATCAATATTTAGCTTTTTTAAAAACCGATGATACTGGAACAGTATTGGACTAATAACTTTACCATTAAATAACTCAACCATTGTTTTATAGTATACAATGAATGTTATATACAGCTTTCTAAATGAAAATCCTGGAGAGTAGAACCCAACGCTTAAGATTTCTTCATGATTGGTTGATCACTAACTACTTTTGTAAGGGTGCAAATTGTTTACCTGCTGAGGAGAATGGCAGCAGCGGCTGTAACACGATTATTTCACCAGATGTTTACAGATTTTCGCCAAATAATTCTATTTTCACAGCTTGTTATTTATTTAGAATAATTGGCCAGTCTAGCCGTGTCTAGCCATGTTTCGTTTTGAGGAATTTTCTATAATTTTTATGAAAATGTTTTTGTTTTTCATTTTTGTTTTAACAATTTCAGATAATATAATTTGATTATTGATTATGAACATTTTGCTGATTTGTTAATGCTGGTATGACATCATTTGTTATATAAGGTTGCATTTTGTTACATAATTACAAATCAATACTTTTTTTTTCAATTCAAAAACTGTATACCATATTTAAACCATTCCTTAAAGAAATTACTAATAATTTATATCACATGAGGTACGCATGACGGTATATAAGGATCAATACAATTAGGATGAATGAATCAATTCTATTGGGATTATTTTATTAGAAAACTAGTTAAGAATGCTAAACATTCCCTTCACCCAAAGAAAAAGTAGACCCTTTCCAAAAAAAGCGTTGTATATGAACTAAAATCTAATGACCGTGAAGCTTAGTACACGGGAAAAACTGGATGATTGGTAAATCAAAGAGTAATGGAACATATAAGTGAATACAATAATAAAGAAATAAAGACTCGGAAGTGAAAATAATACATCAAGTAGAAAATAGCTTAAAATTAAATATTTATGAATCATTAGAAATAATAAAATCGTTTAATACCAATCCAGTTACTGTAATTATGAAAATCGCATTGATTTGAAAATCATAATATATCTATAATAACAGTAATATCCCTCTATAATATCTTAAAAAAAATATATATATTTTAAACACAATCGAAAGATATCATGCATTAATGTATGCGATTTCGCTAATTTCTTTTTCTCGTTCCTCTGGATATAAAATAATGGGTAGATGCGAAATTTGATATTCAACAGCCATTTCTAAAAAAGCATTTTTGTTTATAAGGTGTGATCTAAGTATCTGAAACTGTTCTTAGCTCTAAGGGGTCTTTTAGGTGAGATGAAATGAGTTTTCAGTTAAAATTTCGTTTTTTTCTAATTACAGGCACATTAAGAATATAGTTGTGTGTTTTTTTCGATTAAAAGTATCTGATCTTCTCCAGGGAATTTCTCAACAAAGTTTTTCCCCCATTTTTTTAAAATTTTCTTCAAACATGAAAACCAGAATCACCATCATCAAGAAATGTTTCACAGCCTTTTTTGATACAAGATTAAAATTACCTTTATCTATACAATATATACTAACTAAGGAGAATATAGTTATAAGGTGTATTTTACAAAAAGCAATTTATTCCCCCATCATTATTTCGTTTTTTCATAGGCCATGAAACGTTGCAAAAATTTTTAGATAATCATGTTTTTATTATATGATTTTTAATAAATAATGATGGGAGAATAAATTGCTTTTTGTAAAATACACCTTATTACCTTTATCTTTTTGCCTCCTTGAGATTTCAAACTTTTATTGGAAAATTGTTTTAAAAGCAGCGTTACTTTTAAAATGTGCAAGTTGTATGATTTAATAATTACCATACCCCCTAATCAGAAGATCTGCACTGAACCGTCCGATGGACAGACCGAGTTGTAGATGGGAGGACTCTGTCTAGGCTGATATTGTGGGTTTGATTTTGGAAGGGTGGGGATGGAAGGAGCTGTGTGGTCAGAGCTTGTGGGCGTCGAGGCTTCGGGTTTCTGAGCCATGTTATTTATTTATTTATTATAATATGAAACTTGTTTTGTTAAAATCTATCTATTGGTATTCTTAGTTTTATTTTATTAGTATATTTGACGATTGAAGACTATGGCGAATGTTGTTTAAAAACCATTTTTTGAAGACTTTTATTTATTGTTAACACTCTAGATCTTTATTGATCATAAAAATAAGAAAATAGAATCAATAAGTTATAATTACATTTTATAAATTTCAGTTAACAGAAAAATTTCTCTTATAGTACTCCACTATTTTTTTTTTGTCTACGTTTAGTTGTGTGGTCAGCATCTGCTTGAACGTATGACCTCAGGAAGAGAAAGGCTTGACTAGAAAGGCTTTTGAGAATGGGATGACGTTTCTCCGGTGTTTAAAATGATGCTTAAAGAACCTTATTTTAGACTTGATTTCTTCTCAAATGTTTGGCAGCAGATTGCATTCTTTATGCAGAGTCATATTTATTATGAAATCTCTTAGCAGGATTGTTAGTTTCTGCAATTCTCTTCAATGTTTTACCTTTTTTTCGCTCTGCTACCTGTGTTCTCAGGTCCCTGTGTGTAATGGCAATCTTACCCCGATTATTTCGGGTCAGACGTACCGTGAATGAAACTTACAGACGCTGTGGACTGACCTGGTTCGGCGTTGAGAACTCCAGGTGTGCTGAGGTGAGATCTCAAAGGAATGTTACCCCCTCCACGATCAACCTGTACCGGTATATCTCCACTCAAGGTTTCCTTTCTTCATTGTTTTTCTGCCCGTTTTTTTCTTTTCATTTCTTCTTCCAGTAGCCCCTGTGGAGGAGATAAAATAAAATATTTTTATTTTTCCCACTCTTTGATATTATCTTCTTTTAAAATAGTCTGACGATGTATAAAAAGAATGTTTTAACCTTAGATTTAACCAATTTTAGTACCGTAAAACTTTGTTGAACTACATGCTTTAGCTACTATCAATAATCTTTATAATGCAGGTATAAAAATATTTGTTTTGAATAATTAGCTTAAAACTGCTGTTGATTCATTACTTAATCTTAGAATTACAAAATTTATAAAACTTATAATTTTTAAACTTTGGTGCAAAGTCAACTGGATACCCGTGATTTTGCAACACCATATGTTTTCAATTACAAAAGCATTAGAAACGTATTCTGGTTCAGAATCAAAGCTTGATAGTAGTTAGAGGTCCACAGTCATTTCTTGATAGTGTTTGGAGCTTAGCCTATTGATTTTTTCCTCTATTTGTTAGGATTTAGTTGAAGGAAACGATAGTAAATTACAATGTTTTTATTGAAATCAGATAGAAAATTGCACATTTTTTAAAGGTTTATTGAGGAACGATAGAAAATACAAGAACATACCAACAAAATATTATTTAGAAACAAAATAAAGACTTAAAACAGCTAAAAGAACGTAATTAACTATGATTTTGGTAAACAATGAACAAAACGATACCTATAAAATAAATCGCTAACAGATTCTTAAAAAAACACTTTTGGAAAAATGCAATCTACAATGGTTAAACAAAAATTATTAAAGAACAAAAACGGACACTAGGACCTCAAACAATTTAAACCTTTAACTAGGCAAAATTCTAACAGTATTCACAAAATTCTAACAAAGACATGCTTACCAACCGTTTTCTTAATTTGGTTGCTTAAATTTCGGCAAAAAATATATATAATTATACAGTAATATATAATTAAATATATATATATATATATATATATATATATATATATATATATATATATATATATATATATATATACATATACAGGGTGTTCGGAAGATCGTTGGCCAAAAAATTATCTCAGGTAGGGAGGTTCATTTTGAACCTATTTAAGGTCACTTACCTGTATACAAAGTCTTACGGTTTTTTTTTTTTTTTTTAATGAATTTTTTTGTGTAAATGGCCAAATCCAAACATTTATGCCTTATAACTCCGTTGTTTACTGATATATCAACGCCATTTTTTTTCCCCTGTAATTACTAATACATTGTCCATGTAAAATAAAAAAGATATGGTGCAAAAAACAAATACCAAAAAAAGCGGGAGATCGTTAAATCTTGTCAAAGGCAAAAATAAAAATTATGAACTTCAAGTTTAGGTTCAATAAAAAAAAAAGTAAGCGCAACAGCCAAATCCAATTTGTTTTAAAAACTTCTCTATTTAATACTCTTTAAAAAAATATCATTTGCAGGCAAGCAGCACATCTAGTTTTTTTTTTTTTTTTATAAAATAACAAAAGGGTACCACCAGCGCACATTGACAATAATAATGAATCGAATCATATTTTTTATGCAAAATGTAACGATATTCCGAACTTCCTGTATATATATATATAATAATAATAATAATAATAATAGCTCCTTTATTTCCACATAAGATAATTACAAAATAATAAAAGAAATTAACATTTTTTTTTTTTTTTTTTTTCAAGGAAAAGTGGCCCATCTTTGGGCATAAGCCTCTCCCAGTTTTTTCCAAATGTCTTTATCATTTGCTGACCGGTGCCATAGACACCCCAGAAGATCTTCGATGTCATCCCGCCATCTCGAACTAGG
Source organism: Euschistus heros (assembly GCA_003667255.2). Taxonomy (NCBI): domain Eukaryota; kingdom Metazoa; phylum Arthropoda; class Insecta; order Hemiptera; family Pentatomidae; genus Euschistus; species Euschistus heros. The sequence goes on from RCWM02000121.1 coordinate 2,597,166, forward strand.
TCTTCCTCTCTTCCGTGTTGAATGGACAGGATACCAATCTGTGGATATACACGTAATGGGCAGGCCACATATATATATATATAATGTACTATATTAAAATTCTTTTTAATTCGTTTGTTTTTGTTTTTTAATCAAACGAATACTTATTCAAGCCTCAAAAAGATTCTCGTGTTGTTCCACAATTCATAGTTATTCAGAAATCCATAGCTTATGACAAGCAGATTTTAGAATTTATTTACAAGGCGTGCATACTAATGAATTCATCATTAAAAAAAAAAAAAATCGAAGATATTCTTAATTTCAACTCAACTCTAACCAGCGTTGCAGGCCCAAATCGGTTTAGTATTAGTACCACTTAAAATTGTTAGCGTCCATTTTTTATTGACCTTACCCGATAGCGTTTTAAATAACGATTATACTCCCGTAATTACTGCAATTGTTGTAATCACCGAACCCAATCACATAATGAAGCTATATTTAGTGTAGGCTGTTAGTACGAGCAGGCATTTGTATAATTATTTATTTTGGGTATTTAAATATAATTTAAGGTGGATATGAATGTATAAAAATTCTATGAGAACCGAATATTTTATCGTTGAGCAGCTTTAAATTGATGGGATTCTGATCTAAGATAAACAAGGACATTATATTTTAAAATTACAAATCATGGAAAATAAAAAGAGCTTTTAAACCATCATTATTATTTCCTTATGACGGATAATTTTTAATGTTCTCTTTTTATACTGAATTTAATTAACCCGATGTTATTTACTTACGTAATCTTGATTACTGGGGACTTTCCGACTGAGAAATATCTGTTACTAAAGGCCACAATATAAATTCTTTTATATTTATTGTTTAAAACTAATTACATTTTTTTCCACTTCTTACCTAACTAAAATAAATTCATTATTTCTATTGTGACTTCTATTATTCCATCATTCAAGTCGTTTAAAATCTTAACTCTGTGCCGCGGTTCTAAATATTCTTACAATCGTAAATATTCAGGAGATAATTACATGCTGAGTTAGAAAACTAAGATAAATAAATTGTTTTATTTAATTTTAAATAGTTGGCTTATTTCATTTTTTTAAATAATAATTTTCTTTTTTTTTATAAACGTCAGTTCTTTCTTAAAATTGATTTTAATAGTAATTTATAGCGATATTAAGTAATTCTCTTAATTGTGGTAGAGTGAATTATATATTAAAATCAAATTAGTTTATATATTAAAAAAAAAAAAAAATTAAAGCTTCATAGATTAAGATTTTCTTGGCTGTAAAAATACTTCAATGTTCCCTTCTAAAACAAGACAATGGTCTATGTGAAATAGTAATAACAAACAAGGTCACATTTAATAATTTTTTTTTTCTTCAATGTGTTTGAACTGCAATTTAGCTGATAATTCCCTGCCAAAATATCAAAAGAAATAACAATGAAATTTATTTGTTTACATAATTTCTTTTAAAATTCTTATTAATGCTTACATATTACTAAGCCAAACTTGTGTCAGTATCACCGTAATGGCACTCAAAAAATATGATTGATGGCATCATTTATACATTTTGTTTAAAGAAAAAATACACAAGATTTTAATTTAATATTTTATTTTTAAGTTGTTATAAAAATATAATTTCTGTCAATACGTAAATTACATTAGTTATTTTTTTAATCTACTGATTCTCATTCGATGGTATTTTTTAGAAAAATAAAATTGCACCCCAAAAAATTGAGGACTTTTTTCATGGATTATTTTAATTTTTTAAATAAATTATTGATGTAGTCGTGCGGTATTCTTGTTTAGTGTTTCCCTTCCAGCCGTAACCCTGTTGGATGGTATTTTATTTTTCTTGTACACACCATATTTTTTATGGTTTTCGTTTTGATTATTATTTTATATACACATATACATAGTACGTGTATTTCAAGTTAAATATAAAGAAAAAAACAAGAAATAATATAAAATAATGAATAAGAAGTTATAAAAACGTAAAACTAAGTAACAAAGTTATTATAACATCAAAAATACCTCAATAATATTTTATATAAATTAATTTATTAAATATATGAATTATAAAGATATCAAAGATATTTGAGTTATAGAATTGCATTTTTTAATATTTAATTACCCATTTTAAAACTAAATTAACTATTTAGCGTCTTATGTGCTTCTAATGGTTTTTTTATGTTATTTTTAATAAGGGATCCATGTAATTAAATCTTACCAATATATCCATGTCAGTTCTATTTCTGTCTAATCTTTTAAATTTTTAAGATACCGTGAACTATTTATTATTATCCTAGATAAGGTTATTTTCCAGTGTCAAGTTTTTTCTAGAATCGAGCAATCTGAAACGTCTCAAGTGTGCCACGACTACGAAGAGCAGCCGCTTCCTCCATTGCCTGAATTATTCCTAATTGTTCGCCGGCCGAGCCAGTCGTGATGGCGCCATTACTTTTTTCTCCGCTTCGAGAAGGGGCCGTATCTCACATTGCATTCGTTAATAGTCCCTCATCATTAGGTTCAGTAACTACCAGCATCAAAATAACTTTCATATTCCTCAACGTATGACTAAGGGTAAGGGCAGGGTGAGGGTCATAACCTGGGTGTTCATGGTTTTAATTTAGGAATGAATCTCTTTATTCAGTCTATTTTTCCCTTTTACAACTAAAAAATGCTTTGAGCTTGACATATATTTTTTTAGTGTTAGTGATCAAGAAAACCGCATGCCACAATGCCTATATATGTTGTCTGAAAGAAGGCAAGGTATAAATTTTCTATGCTTAAGTGTTCTACAGACATTTAATCATTGTACTGTTTTAAATAAATTTCTCTTTATATATTTTTTAAAAGCAAAAAAAAAAAAATATTACACATTCCAGACTTAAACGACAAGAAACTGCTCGTTATTTTCGACTTGTTCAACATTTACTAGACGAACTTTGAAACCTTCCAGCTAATTACAAAAGATTCATTTACATGCCAGTAATTAGACCTATTTGGAAATATGGAATTGATCTTCGGGACTCCAGTAAACCAAGCAATTCGTCTCTTATCCAATTCTTACAATCCAGAATCCTTCGAAAAATACTCAGCACTGCTTACCTCACAAACATCCATAAATCTTACTATATCTAATCTCACATGTATTTCAAAAGTGACACAACTCAAACATTTTATTTTTGGTTTATCATCGTGTTTAAGTTCTTTTATAGGATGTCAAAAATGTATCGAATTAACTTCAAATCTCCAATCTTCACTTGCAGCTGAGATTAAACGATAATTCAGGTATACCTTAGATGTTTCATATAAGAGTGAGTTTTACATTTTTTTAAAGCAGATTTTTAAATTGTGTTCTTTTTGAAATGTATGTGTGATAGGTTGCTAATTAATTTTTTTAAACTTAATTTTATGACCCTCGGACGAAACCTGATTTCCTCTAAAAACAAACGCCATGCGTCCCTGTCCTGCGCTGCCATCATCCAGTTCCTGACGCCGAAGGATTAAGCCCAAACCAAAAATACCTTTCCTTTCATTATATATTTTATACACTTATAAATAATTACAAAGAAAATTATTTTTTAACTTTTGCTGTAACCTTCGTTTGTTCAAATAATTAACTTTATTAACTGGCATTAATTTAATAGAGTTTCTTAGATCTAATTTAATTTCTTCCCCTGTCTCCTGTGCAGTTGTTTTCTCCAATTTTAAACTATTGTAGAGTATTAGATTTCTCCTAACACTTCCGAATTATTCCCATCAATTTTCTATTCGATTCGAAAGAGTTTAACGTATGTTTGAAAGGGTGAGATAGTGGGGGTTTATTATCACTTTTGTTCCTTCTTAGACTCAGAATTAGGGCCTACTTTCATATATTGTAAAAATTGACTCATCTCAATGAAATTTTTTTTTTTTTTTTTAAATACAATATTAATTGTAAGTAAAAACATTATGTTGAAGTAATATGCAATATAAAAGCGATCAAAATCGCTAAGTGATTCAATTCAAAAAGCTTTCCCTCAACACGCCAGTATTACACTAAACTTATCAAATATCAATCTGAATTTAATAACTTTTTAGAACTTAAAGTTTCTTGTAATTTTTGTTATCCGTCAGAAATTAGTTGTAAAGTAGTGCCGATTGAACTGAATAAAGTCGATCTTGAAGCAAAGACTGTAGTAGTATTGGATGTTATTTTGTACTTCCTAGGAAATCGGGGACAGGCTACGAGTTAATAGCTTTCTTAGTCCCAAGGACTCGCGATTGGTTTCACCACATTCTTGTAGGATTTATACGAGGAACGTAAATTAGGTTCTGCATGGTGAAAGCACAAAGGAAATCTCAGAGTATATGGCTGTTTATGAGATTGCTTAGTTGTACTGTCCTTTTGTTCTGTTTATGGTGCTCTGGTATAATTGTTGTCTTTGTTTTATATGTCGGATACTTTCGTGTGGGTTAGTATTTTGTTAGCATTAGTGATGTGTCAGTATCAAAAATTCAAAATTATTAGATTACCGATACCTATATTTCGATATCGGTGACAAAAGAACCTTTAATGTGAAAAAAGTTAATTATCTAACAAAATTTCTTTTAATATTTTTTTGTATTTTTTATTTTTTATCCGTTATTTAAAATAATACATTTGATAGAATTAGTGTAGTCATTTAAAATAAAATAAGATTATCTAAATTCCAAAATTAATGATGTAGAATATTAAATCTTTTAATAAAAACATTTTATTATACGTTTATACGTTTCTTAAAGGAAAAATATGATATATCAAGCTGCCTCTTAATATGTGTTGCCTATGCCAGGCAACACGTCATATGGCAACCGTTAACCACAATTGTTAATGATTCTGACGAGCCTCCGCAACTGGCTGTTGTTTAACTAAGAAGTGTATAGATCATGGGACTTTCCATTGATGGACTTCCTGCTTGTCTTGTCCTTCTATTACAGTTATTCGTGTATTCCATGTGTGGTTTTCAGAAAAATAATATTAGTTTTATTTTTTTATGCAATAGCACAAATAGTGAAGTGATTGAATTCTGGCTCACTGAGAGGATCCAAAAAAACGAATTTATTTTTTATAAATTACTGTTTTTTTTTTTTTATTTTTTTTTTTTTTACATAATTTTAATAATTTTTTTTTTTATCTCACTATAGTTCTCTTCTTTGTTACAGGTATGTGTCAATTTACCCAAAAGCTGTCACTAATACGCAAGTAATTTTTTTATCCTTTTTCTATGGTTTTAAAATACTTTGACTATACAGTTGACAATGTATACATTTTTTTATCACAATATTAAAGGCAAAATATTTTCTGTAATACAAACTTAAGTTTTTATTTAATTTAATTTTGTTCATTTACCATCTTAGTCATTAAATAACGAGGCTATTCGATATAATCCCTAGAATAATCTTGATCTATTTTTCGATATCATTGTCATGCTAAGATTAAATCATCATAAAAAGAAACATTATTTTAAATATAAATGATAAAATGATTTAAAAAAAGGAAAAATAAAATAAATATAAAGAATGCGTACAATGTTTTATTTCCTCTGAACTAAAACTTCAACGGGCACTGCATAATTCATTTTATGAAGAATCATATAATTCACATGAAATAGGTCAAAATACTATTCATAAACTTTTCTTATTAAATACAAACGATAATTTAAGTTTACACTTATAAAAAACATCACATTTTAATGTAAATCTGAAATTTATAAAAGATCATCGATTAAGGTAACGTTTTTATGTTACATATGCGTTTTCAGTTGACAGTTGTTAGAGAGACAGTCATTGTTTAAGATGATAGTAATTGGTGTAACGATTACATAAATACATTTCTTTGAATATTTAAATGGAAATTTTGAAATTAATTATATAGTTGAAGGTTATCCCAGATGGATTCTTGAAAGCATTTCGCGATAAAACAGAAAAATAAAACATAGACCTTCAGATATTTTATTTTAATCATAATCATTTTTATATAATTAGTTTTGTTATTAAAAATTAAAGTAATTATTGGTTTACATTGTCACTTGAGCCCATTTTTTAGTTATGGTTACTAATCTATTACAGCAAAACAATTTAAAAAGATTATATCTATTTATTTGGTATTCTTAAATTTTAATTATTACATTAGAATATTTGATAATTGAAGTCTGTTGCGAGTGATGTTTCTTGTCTTTTAGGTCTGGTATTTATTGTATTAAAAAAAAATAGTTTAGCTCTCTTGTCCATCAATAGGTTTTAGTTTCTTTTATTATTTGCATATATATATATTTAAATGATTTGCATTATTCGTTTTAAAATTGTACCATATGATATTAAGAAGGCATAGCTGGATGTTTAAAACACAGCAATAGTATTTATTTCTATTGTAAAATAGAATTTTTTTGTTTGCTATCTAACAGGTTTTATAACGATAATTCAACACTGATTCAACATAAAAACGCTTTCACCTCCAGGTTCCTCTGAAATCTCGTGATGGTTAACGTTGGATACCGATTTTCTATTCTGTTTTTGGGTTGAGTGAGCCTGGTTAGCTTTCAGACGAACCGAGGAGTAATAACCGTTCGGTGGGCAGGATCGGGCTAGGATACGGAAATCTTAAGTCATGTAATATCCCTGCATATGTTTGTTGAATATGCATGTTGCATGTAATAATTTCGAATTCATCGAGTTATTTAATTAGTTGTGTATTGTTGACGTTTCATTAAATTTTAATTTGTATTTTTGTAGTGTTTTTAATCGATGCCATCCTGCCTCGTTCCATAGTATCGTGATTGACTTTGAATTAATGTCGTGATGTAAATTAAAATGTCGGTGGTTACCCCATCAGTGCTAATTGATTAGAAAGGAAAGAGCTGATAGCTAGTGAAAGAGAGATAGCGAATTGACAATATAGATTAATTAACTTTAACTATAGATAATAATGCATATTAAGTTTCAAACCAATCAGCTTATTTTCATATCGCTTGATTTCTAATTTTATATCTTCCTGATTATAACTTAGAAATTTTATAGTTTAGATTAGCTTTTTAGTTTTATTCTTTCTGATATTTATACACTACATACGATTAGTAAATTTGCGGCAAAATGATTACAATGATATGTTCAAGGACTTTTGAAGAACTACGCATTAGTAGTACTTTTGTAGTTCTAGATTAGAAAATCCCTAGGCCATCCTCTTTTCAGAGGCCTCGGAGGGTTATCAGGTGTCGGGTGTGAAGGATATTATGAGATTTGATTCGAGTATGTAGCTTGTTATGGAAGGATATGTTAGTTTAGATTAAAACTCAAATCTAAGAATTACAAACATCGCCTAGGAACTTTCTAATAAAGAACTTTTTTTGAAGTACTAGGAATTGGTTGTTTAGAACCAGGGCATAGAAAACATATTAAGATTATTAAATATAATAATTAAATAAAAGCAAGCCTTAAAAAAAAACAAAAAACAAACAATTCTAAATTTACGCAATTGTTAATAATTAAGATTTATATCGGCCCCTTGCGTTCAATTACAATTGCGTTAATTACGTTTGCACTCGATGGGGTATTGGTCTGATGTGATAATAATCTCTTTATGGATATTTATCTAATGAAAAACTAAAAAAAAAAAAAAATATTAGTTTAAAATTTTGTAGGAGGAGAAGTAGATTGTTAGGGTATGCAGTCATAAAGATACACTACAATTAAAAAATAAGTTTTTTTATCTTGTTTATAAAGATACACAGCAATTAAAAAACTTATTTTTTAATTGTAGTGTATCTTTATGACTGCATACCCCAACAATCTACTTCTCCTTATACTTAACAGTCAACTTTTTTTTTGTAATTTTTTGTTTAATATTTATTTTAATCAAATAATTTTTTTTTTTCTCGACTAAAAGTTTAATTTTTTATTTTTGACTTGGGCATATGAAACATATTAGAATTATTCAAACGATCATTGAATAAAAGCAACCATTATTTAAAAAAGCAACCAATATTTTGATTTCTTACCGTCGCTAACATTATGCTTTGATTTTATGGGAAATAATTCTAATGTAATTTTGAATGAATTCTTGAGGGGTGTGCCCCATCAAATGCAAACCTGTAAAAATAATATTAATTTAAAATTTCGTAATTATTTTTAAAAATTCTATTTGATTTAATTTAATTATTTTTTTAAAGAAACCTAATACGTTTCATATACTCTGTTTACAGTATATCGCAACGTAAACATCTAAGAATGAAATTTTGATCCGTGAAAATGAAAAAAATCAAGTGGGTGGAATTTATTTATTTACGAAATATTTTATTGATAAATATAACAATTTGCCTGACTTCAGAAAAATATAGGATGTATGAAATGAAATATTTAATGTTTTCATTGGGTCTTCACGCGCTATATCAACCAGCTACACTCTTATCCCCGTTCTTTGTACTACTACCTTCAGAGTTCCAAAAATTCGCCGTATCATCCTCCATTGACTTTCACCTCGTCAACTTTTTCTTCCATGGGCTCCAAAAACGGATTGTACAAGGACTTTGGCAGATGGTTCACATCCATTCACTCGTGACGATCATGAATGCCATAGATCTCACGATTGTACCTCTTCCTCTAGCTTCTATTTTAGTAATTAAAAAAAAATAAACCGTTATTATATTATTTTTTATTTATATGTATCTAACGCTGTCATTGAGCCAGTGACAACAGGGCATCTCTTCCAGTGAATGCGTTAAATATGCAACCGCGTTCTTTACTGTTATGCTTTCTAGAAGGTTCTTTCTTGTTCAAGATGATGAAACACTTAAATGCGCTTTCACAATGTTTAATTACCGCTTTATTTTTATAGTTAGATGAGAATCTGATCTGAGCGAAATCTGAATCTGAAGGAGCGTTCGAATGAAACACAGGACTCTTTATTTTCTTTTGTAATGAATTAACTGATAGGTCGACCAAGCAGGGTTTCCATATCGAAAAAATCAAAAATAAAACAATAAAAATCCTTGACACTATATCGAGGACACTCAGTCTTCTGCTTCAAGATGCTTAGATGACTAAAGCGACAAGTAACTGCTCGTCGTTACAGACTACTTCAACATTTACTAGACAAACGATCAAACCTCCCAATTCACTACAAAAGACTTATTTACATGGCTGTTATTAGACCTATTTGGACGTACGGAGTTGAGCTTTGGTTCTCTACTAAACCATCCAACTCATCTCGTATCCAATCCTTACAATCCATAAAGACCTTAATGTTCCATATGTTGCTGAGTTAGCCTAAACCAGATACCTATCCTTTCATGGTAAGCTCCATAACCACTAAAATCCATTAGTTTTTCAACTTGCTTCCCACTCCATTCCCGATAACCCTCCGAGGCGTCTGAAAAGAAGATGGCCTAGAGATCTTCTAGTGTAGAATTTTATTGAAGTGCTACTGATGAGTAGTTCTTTTCAAGTTATTACATGCCAATGTAATCGTTATCAGCTCATTTACTTGATGTACATATTTGTATAGTTGTAAATTTCAATAAATTGATATAAAAAAAAAAGATGCTTAGAGGACATGATTATGATATCAGTGCTATCCAAACAAGACACGAGTCTTGTTTGTCGAAGTATGTCCTGCTTTTATGCTATCAAAAATATATAAACTCATATTACCTTCGCAAATGTCCATTCTAGAAGACATCAGGAATAGATTTGTTTATATAGACAACTTGATTGTTCAAGAATAACAAAAATGTAGTAGGCTCCAGGAAACGACTGACAGAGTGACCCAAGCGTTGTAAAAAAGAAAAAAAAAATGTTTACAAATACCAGAAAACAGGAACGTGAGGGCATGAATGATATTTTGTTCCAAACGGGTCACGTAAGGAAAGTTTCACCGTTTGTACAAAGGCCTTCATGAGAATGAAACCAATTATTTTACATAATCCCGAATGAAAACAGGAAACCTTAATTACTGACTTACCATATTGAAACAAAAATGAGAATAAAATCTATAAGCTATGTCGATGTACATGAATTTTATCAAATCTTCAATTAAAGATACTAAGCCATCCTAGAAACCAAGTAGGTTTATTATTGGTACTTTCAATGTCTCTTGCAGATCTTATTCCTTCTACTTACTCTTTTCTATGCTCTTTTTTCTTTGATGTATTTATTGTATTGCAATAACTGGCCTATATTCGAATATTCGACCAGGAGGTGTTTTTTTAACACGATGAAGTTTTAACTTTTTTTTTATAACGATACTTTGTTGTGTAATCTATACCTATACTCTGTCTTAAGTTGATCACCTTTGCTTCGGAATTTGAAATATCATCCTTGTTTCGATGTGGGCAGTTTCGTAATATTTCTAAAGAGGAACTACTTTCATAGTTGTTTTTCTTCCTTAAGAGGATGGCGTAATATCCTGTATAATTTGATCAATTCTTCTTGTTATTTATCAACTAATATAATTGAACCAAAAAAAAAATATATAGCTACATATTTGATCATTTACGCTAGTTTCCCCTTTCTCCTGGTTGACCGCTTCCATAGAAGGGAATTAATATTTTATAGTTGGACGATTTGTGGTTTTTATGTAATGAGTTGAGTAACTAGTGTGGTCTACTGGTAGCGAGACGGTGCGGTAGGAAATAATTCAGTGACGGAATTATGAGCTCATTTCTGGGCTCCTGTCCCATCAAGATGTGGTCGATGGGACATATGACTCTGTACTATATCGTCGCGTCATCTAAATTGGTTCCTGGAGTTTTGAAATAATAATAAAAATTGAGTAACTATATTTCATTTGAACTATCAGGTACATATATTGATGGTATAATCTTATGTGAAACCAATAATTTGACATAAAATGTCAAAGTTCTGTTACATTACTTTCATTTTAATAATACTTTGTTTCGATAAGTATAATAGGAAGAATTAAATTATTTTAATTCCAATGCTCCAATTTCTGAATTCAATCATTTATTTAGGTAAACATTGTCAAATTTCTTACAACGAATTATAATTTTTTTGCCCACTCCAGAAGTGTTTTCGAATTTTTAAAATATCAATCAAACATTAATTGTTGATTCAATAGTACAGTACATTGTATATAAACCAAATCACTTAGCAATTTTTTCACATTTTTATTTAATTTTCTTTTAAATAACTTGAGTTGAGGAAGGTTATATCAAACAGATTTTCATATTTTTTTTTTTGTTATAAACGATTGGTATACAGTGTTAAGTGCTTATCTTCATCTTTCAATAATAATAACCTGTTATACTTGGTCAAACGTATGATTATTCGGTAAATGAATGGGTTACGTTGCTTTATTTCGTTTTTTTAAAGTAGTTGTTACTACAAATTAAATTAATTATACACTCCTATTTTCAATTATTAACATTTATTTTTGAAAACAGTTTATTTTGTACATTATTATTTTTTTTTTTTTTTTTTTTAAATTTGTGATATACGTTGTCATCATTCCAGGGAACCTATTTCTCAGAATAAAGTATATTTTTCATTTCATTTTCTCTTAAAAAAAAAAAAAAAAATAATAATAATAATAAATAAATAAAATACATTAACGAAATAATTATCACGATTGTCTCTGCAAAGATTTTATTCATTGTAGTTAATGGAAATTTATAAGAGCACTATTTATTTTTTTTAAATTTTAACGATGCTAAAATAAATAAAATTCATTCTTTTAAATATCTACTATTGTCGATGGGTATTACATGGAATTAATTAAAATTTGATGTATAGGATATGATAGTAAATTTAACCAGCTCTAAGATGAAAAAAAACATATTTTCGATCAAAGAAATAGTTTCGGAGTTACAGACAAAACAGTACAAAAAAACCTGTTTTCGCGGAAAAGTACGATTCGCAGCAAGTAAGTCGATTTCTCAGCGCTCTGCTTCAAAAACAGTCAAACTTACAGAAAAATGTATCATAAATTTTTTGTAGATAATTCCACGATGAACAATTTTTGTTATGGCCTTAATTGACTTTCGAGCAATAGGTCACGAGATATTCGCGGAAAACCGATTTTCGCGACCTTTTGACCTTTATAACTTTTTTATCCAGGACGATATCAATGTCGATTTTTCACATATTCATTGAAATGCCGTAATGTATACCAGAATTCAGCTCACTAGGAATTTTTCCGCAGTTAAAATCTATGACTGGATTATATTTTATTGGCAAGCTTAGTGCTTTTTTTATTGTTTTTTTTTTTCTTCTGTCTAACTATTTTTTTCACTCACGAGTTTTATTAATGTAAACTGTTTTAATGTAATATAAACTGATTTTATTCATGTAGAGTTGCTTTCTTGCTACAAACATTTCAATCACAAACTGTCTAATTACACCATATCCATGATGAGTAAGTAATAGAACGCTGCGTGACGACTAACACATACCCACTGTATGTGTACAGAATACAGAATATTTCACGACAAATGTCCATCCCAACAAACTCATACAAAGGCTGAGTTGAATAACGGATCGCCTGAAGTAACGAATAAGCTGAAATAAAGTAAGCAGGAGGTTCCAATGGGTACTGATCTTTTTTTTTTCTTTTTTTAATTTAGGACATTCACTGATTGTCTTTAGCTTGAAGATAAGAAAACAAAGTTAAATTATTTCGTTCACAGATACCTTATATTCATAGAAATATCTGTAACTGTGAGAGTACAATATGCAATGTAAAAATAGCCGGTTCAGTGTCTGGAGAGAGGTGCTGGTATATGCATAGTGGAAATGGGAACGAAAATAAGTGTGATTTTGACACACTGTCCTATTACTAGCATAAAGTTTCTAAAGGATTCAAAGAACTCTTTGTTAGGTTTTTCCCATCACTCAGCAATATCTTTCAATCAGGTTGAAACTGATTCCTTAGCTGGTGTTTATATTTTCATTCTAAATACATATGTGGAAGGTATCTTATATATTCACCCCTCACCTCCGAATGAAGGGGGCCAGTGTGGGCGGAGCAGGTAGCGAGGGGACTAGACTTGCATTCCAACCCTCCATCGTCCGCCTGCGGTCTCAACAACGGGACCGACAAAAAACGGCCTTTCTCATAATAGATCCCCTCTTCCTGTAAATTTTTTCGAAAGGTGGTAAGGGTAGAAAAAAAATTCTTAGATAGCTCAACGCCATGGCAACTCCTGTGTTATTATGTGCTGTATCACTTCTTCAGGAGCTGTACCGTTGAGTGTGCGCACCAGAACCTCAGAGAACTTTTGTGATCTCGTTGGACAATTGGCTTATCCATAAGCCATAAGCATTCGACCTTCACAAAAAATCGTGTATTTCACAAGTTGTGAAATTAACTACTTCAGTCTGTACAAATAGTTGCCTGAAAGGGAAATAAATCGAGAAAAGATTAAAGCCAGTTTTTGAAAATTAGTTAAACTTCAAAAAATTTTATTTTCTCGGACAATTTGACGCATAAATTATTCCTGCAATAAAACTGATATATGTTTTCTGTACCTGGTTTCTTCTCCAGTTTGCCGTTTTTAGTATAAAATTTTCTTTTTCCCTTTCTACTTCTTGGGGGACGATGTCTCTCATGATATAAAACTTCTTCAAAGAACCAGTGGGTCATAAAGCCATTTTCTTCTCATTTGCGTGGTCAAACAACATATGGTAATTGATTTGGGTTATCAGAGCCTAAGTGTTTTTGAGGGTATGGCGGGTTCTTGTTCTAAAAAGAGTCCCATTGGAGGGATTTAATTCTCTCAATTGCTATTCTTAGTTTCTCTAATTTCCCCGATGCCTAGAGGCTCTTGCTTGATTAATTTTGGAAAGTTAGCTTTGCTTGGCATTTACACCGAAGCTGATGAGAACCGTTCTCCATCGAGGCGTGTGTGACTATCCATATTATTTTGTGTTCCGTGGTTTATTATTTTGGTTCCTAGATCTATTATAATTTGGGTTCCGATTATATTGCCCCTGGAAACCATGTTTGGATTCCTGGCGATTCTTATATTGATTGTTATGGGTAGGAGGAGACTAATGTTGCCTATAATTTTGCCTATTATTGTGGTTGTTTTTGGCCCCCCCCAAATTTTTTTTATTTCGGGGGCGTTTTTATTTCTCTCGGACATGATTTCTTATTGGTCGAACTGTATCTTTTGGTTTTCCTTCGTGTTACCGGGTCTTCTCATATTTCCCCGAATTAATTAAATGATCTCAAAAAAAGACAGTGGATTTTCTTGCTGAAATCTCGGTTTCGCAAATCGTACTAGAAGTTTTAATTTTATCCCAGTTTTGTCATTAAAATACGTAGTGACGAATATGAAGTTCCATATTTGTTGAAGAAATTATATAAATAGTTTTCTCTTACACAACCGAAACAATTAATGCCACTTTCTGGTATATTTACTATGGCTATATTTGGATATTATGAAAGTAACGACTTTATATCGATCTCCTGTAACAAGTCTAAAGATGTTCTTTTAATGTCCTATTTTATGTTAAAATAATTCGAATTGTAATGGTTCTATCGACCTCGAATATCTAAAAAGTATTTTCCAGGTTCATTGTAACAATCGTTCACAGGCGCTGTAAATTGCATGTCGTATTAAGTAATATACTCGGCCGGTCGCCGGTTAGTCTGGCTAGAATCTATGTCTTATTAAGCGCTGGTCGTTCACGTTTTCCCTGATCCCCATTCTTTCAGGCTTACAAGAACAATGTTATAAACTTGTCGGACATACCGTTACCAATTTTAATAGATTGTGCGGATCTCCATTAAAAGTAGGGAGTAAGTACTTCCTTGATAAGTTTTAATATTGGACTGAAACTTACTTTGATAAATTAATACATTTAGTTTAATCAAAACACCCTTGTTATGAAAACTTAGGAAGCACATTAAGATTATGTTTTAATTTTTCATTACTAAAATATGCCTGAAAGTCTAGCATAGTGTATAGAACATATTTTAAAATGGACTTTTCAGAAATCTGTATTTTTTTTTTTTTTTTTTTTTTTGTTTACAAGTACATTGTAATAATCTGTGCTAAGATTTCTAAAATATAACTGATTGTTAAAAATATTCAACCTTGATGATTAGTAATGCAGCATGACTACGTTTTATAGCTTGCTTATCGTTTCATACCTTAATTTAGCTTTTAAAAAACAATTCGATTCAATCTCACTGTTTTAAAAATATGAGAAAATAAAATTTAGCCAATTAAATAACATTCTTAAACTTAATCTGATATTCCAATTTAATGCGAATTTCCTTTGATATTATATTCTGATTTTATGAGCCATCAATACTTAATGTTGATTTAGGGTTTTTAATAACACGATTAATATGCATAAAATGTTTTTTAGGTTTAAATTTAATACTTATAAAATAAAGTTAGAATTTCTTATATTTTATAAGGAATACATCTTTATTTTTTAATAGTAATGATAATAAACATTGTTAAAACTTTATGAAGGTAGGGTTATTGTTTGGAAGAGGGAGAAACGAGAGAGAAAATGGACTAAGCAAGAGCGAGAGGAACAGTCCAAGAGGATGAAAGAGTATTGGAGTAGAAGGAAGGCGGAATGTGTGAAGAAGAATAAGTGGTATTCGCGTGGTCCTTGCTGGCTGAATCGTGTTTAAAAAAATATAGAGAGGGTTTCATCATACTGTCCACACACTGCTAAGTATCGAATGTGAAAAAAAAAAAAATTGTTTTGTAATAGTTTATCAATTGCCTTAGGACTGATGTACGTTTTAGCGAATTCTCAAATCTGAATTCACTCTTGAAAGGGGAGGAATGACACTGCCAAAGGGTCGATTATAAAAACTATTTGGTTATGCCAAATCTATGTAACGAATCGGTAAAGATAGATTGCAAAAATCGCGTATTTTCACATTCGATACTTTGCGGTTGTAGGGACAATATATACCTTTCACAAATATGTATTTTGTTATAGGCATTACAAAGTTGGTATTTGACACTATTTCAGGAGTGATTGTTAGGTTGATTTATATAATTTTTGGTTTCTTAATTCACCATTTTAGAAGTTTGGCTACATTAGATCAGGTTGTTTCTAAATTTGCTTTCGATCCAAATAAAATAAAAACTACTTGTCATACCTTATTCTACTGTTATTTTTCACACTTAATTATTAATATAACATTTGTATCATTCATTCACATGAACATTTTTAACATTCATTTTATTCAAGACAAAAAGCAGATGCTATAACAATATGTAAATATAACTAGGAGAGGTCAGCACCGAGTGGTACTTACTTCTAACATGATTTCAAAAACTTGTTTATTCAAGGAGATCTTTCAACCAACTCCATTTTAGTCTTTGATATTTTCTGGCATGTTTTACAAGTCCCTGTTTGTTCATATGTCCATTTTACGAGTATCTCATGAAATCTTTTGTATGATGTCTATATATGAACATGTACCGTGGGTATGTGAAAATGTTACTGCGTTAACAGATTGACACATATCTAATGAGTCCTAATTTTTTTGACTGAAAAATCCGTATTTTTCAGTTTTAAAAATTAAATCCTCTTTATTTGTAATCCGATTCATTCTTCCAATTATTATAGTGAACAACTTACTTTGCATTTTAATTGTCAGCTTTGACCTGATTTCAGGCTTTCTTTTTTTTTATTTTTATAATCCAAATACTTCTCCAAAATGTCCTGAATCTCAGTTTTCGCTGACACTTAGAGTTTGATCAGATTATCCTAATGAAGAACTGCAATTATCTTATCTCAAAAGGCTTCAATCATGGCAAATGAGTCACTTTGTAATCAAGAAATACGAGAATTGGATTGTAATATTTATGAAATCTATTTAAAAAAATAAAAAAAATAGTGAGAATAATATTTATAAAGGAAAATTTTGTACTTTATAGAATAGATTTCATTATTTGGTACTTTATAGAATTGGTTTCATAATTTAGAAATTATTATGAATATTATTAAAAATTGAATGGATGGATTCACTTTACTAGTTGCATACACATCTAGACTGAACATAGTTTTGAACTCAGAAGATGAGAGATTGTATTCAAAATAATAATTTTTAATAATTTAAACATTTTTCTGAACATATCCCGAAGATATTTCTTGGCTCGTGAGGTGAGAGCTCCCTTCTAGAAATGTTTCCAACAAGTCACTTCCTTCAATCGAGAGAAAACACATCCATGACTGTCGTCTTCAGAAGAGTGGAGTGTGGAAATGGAAAAAAAAAAAAATAACAAGAAAAAAAAATTCCTTAGTGATGAAAAAAAAAACTATTTCGTTTTAAAATATCTCACATGTTTTTTAATCCTTTAACAAATTATTTTATCCTTTTAATACCGTTAAATTTTTGTTAACCTTAATTTTTTTTTTTTTTGTAAATGGTAATAATTAATGATTGATTTGAGTTTTGTTATAAAAAAAACAAAAAAAAAAAAACATTAACCATTGGCATTTTTCCATGTTGTCAATAAAAATAGTTTATTGTGTGGCATTAAAGCATTATTTATAAATTTATGCAGACAAGTTTTTGTGTGGCTAGTTTCAATGTGATTTAACTTCTTTTCGGAGAAAATCTTCTAGAATCTTTTAAAAAAAAAAAAAAAAAAAAATCTGGACTTAGCTGGTTTTTTATTTCCACGCCTCAATTAATAAATGTTTGCTTCATATAAACCACAAGTTGTTTTTAATTCGATTCATGTATAAGAAAGTTAGGAGTGTATTTTAAATCTTGTGTATTCAATCAAGCCAAGTTAATTTATGCACTGTAGTGTTCATTATAAGTAGAATATGTAGTTAGTTATATTATAAAATTCAGAGTAAACCGTAGAATAGAATAAAAAAATGTTGCCAAATATAGAGATGGCGATGGGTCCTGGCTGGATGCGCTACTCAGAAAAGCACACTAAAGTAGGTTGCGAAAGAAGGTATGCCACTAAATAAGAAGTCAACGTATCAATTTTTTAGTAGAAAAACTTACTGAGAAGGGCTAAAATATAATTTATTTATTGTCTTTGTTAGTTTTGTAACAGTCTTCGGTGGTTTTGTTTGTATATAGAATATCTCTTTAGCTATTGCGGTTTGATTTGATTTGTGGTTTACACGATGAAATCTTTCCTCAAACCTTTTTATATGTATATTAAAAAAAATAAATCGTCATATACTATTTATATGTTAGCTAATTCTACTGCAGTGTTACATACAATCATACGATCCCAACAAATCGATATATTTTTTATTAAAACAATATTAATTCATTTAAATCAATCCGCAACTGCAGAGTCTCCCTTTTGCACGCAGTGAATGTGACATTTTTTTAATAATTGCTTTTGATTTCTGGTTATGATGATGACACTTTTCAGAAGAGTGGAGTATGAAAACGGAAAAAAAAAAAAAATAAACTAGAAAATAAATTCCTTAGCTAGGACAAAAAAAAACAAAACAAACAAACTATTTTGTTTTAAAATATCTTACAATGTTTCTCATCCTTACTTAGTAATTCATTCCAAAATTATTTTACTCTTTAAATAACATTTTTTTTTTTTTTTTTTTTTTTTTTTTTTTTTTTTTTTTTTTTATTTTTTTTTTTTTTTTATAAATGGTAATAATTGATGGTTGATTTAAATTTTTTAATAAAAAAAAACATTAACCATTGCCATTTTTCTATGTCAATAAAAATAGTCCTAAAAGAGGAATAAAAGTTAATAGAAACAAGAGTTCTATTGCGGATGAAGGGGTGCCATGCAATATGGATGAAGAAATTGTGGTGGATTAGAATATTAATGTATATAAATGAAAATTTTTAGTATCTTAAGTTTATGTAATGCTGTACAAATGGTATGTTTGTCTTGTGTATTATGTAATTTGTAATGTACCAGTATTTTTGTCTGTAATGTTTGTAATTTAATCATTTATGTCCCTTCGTCGTAAACCTACGACCTCCTGTCCTACAGTATCCTTTAATGATATTCCACTAATCCCAGTTGAACAGATCCGCTACCTAGGACTCCACTTGGACAAACGTCTCACTTGGAATCCATATACAAGACTAAAACGACGTTTAAACGTTCAAAGCTCCCAATTAATTACAAAAGACTCATTTACATGACAGTGATTAGACCAATATGGACTTACGGAGTTGAGCTTTGGGGCTCTAGTAAACCATCCAATTCATCCCTTATCCAATCATTACAATCCAAAATCCTTCGAAAAATCCTCAATGCTTCTTACTTTGTCACCAATAAACTTATCCATAAAGATCTTAATGTTCCATATGTTGCTGATTTAGCCCAAATCAGATACCAATCCTTTCATAGTAAGCTCCATAACCACTCAAATCCACTAGTTTCTCAACTTGTTTCCCTCTCAATTCTCGATAATCCTCCGAGGCGTATGAAAAGAAGATGGCCTAGAGATCTTCTTGTGTAGATTTTTATTGAAGTACTATTGATGAGTAGTTCTTTTCAAGTTATGCCATGTTATTGTAAGAGTTTTAAACACATTTACTTAATGTATATTGTACAGTTGTAAATTTCAATAAATTGTAAAAAAAACAACTAAATAAAATAATTTATGAGGTTCAAACCATAATTATTTCCCAACATGAAACATCCCGTGAAAGGGGTGAATCGGTGTTAAAAACTTTCATAGTTTCGTCCGCTATAAACAATTAAATACGTATCACGCAGACCCCTGTTCGTATATCTTTGTAAGAGCATATTCATTAAATCTTCAACTCATGCTCTGAATATTTTCTTCTGTAATCGTCCTTACCTCATGCGATTTGAAAGTACAGGATTCCAGGTATTCGCAGATAAGGAAAAGGTTACGCACCATATCTTTCTCTGTTGGATATTGTAGCAGAAGATTGGACGATTATTTGTGAGAAATGCAATTTTATGATGTAACAGCTTACTCTATTTCACAACGGGCAGATTTGAACAATTAGAGCGAACTCACTTTCTACAGGCTTTGGGAAATTGTATTTCCATGGTAGATATAGCAGGAACCCTTTTCACAGGTCTATTTTTTTTTTTTTATGATATTCGAAATGTTCCATGTAATAGGGTCGGAAGGGATTCAAAGAGTCACGTGCGATAGAAGAATGTGGCGAATTTTGAGGAACTGTGATGAAGCTGGTGTTGTTTTCTCATGGTTACGGCACGATGGGCCAGTGTTGCATTCCTCAGTCCAGAGCTCTAGCGTAACCTGATCTTTGTCTCTCAGCTCAGTCTATTATAATGAAGTCGTCTGAATTTCAGTGTTCAATTTTTATAAATTTATCTAAAATGGTGGAGCCTACCTTCAGTCCTTTAATTATTTTAATATTGCCTTCTCCAATAAAAATTAAGCTTTCAATCTGTTTTTGTTATATTAGAACAACGATTTTCATTTCTCAGACTAACCCATCTGGGCTGATATTATATATTTTTTAAAATATGGGTATAGTTAAACTATTATTAAGTTTTTATTATTATTACTATTTTTAAGTATTTTATACGATTACAAATTCCTTTAAATATTTTTTTCAATAATTATAACTATATATTGGTTTATAATACTAGTAATGGAGAAACATTGAAATCTTTCAGCCACATGCTGATACTTACTCTTTTAGTAGAACATTTCGTTACTGAAAAGATATTCTTTTTACAAAATTATTAACAACTTTTCACTTATTTTAAACTTTTCAATATTTTACGAAGATAGACTTGTAAGATCGAGGATTATGTTTTTTTAAAACATAATTCGATTTTTTTTGTAGTGATGTTATTTGTTTATAATTATTAGTATTCATCTAAGTATTAGATGCAACTTTATTATGACAACATTGTGGTTTTCAATTGGAAATAATCTAATAAATTATATTATTTGTAATATTTGTTTGTCAAACCATCCATGCATGATTTTAAACATTAATAACTTATTTTTATATTTCAAAAAAACATAGTATAGTCTACCTTTAATTTTCTAATTATTTTAATATTGCCATATTCGATAAAAATTAGGCTTTAAATAATTTTGTTAAATGTGAATTATCTTACTCAATAACAAATTTCTGTAAATATTTTTTCTTCATTCTTCACTATCCATTTGTTTATAATCCTTGTGATGGAGAAGCTTAATTTATAATCCTTGGAATCTTCAAGGATTCCTTATGGATAGGAGAGTCCTCGAAAATCCTCTGGGTTCACTTATTATTATTCGTTAGTTTGGTTTAATTTTTTGTTATTATATTAATAATTATTTTAGCAATTATAGAATTTTTGGTAAAGAACAACGTATACTATAGACGTATCGGAGCGAATTTTCTGACAGTGAGAGGTAAGGCAAAGTCAAGTTGGTTAGATAGGGACTATATTGGCACGGAGCACCTATTTTCCTATCTTATTAATAACGCTATAAAAAAATCTACTCAGATGCGCTCCGATTCCACAGTAGTGTCTCCCTGGCTTAGAAATTTTTATCTTGGCACAGTAAAAAAAAAAAAAAGTGCTCCTAAAACCAAGGCCACTCAGCATTTTAAACAAAACGGTACCTCAATTTCAATGATAATAAAATCTTCATCCGTAAAACGCACAGTGCGATGAAAGTTTGATTTCTAATTTATTCCGTAAAAACTCTCAATTTTCATTGAAATAGGACTTCATTGCATCAGAAAGAAAAACCAGTAACCGAAGATGAAAAGGTGAAGAAATGCTTTGTTCGATATGAATCGAACATTGTATGTTCTTCCATTCAACCCTGTTCCATTGACACGAGGAGACAGTACCGTCTCTTTTAGCGAAACTTTATTTCAGAAAGATGAACTGGAAATAAACTGTTTTATTGATGGATTAAATGATTTTAAATATACAATACAAATAAACTTATTCATAAAGATCTTAATGTCCCATATATTGCTGATTTAGCCCAAACCAGATACCTATCCTTTCGTAGTAAATTCCATAAACACAAAAATCCATTAGTCTCAACTTCCTTCCCATTCTATTCCCGATAACCCTCCGAGGCGTCTGAAAAGAAGATGGCCTAGAGATCTTCTAGTGTAGAATTTTTATTGAAGTGCTGATGAGTAGTTCTTTTCAAGCTTTGACATGTTATTGTAATCATTGTCAACACATTTACTTGATGTATATATTTCGTACAGTTGTAAATTTCAATAAATGGAAAAACGATATTACAATATTAGTCAGATCAAAAATAAATTAAAATTAATAACAATTATAATAATTTGCTAATTAGACTCTTCTTTGTTGTAGTGACATTATTTTTTTTTTAATATTTATTAGTATTCATCTAAGTATTTGATTAAACATTACCATCACAACAAGGCGTCTTTCATTTGGAAGTAATTTAATAATTGATTCGATTTGATGAAAGAATTAATGAAAGAAAAACATGTATATGTATATGTAATCTAATAAGTAGCAAATGTCGAATAATAGAATCTAAGGTGCAGTATAAGGATTTACCTAGTATC
Organism: Euschistus heros; assembly: GCA_003667255.2. NCBI lineage: Eukaryota > Metazoa > Arthropoda > Insecta > Hemiptera > Pentatomidae > Euschistus > Euschistus heros. The sequence continues at coordinate 2,619,647 of RCWM02000121.1, forward strand.
ATAGCCTATCATTCTAATAGATAACTATTTTGTCGCTAATGCAATGTATTGCCGGTTTCTGTATAGCCCTGAGGTAGTTTAGTTTTGTGTTCATTCAATTCCAAAGCTTACTTATTACACTACTTTGTGTAGGGGGTATTTGAATAATTAGGTAGGTTTATTTCAGAACCAGTTCAGCCCTATGTTGAATTTCTTATTAAATTCGTATGTCCATGTTATCAATAAGTACATTCCATGTCCTGGTAAGATAATATCGATTCTAGTGGAGATCTTATCGTGGATCCGTCCATATACCGATAAATCCTCCACTGCTTTCTCCATAACCACTAAGTAGATTCATCTTGTTCCTTCGATCGCCCTAAGAAAGTCTTGACTCCTCCCCTTCCCACCATCCATTTGCCGGTTAAGCGACAAATTTCTCCGTTCCCGCGGTCGCAGGAGATGACCGTAACTGATTCTTTAACACTTTCTAATTTTCTTTTCAGCCACAGATTATGGATTTTTTTTTCATTCGCAATTTCTTATAGCGTTCCGTTCCCATCGACGTATTTATTATGATAGAAAAATGAAGGGTATTTATTAGAGAATGGCCGACTATTCGGCTGTTTTTGTGGTCAGCAAAAAGCTCCGACTAGTGGACCATTTTATTCATTTATATTTCTACGCTTAAAAATATTTTGATGAAATGATGCCTTAATTAATCATGATTTTTATTTTAGACTAATCGTTATTGTTTGTTATTTATTGTCGGCATAGTAATTCATTTTTTTTTATTAACTATCGAACTTTAAAAAAAAAATCATGATACTAATAAAAAATAAATTCTATAACCTCTGAAATTCTAAATAAAGAACATACGCAACTTACTATTAATTTTTTTTTTTAAATCACAGTTTTGGTTTTATGTTATAATTAACAAATATTAATTCTTAATTGAAATGCACTATAAAGATTGGAATACGAAAAGGAAACTACTATTTTAGCAATTTACATACTTTTTATTTACCACTAAGCCTATAATTGAGGTATTTTTTCTGTAACATGTATAAGTCCAAAACCGGATATATTTTACGAAATGAATTTCACAATTAACTATCTAAGGTAAGTGAAGTAAATTGCTGACTTTTGCTTTGCTTTTTAAACACTGTTATCTACTAGTATGTTTGCAAAAACAGAAGAAAACATATAAGATAAACAAAACCCTGTAGTGACATACTGACGGTTATAAACCTATAAACGTATTGCCTCGAACATTGCCGATGTCACCCGAATTCTAACCGAAGGCCGGCTTTGCCGACTAGTCGGCTATTCACTACTCAGTCAAAGTCACAGTCGGCCGATCTCTAATCTTTTTATATCCTACAAGCCTCAAAGCGATACGACGTTACAAAATATTTTTTCATTCATCATCTCTAAACCGCAGCTTATTCTAGTTACCGCTGACAACTGCGTGATTATTCCCTTCTCGTGACTGGGATGTCAATGGATCTGACTCAGCTTCCAGCATAACCTCGGGAATTCCTTTGGCGTCAATGCGCCATAATGATGTTCATACGGAATTATAAAAATAAATCATCCTTTTGAAGGAACTAATGAGTAGGTAACATTTAAATATGAAGGATGGATGTAGTTATTTATATTTTTCGATAACTTAAACTGCGTACTGTTTTACCAAGTACTGGTAAAATTTCAGTTTGATAGTGCAAAATATCCAGGTTTTCTTTGAAAAGCGTATTGTAGTGTATGTATACAGTAGATGAGTGTTTTTATCATATTATTTTCTAATATGGATCAAATCAAAGGTTCCTACTATTCCTGAATTTTTTTGAGAGGGCCGGATTATTGGGGGTGTCGGACTATCGAAGGGCCGGATTATCGTGATTGTACTGAAAATGTATTTTTTTAATTGAATAAAGTTCATTTAATACATATGATAGAATCATAACAATTTTAAATTGGTACACACTCTTTGTTGTAATATATATTGCCTTTTTTACCATAATTTCGTTGTGTTTTTGAAAATTTAAATATATTGTTAAAACACAATTGTATTAAAGTATTCCATTAAAAAATTAGAGATCGGTTTAAACTTTAGGGTCATAGAGCATGTACCAACAAATAAATAATTTTATTTTAAAATATTGTGTTTATTGATAAGAGAAGGTTTTAAAAAACTGGAAGAATTTTATCAAGAATAGTATATTTTATGATAAACATTTTTTATTGGGGTTCGAATATATAATTTCATATCATGTTTCGGAATATCAAATAAATTTGTAGTGACATCTTAACAGATCTGTTTTTGGATTATTTCGATAGCTTAGATATATATATATCCTAATTTTGTTCGTTACCTCTTAAGAGTAAAGTTCGACATGGAGTGAGGTTGGCGACCCTACCCAATACTTCCTGTTGTGGCTTTGAATTCTAAACAAACAGGAGGAACCCACAAAACAGTTTGGTTTTAACAGATGTTGGTATTTATACAAGCTGTCTTAGCCTGGAGCTCTTATAAAACAGAGTGTTGGGCCTCCTTTAAAGGATTATCTAATTTATTCTGTAAATTATTGTCATTAAATTATATGACTGCCATATGATGGATATTTATGTCTATGTTTTTGAAATTTGCAGACAATAGTCCCCCATATTTCCTTAGTTTATAGATTTTTCTAGAAAAATCAGGAACGATTGGCCGAAGCAGTAATTGCTGGTAATAATAAATAATGTTTTTAAAATACAACTAACAGGATATTGTTACTACATTGTTTTTTTTTTTACTTAAAAAGTACTATAATGAAAATGCTTGGAGTATTACGTAATGTGAAACTTTAAAGTTAAATGGAGCTACACCGTTGTATTGTACGTGGAATAACAAATAAAATAACAGTTGTTTCTGTTATTTTTATAAATTGTTCCTCTTCTGTCTCGAGTGAATGACAGTGTTTGCCAATTTGTTGAAAACTGTACAACTGCAAAGTGTTTCCCACGTAATCTTTCCCACAGATATTTCACAGGCTAGTTAAGATGGGAATTATTACATTTCCCGGGTGCTTTATTATAAAATGCTGCTGTTGCAATATCATTTGTCATTTATATTTCTCTCATTCCTGAGAGGCAAAGAGACGTTAGTCATTGTCGAATGACATCTTGAAATTATATTATTTGTATTAATTTAATGTCACCCGGGAAAATATTCCGTATCCCAGCATTCTTTATAACTGTTTTACCTGAACTGAAATTATGCATGTAATACTTAAATTATTTAAATGCTAATAAATGATTTGCATTCCTTTGGAGACCATTATCGCTAAGTGTGACAAATAATCTAAAACGTTTTCTAGATCTGATTTATTTTCTAGTTACAGTATTACAATTGTGATTTTACTACATGAAATTGGGAACATTAGTAATCTGTAAAATAAAATAATTGTTTTAAATATTATATCTTTATCATCGTTTCCTATTCATTTTTTAAATTTTAATACCGAGTTGACTTTAGCAAATAATAGTAGTGTTCTTTTTAATTATATTAGATACAAAAATAATAATTTTGTAAAAAATAAAAAGATTAAATATTTTTTATACAAGGAGATATAGGATTTATATAAGGAGATTAAATATTACATAAGGAAATTAAAGCAAATATATCTCCTAACATTAATTTTATACTTATTATATTTATGCAACCATATGGGTGACGTTTCATTGCTTTGCCACATTTTCAAGCCCTAAAAAACAAAATAAAAAATAGATAACAATTTAATGAAACTATGACACGTTATGAAAATCATAGTGATTATTTTTTCTTTCAATAGGAAAAAAAATATATAATATAGTCGAAACGAAATGTTAACAATGAAGTAATGTTGAAGTAATAAAGTATGATAATATATTTATATATATATATAATAGAAAAGAAAAAATAATGATTATGATTGTCATTACATAGTTTCATTAAATTGTTATCCATGTTTTTATTTTTATGTTTTTTAGGGCTTGAAAGAATGGCAACGCCATGAAACGTCGCTCATATGGTTGTATAAATATAATTTTTGAAATATAAAATTAATGTTGGCAGATATCTTTGATTTAATTTTCTTATATAAAAAGATTAAAAAACGTTTTCGTAATACTAATCTAATGAACTTTTGCACCTAGATTCATCGTTGTTTTTGAAAATTTTTAAACTTTTTTTTTAAAAATATACCATTCGAGTCGTTGGACATGAGATCACAAGATCTAAATTTATTGCTAATTTCGATGTAACAAGGACGAAATATAGTTAATTTTTTAATTTACTTAAATATAATATCCTTGTTTTAGTTTATTTTTTTCAGATGTATGGACTACCAAATAAATGAATTCAACAAAAATTAACGAAAAATGTTTGTAGGCTCACTTACTGATTTATTTTGTTCAATGGACAGTTTAACTCAACATGTTTATAATTTTACAGGCCTTGTTTTATCAAATATGGCATTTCAGCCATTACAATTAATTTTTTTTTTAAATTTAATTATTTTAAATATAATTATTTATGTGGTACGTCACAATAATAACAATATAAAACTCAGTAAGATACTCCGAATTCAGCCATTTATAGCTGCAATTGAAAACAAATTTTTGAAAAATAAATATTTATATATATATATATATATATATATATATATATATATATATATATATACCTTGGATTAAAAAATTTATAGATTAACGAAAAATATATAATGTACATTATTATTCACAAACTTATTTTCGACTGATCGTTCACCTTTCATGATTGTTTGTTACCTTGGATAATGACCCTCCATTTTATGAAAAAATCACTAATTGTTTTTTTTAAACATCTCTGTCTTTATAAACAATAGCAGTAGTTGACAAAATATTGCTAGAAAAACAAAATACTATTTTACTCCAATAGTATATATTTAGAAAAAAAAAAATGAAAAACAAGGATTTTTAACAAGGAATCTGTAAAAAGGATATTAATGAATTTTTGAAGAGCTGTGTTAAATGACTGTACAGGTTATAGAAAATTGGTAGTTGAGAAGGATTATTAAAAAAATAAGATTATCAAAACATATTTTTATTCTGCCAAGGTTTCGGCCATATCTTTGATGATCACCAACAGGGCAGAAAGAAAATTAAAATAACTAAAAAATTTGTATCATCATAGCAACGCCCTGTCATGTTTGGTCGATACATTTTGTAATAGATAAAATCTCTCTCTCTCTCTCTCTCTCTCTCTCTCTCTCTCTCTCTCTCTCTCTCTCTCTCTCTCTCTCTCTCTCTCTCTCTCTCTCTCTCTCTCTTCTCTCTCTCTCTCTCTCTCTCTCTCTCTCTCTCTCTCTCTCTCTCTCTCTCTCTCTCTCTCTCTCTCTCTCTCTCTCTTTCTTATAATTATTATTATTTTCAATATTATTTATGTGTTACGTCACAATAATAACAATATAAAACTCAATAAGATACTTCGAATTCAGCCGTTTATAGCTGTAATTGAAAACTATTTTATATCTGAAATTAAGAAACTGCAATCTGCTGCCGGAATTTCCGTTCTGAATTTTTCTTTTTAACTGCTAATGAAGAATGGAGAGAAAGCGATATTTCCTTCAAGGACATCATTGATGTTGAAATACAACCATCATTTAAATTATTCGACTGATAATGTTTAAACATATATTAAACACCCATTAAAATACTCATTATTGTCTTGTTTGTGTATGTTTTCAACCTAAGTGGTAGAATCTATTTCTGACAATTGATGTCTTATTATTAGACTAACAATAACCTAATATTCGGACAGATTCATTAAGTTTTATAAACAGAAATATTCGTAGTTAAAAAAGTAACTAAATAACACACGTATTTTTTGTTTTTACAACCATTTTCTTGTTTTTCTTGTTCTTATATTATTTCTTGTTTTTACAAGCATTATCTAATATTGGTGAAGACTAATAATTTTAATTTGACAAAGGAGCTACTTTTTACAGGGAGTTATTTAAACTTGAGTGAAATTATATCTGGAGATGGACTTTTACGATGATTATTTTATTATTATGATTATTTATTTTTGTATACATATTGTGTAATTGGATCCAAAAAGCTTGATTATTAAAAAAAAAAAAAAAATTTGGCCTAAAGTCTATTTTAGTAAATAATACATATGCATTTTGTCAAATGTCCAACTTCAGTGGCTTTCTTGCGCTTAAGGGGAGACCTCTGTATCTTAAGACATTTTATTTTCTAATTTTAAGGAAGAACGGAATGCTGGATGTGACGGACGGTCTTTAGTGGTAGTAGACTGGTAATTCACAGTCGCACGCGGAAAGCTGGCTTCAAGAAGCTTCAATATATGACAATACGTTTACTATTTTGGAAAGTTAAAGTAAAAAAAAATTTTCATTTTCATTTATTTTCCATCTTAAAATTTCGTGTCACAATCATAGTGTAATACCAAGGTTTCAAATATTTATTGTTCATTTTAAAGTAATCGAAACTATAACTATTTTAGAGATTAAAATGGCATGAGCTGTCATTGGGTACACTGTAATCTAATTACGATGGATAGAGTTAGAAAAATAGGAAAATCACAAGTCTAGGCAAATACTCTCATAAATTGTTTTTGTATATCTCAAAAAGCCAGCAGCGAAAAGGCAATAAAGTTGTAATAATGAAATAATTTGAGAATTCCTTAATTTCTTGAGTACAGTATTTAATATTCATACATATATTATTTAAAATATTGCATCATAACATAAACTATTCATTTATAACGCACTATAATAATTTAAGCATTTTACCAGATAAAAATATGTTTCTGAGCAGTAAGTACAGCAGTCTCTCCAACAACTTAATGAAAGTATGTTTTTAAACCATGCTGCTACCGTCATTAATTAAATGTTCTTAAAATGAATCAGCCAACTAATTTTCATGTTCTGTTACTGGCATTAAGGCGATATTCTCTTGATGTTTATTAGAATTTTACAAAATTTTATAGCAGCTGTTGTAATTATAAAATCCTTTTACTGTTTCGAAATATACTTTATCTATGAAGTGTTTCAACTCCCACATTTTCTTTTATCCCCCAAGGATGCTGTACAACAGAGTGCTTATCTTTTTATAGAATACAGATTCGCTTTTAAAGAGGTGTTCAGGGATACAGTTGTGAAATAATTCGTTTGGACTCTGTCGTGAAATGTCATGCTTCTGGGGGCGGATCTGGGACCGCACCTCCTTATGTGTTGGCACAAGTACATACCCTCTCTCTCTCTCTCACTCTCTCTCTCTCTCTCTCCCTCTCTCTCTCTCTCTCCCTCTCTCTACCTATCTCTCTCTTTCTCTCTCTCAAATACTCTCTCATACATTTATTGGTGAGAGAAACTTTGTGATGTACAATTCAGCTTACTACCGACAACATTCCCGATTATCATGTGAGTCTGTTGAATCATTCATTATCTAGAACTAGGATATGAATCGACTTTGTACCGATACGGAAATGTTTAATCGTCAGATACCCGGAATTCGTCGTGTTTTGTTTGTCATGAATGAATGTCTGGTTTCCTAAAAGTTGCTTATAGTTTCTCCACTTTTGGCTTTCTAAAATTATTGGTTGATATATTGTTTTAAAATTTCAAATCTTTAATGAATAAACATTTGCCGAATTCTATGTTGCTCTTTTTCCATGAGTCAGATTAAAAATATTATTTCTGTATTCTGTATCAGTGAATTTGTTTTATCTCAGCTCTAAATTGCGAGTTGTAACTCAGTTTTTTTAATAACTAGAAATACGGGAGCGATACACTCCCTTTTAATTAGTAACTCATTTTAATGAATTATAATTTCATTCACATTCCTTTTTAAAAGGGTATAATTGTGTGAATTATTCATTTATTATCCCAAAGAAAAGCTTTTTCTGCTACAGGTAAAATGGGCTCTTCGTGAGATGTTAGACATAGGTTCTATATTATTAAAATTAATTAATTAATAAATCTGATTTTCCTATCATAATTTGCTCGAATTTAATAAAAAAAAAAAACACGAATATAAGAATATGTAAAATTAATAATAATATTTAAAACACATCCATACATCATTTTTATGGTTATTTGATTAATTATTATTCAAGCTATTTCTCAAACACGGTTCCCTGTCGGAAATTAATAAAAGACCTTGACAATAGTTCTTTGTTCTGTTCGTTTTAGCATATTTCAAACTGGGCAGGGCTGTCCTTAATACTATTATAGATGTTAATGCTAGTGCCTAGCTTCCTCGTATGATTTAATTTTATTTCCTTTCGACTCGTCTGAACTAGTTTAAACTATTAATAACAGTTCTTTATTCAACGACTTCACTGGTGGGTCAAAAATTATGTTCATCAGTATTTTTCTATAGATTTTATAGACTCGTTAGTACATTTTTTTTTCCACAGAAAAAAACGTAACTTCATCTATTTACTAGAAATATTACCTTCCCTTAAGAAAAATGCAGACTCAGTGTCATCGTCAGCCACAGTCGCAACAAAATGCGTAATAAAGAATGAAATCATTGTTAACAGTAAAGGAAAATAGGTACCCTTCGTGTGACATGTACACTTTTTATAATTACAGGCATCATTAAGGAAAGTAAGGAGAGTTATTTTAAAAACGTAATTTAAAAGGAACTTAGTTTCATAAAGAAAATATTTTTATTATCATGTTTTAGAAGTCAATTGAACAAATTAAAATGGGGTCACCTGTGGTGTAGTGGTTAGCATAGCAACCTACTAAACCCAAGATCGCGGGTTCGCAGCCCGGCAGATGACCTTAGGATTTTTTAAAGGGAGTAAAAAATCCTTAGCTATGCCGTCCTTCGGAAGGGACGTAAAATGGGGGTCCCGAGCCTGTGCGATGTCAGGTACTCGTTAAAGATCCCTATCCTAATTATACCTGGATAGGCAAAATTTAGGACTCCCACCGTAGCATCGTCCGATTAGCCATAGCAGCATAAAGTGACGTTAAACGAAATAAACAAAACAAATTATAATAAAAAGTTCCTGAAACTATGAACCATGAAACCGTCTATAACACATTCTGGATAATTTTCGAATTATATCCTATCATTTAGTCTTTTTTTTAATATTTATAAATGTATCAAATAAGTAAATTTGTTAATTTGTAAAAGCGCCTTGGAGATTTATAAGTAGGGATGGGTGTCCTAAGATGGATATTTTAAGTAATGGATTTATGTTGACGTATGTGTCATGATATTTTTATAAAATGCCAGTTTAAATATTCCAATCAGGTAACGATGATATTCTTGAATATTTGATAGTTTTAACTAATTTAGTTAAAAACATCGAACTACTCCTCCACTTAATTCGTCTAATATGAATTAATATGAATTCATAAATATGAATTTATTTATTTTTTAAAATTTAATTTATCGGCATTGGATAGTTCCAGCCAGAAATGATCAATTTGATTAATTAGTTTTGCAAAAAATAAAGACAAATATTAACATAATTATGTTTTAAATTAATTATTTTATTGGTTTAAAATTATTCGATATGAAGCTTATCTCATCTCTCTTAGTGATATTATTATTTTATTTGTAATGTAATTCTTAGGGTTTTTGTTTTTTTTTTTTTTTTTTTTTTTTTTTTTTTTTTTTTTTTTTTTTTTTTTTTTTTTTTTTTTTTTTTTTTTTTTTTTTTTTTTATGAATGTATATGTCACATTCCTTAACGATATGAATTTAGTGTTTTATATATTGATATTTTGTTATCTTCACTTCCCTGATGTGATAAATTTTGATTGTACATATTGTGTGAATGGAATTGTTGTTATCTCTATTACTTTTTGCCTTATTTAAGGCAGATTATAATATTAATTTAATAAAAAAATTCTACCTAAAAAAATGTGAGAATGTTTATCTGAGGCTAGAGCAACATAACTTTTAACGTTTATTTAGTGTTTTAAATACTGATATTTTATTATTTCTATTTCCTAACCTTAGGAGGTTTGTCAGAAGATAACTATTTTCCCTTATTTAAAACACTTTTATAAGGTTTTGTTACTTTTTAAAAAAATATGTGTTGTAATATTTTTCTAGAGAAAAAGATATATTGTAAGAAAAAATGTAATAAATATATCCAGGGATCTGAAGAAAAATATCGATATTTCGACATATCGTGTATTGATAGCCATCCTTAGTTATCAGGAATCGAGTGAGAAGCAAATTAAGGGACCAGTTGACTCGAGTAGGTCTTAGGTTCGATAAATGTAAAAATTACCCTATTTAACGACTGTCTTCGCAAATCTAAAAAGTCTCACATTTTTCAGAATTAAGGGTTTATGGTATTAGTGAATTTGCTTATATTGGAATAATACAGACTTAAAGGCTTGTGGGAGACTAGCACTCAGTACCTCATCCTGGCATGGATTATATATATATATATATATATATATATATATATATATATATATATATATATATATATATATATATATTTATTTGAACAAATCTCTCATCCGGTTTCTTTTAACCCTTCAGAGAGTATTTTAAGGTATGTCAGTCCTGGTCATGTCATTAACGAGTATGATGTTATGTCCATGAAGTCTGTCGTGAAATCGTGTATAAAGGTTATGTGCTCCTTTACTGTAGGTAGTTCTAAATCAGAGTGAAGTGTGTCGTTTGAAAAAGTGACTACAAACAATTAAAATGATATATATATCATAAAAAATGCATCGTCCTATGTTGTTTATTTTATTGCAGTTTTAAAAGTTATCGATAGGTTACGAATTTGAGAATTCTTTCTCGCTGCCTCTCCTTGATTTACTAACACGATTTAAAGCTCATGCCTCAGTAATGGCCTGAAATACTTTAACAATGCTCCCTAATTTGTATGTATCGTGACCCCCCTGCCACTTTACACCCCTCAACTTCCCCTAACAAGGGCAAGATGCAAGTTCAGGAGATTAGGCGAAATAAGCTCCAGCGAGGTGAAGGCTGACTGACCACGAAATCGCCCCAACCCTTCGGCTCCGTGATGATGTTTTGCGAAACTCTGATGATAGGTTGTTGCCTTGTGCAGAGTATTTTTCTACGTGCTCGGCTCGCCTATTGTTTTCTTGCCTATGGAATATCGCATAATTTATCCTTAATTTAATAAAAGTATTTTATGAATCCTAAAATATTATTGCTGTACAATTGTACAATGCAGTACACCTCCATCGATTCGATCCTCTCCTTGACCCACCACCGCCATTTTTAAATAGTCCATTCAAGAAAGCACCAAACAATTTTTGTACAAATTTCTACACAGTACAGTATAAAGTTTCCTATACTAACGATCACTGGAAAAGTAAATTTTAAGGTTAGCGATAGACTGCTATGTAGATTATAAGCTGTTTTGGAATAAGGTTCCACACTGGGGGAGAAAACTTTCATCAGATCATTCAGTCGTCAAACAGTTCCAAGATAAATTTGCATCCGAAATTCAAGAGTTCGGTCTAAGCGTACAAGTATACAAGATCGAAGAGAGCAGACTTTTTATGGTTATAACAACGTTAAGAAAATTATAGGAGAAAGCTATATAACTCATTAAAAGTTAAAAAGCAAACAAAAATTGATGGGTTTTCATTAACATCTAATTAAGTTCGTATTTTATTTATGTATATAAATATATCTTTCCATACGTATTTATATGATTATTAGTTTAGTTTATACATATAAATGTTTATGTTAAATCGTGTTTCTAAAGTTTGCTTAGCATACACCTTTATACATACACGCACATTAATTTTATGATATTCCTATAATTTTTAAAATGTTTCATACAATTTCTTCTAAATTATTTTTAAACATTCATTATTTTAAAAATAGTTGATTGCATAAAAAAGGAATAAAAAATGCAACTATTTGTCATTTCTTATTGTTCTGTTTTTCTTTACATCCATTAATCCGTATTTTTTTAGTAATCCGTGTGTATTGGACTATTGATATTGTACTTAATATGAATTCAATAATAATAATATTTTTAATTGTCCCTTGGGAACTATCATTTGGTTATTACGGGTTTGACGTGGAATAGGCGTTTGACCGAGTCTGGCACCCAGGACTGCTTTACAAGCTCCGCAAATTCCTTCCTTCAACATACTTTCTAATTATCCGTTCCTATCTGAGTGATAGAACTTTCAGAGAAAACCATAAAAATTCCTATTCTTCCCTCTTTACCCAATTTGCCGGTGTTCCTCAAGGTAGTATCCTAGGCCCCATCCTCTACATGGTGTATACAGCTGACATTCCAACTCATCCTATTACTGTCCTCACCACTTACGCTGATGACACAACTGTGTTATCAGTAAACAATGATCCCTTCATTGCCTCCCAAACACTCCAATCCCATATCCTAACCCTTCAAGAATTGTGTCAAAAATGGAGAATCAAAATAAATCCAAAAAAATCTCACTAAATAACTTTTACCCTTTGTCGTAAACCTACGACTTCCTATCCTACAGTATCCTTTAATAATATTCCACTAATTCCTGTTGAGCAGATCCACTATCTAGGACTCCATCTTGACAATCGTTCATCTTGGAATCCTCATACAAGACTAAAACGACAGGAAACTGCTCGACTTTCGTCACAATTTACTAGACAAACGTTGAAAGTTTCCGATTTATTACAAAAGTCTCATTTACATGATAGCTATCAGACTTATTTGGACATAAAGAGTTGAGCATTGGGGCTACAATAAACTATCCAAATCATCTCGTATCCAATCCTTGCAATCTAAAATCCTTAATGCTTACTTTGTCACAAATAAACATCCATAAAGACTTATGTTCCATATGTTGCTAATTTCGCTCAAACCAGATACCTATTCTTTCATAGTAAACTTCATAACCATTCGAATCCACTATTATCTCAACTTGCTTCCTATTCTATACTCGAGGAGTATGAAAAGAAGATGGCCAAAATACCTTCTATTATAGACCATTTACTGACAAGTTACTAGTGAAATTCTTTACGTATCGTTGTAATCATATTTCTTAAATTTACTTTTTGTATTTAATGTATGCTTCTGTAAATATCAATAAATAGTTTAAAAACTATAAAGCAGTTTGTCCACAGGATCTCATGAAGGATTTTACTTCAAAACAAGATCCTCCGCTGATCTCGATACGGTTTAGAAATTATACTGATGTCTTCCTAGCATATTAGAGAATGATTAATCGATTAGACTTATGAACGTTACCTTGACCTTTTCCCAAGATATTTCTCTGAACGGTTATGGCTTCATTAGTTAACATTTATTCTATAACCGAAGAACGGCATGTACCGACGACAAGAAAAGGTTTCAATTCCGCATCTGCAGAGGCAGAACTAAGATTTGTTCCTAGGCAAGAGTGAATTCCGCGGGTTGATGCTGGTGAAAGGAACTCTTGCGGCATGTTTCTCAGCTTTATGAAGACATATTATTTCCACCTCGTTGGTCATGAGAAATTAAAATATTTTTTTACTGGAAGTTCACTTTTGAAAATGTAGATGCATTTAAAACGGAGTGGCTTCTACATTATTGCCTTAATATAAAAATATGTGAATAGCTATGGTAGGGATTAAATAAATAGATATAAGATAATCGGGGATAAAAAAAGAACATTAACTCTATGGTACATGAGTTGTATTTTTCTACATACAAAAATATTATTGAGTATGATGTTGAGAAAAAAAAGTCATAAAAAAAAAATTAGGCAGTGTTTGATATTAATAAACATATTTTATTTTTGCCAACTTTTCGGCCATATAATTGATGACCATCGTCAGGGCTAAAATAAAAAATAGTCGAATGCGAAAATAAAAAAGATAAAAAATAAATAAATAAAAAATAAAATGAAAACTTAATTGGGTTTGTTAATAAAAAAATTTGAAATGATCTAAAAAATGTTGATAAATTATACAATGGCAATGAAAATAAAAATTGCTATTAAGCAATATGAATAATTGTATGTAAGAAATGGGCATTATTGTCTGTTCCAATAGGTTAAAAATAAAATGCAATAAAATAAATAAGGTATAAGATGATCAAAAGTGTAAATAAAAAACAGAATATAGTTGTAACCAAAAACATACCTAATGAAAAAATATATATAAATAAATAAAGTAAAAAGATTTATATATGTATATATATTTTTTATTTATTTTTTTTTTTCTAAACCTTTAATAAGTAACCTTTTATTTGTAATTTTTCTGAAATAAAACAATTAATATTTACTAAAGAAAACGATTTTTAAAAAATGCTTTTCTTAAAGGTTGTTTAAAAACTGTAAGCAGATGCATGAAATATTGAATTATTCTGAAGAGTTGGAAAATAATTCTTCAAATGTTAAAAAGACCTTTCATATATGTGATGCTTAAAATTTTAAAAATTTTAAAAAAAAAAAAAAAAAAAAACCAGGACTGAATGCCCAACGAAAACCATGACGAAAATGTTTGCTAACACTAAACCTACGGCCATTTCATGTGTACACATTTGTACCACAATTTCTTAATAAAAGCGATAATAAGAGAGGAACAGATATTGCAAAAACACTTTTGATATATTTTTTAATAAAAGTAGTAAAAACAAAAAGCAAATTAATGAATGTTGTTTCCAAGAACATCCGCCAAAAAGTTCGAATAGGGTCATTTGTCTCGTCATGCTAGGTTTAGTGTTAATCAAACAATGGAATACATCAAAGGACTAACTACTCCTGATATAATGATCGGCAAATTAAAACTAGATATTGCTAAACAGTAGGTATTATTTGAAGCAAAACTCTAAACTTCATTGAGCGTTTTTTTTTCTAGACCCTTGTCATCAATACAACTATGTTTCAAATGTAAGTTATACAAATTGATGTATCCAATGATCTAACTACAACGGGTGTTTGAAAAAAAAAGAAAAAAAAAGTCCAGTGAGCTTATAAATATATTTTTCATTCTTCTACCTATAAAGGCCGTTAACATAAAACAAAAATATGCTTATTAAATACTTGATCATATTGTTTTTCTAGTATTATATCTAATAAACTCATTTTTTCAGTTGGGACTTTTATTCTGGTTGTTAATACCACTATTACTAATACCAGAATGTTCTCTAGTATATGATCATGTTGAACCTGTTTCTGAGTTTGTTTCATAGTTTCGTTACACCATTCCCTTTTTTTTTTATTTTTTTTTTTTTATAGCCTGCCTTTTAGTTCCGAACGTTGCTAAGTCACTTCCGCCATCTCGAACGGCTAAATTATCTGGTGAAAGCGACTGTTGTTGAACTTGCTCCTCCTGCTCGGAACAGGAGTTGTTACCGCCAAATAACGAACTGCTTAGAAAGCACCTGGGGAGAGAGCTTGGTCCAGATATCTAGCGGGCCGTACCTCCCAAGGATTTGCAGTGTCGTTGCAATATTCCTATACTGCAATTCATTTTTTAAAGATAAATTCATCATAAAATATCAATAATATTTTGCAAAAAAATAATAATAATAAAAAAATTAAATCACTTCTTCTTTCTTTGTAAAGGTGTTTCCCTTTGTCGGGTATAATAATAACTAAGTATAATAAAAAAAATCAGACCAAAATATTTCGACTATTTCAAACTTAATTTTTTTTTACTTTGTATTCCTAAAATTTTTTAAATTTTGGAAAGGAAAACTTTTCCTTCTTGTTTAAAGTATTTATAATAATAAAGTATTGTTGCTATTCAAACATTTAGTTCAATGTGTTAGTTTTAAATATGAGGTTACTCTAAACTTACATTTTCTAATGACTAATTGTTAATTTATATCCTACCTCGTTAATGTAAAACTTACCTCAATTGTTCCAAAATTATTAGTTTGTCACAGATACACTTATCCATAAAGATCTTAATGTTGCATATGTTGCTGATTTAGTCCAAACCAGATACCTATCCTTTCATAGTAAACCTCGTAACCATTCAAATTCACTAGTCTCTCAATTCGCTTGCAGTTCTATTCCTGACAACTCTCCGAGAAGTCTGAAAAGAAGTTGGCTTCGAGGTCTTCTCACATTGAATTTTTATTGACGCTGCCAGTGGTTAGTTACTTCACAGGCAATGGGGCATGAAAGTTGTAATCAGATTTACTATTCTTATTCTGTACATTTATAAATTTTGTAAATATAAAAACATATTTAAAAATTCATTACTTTTCTATTTCCAACTTCCTATTTTGTTACTATCACTATGTAAAATATTTATTTTAAACATTTAGATTATTAAGAAAAGGTTTCTCGTCGATAGTAATTCTTAACTTTTTGATATCGAAAACCTAAAGCTTTTAATTTTTGAAAAAAAAAAAAAAAAAAGAACATTTGTTTAATCAGTCAATAAACAATCACAGAATACATTTTTGGTATTGGAAAACGAATAGTCAAAGACAAAATTTAATTTGGTATTTGATTAAACCTTATCTACTATGATTTTTATTTTATTTTTATTACTAATGTGAGTTTTAGCTACCGATTTACATTAATAAAAATAACATTAAATAAATGTTGTATGAATTATTTAATTTAATTTATGTGTCAGTTTTTATGCAATATATTGTAGAGAATATTGTTTTTATGCATTTTTTTTCATTGAGCTTTAGCTTAAGTAGTTTAAAATTGTAATGGTGTAATGATGGGATGTGGACTAAGAGAGGATTGGGCAAAAAATATATTTTATTGTAGTAGGATTTTTTTGTTTACACACTTTTCATCGATTTAAATTTTTAATCATTTTAATTAGAATCTTATAATCTGTTTAATTTGATGATTTATTATATTCTATAATCTTTAACCAATTAGGTATCTTATTATTTAATAATTTTATTTAACCTTGGTTTGACTTAATCAATTTTAAATATGAATATACAGTGAATATTGTTCTTCTTCACTTATATTAAGTAGTAATATTTTATTTTTATTTTCAGGTATGTTGTGCTCTTAAGTAACAAAATATCTCTATTACGTAAGTACTAGTTTTTAATTTTTTGTTGACTTATTTCCTTCACCCTCAAAATAAAAATGTTTTTGTGGTGGGGCTTTTTGGACATGCTCTAGCTCTATTAGTTTTGCTTAGTTCTAATATTTGTCGGAAAAAAAAAAAAAAAAAAAAAAAAAAAAAAAAAGCATCGGTGGTCAAGGGGGCAATCCTTGAAACATGTTCCTTGTTATTCATTCTGTAGCAGACAGGATTTTAATTTTTTTAAAAATATTTTCCACAGTTATGTAAAATAATTCATCTATATTGTAGAGGTAATGTTAGGGTTTGCGTTTATACCACCCATATCCATGATAACCATAAAAGAAACTCTATCCTTCCATCGCTGGAACCCCTTTTCAGCCCTTCCTTGCTCCAGACTTTAAGAACGTGATGAGAAAACCTGGCCTCTTAAAGGTCACATTTTAAAAAGGTCGTGGAGCCTGCCGTTTTAATTTTCGAGTGGGATTATAGGGATTACTGAAGGAAGGGAGAGATAAAATCAGAGAGGTTCTGAAGGAATTTCTAAAATTTTGAAAGTGCTGAAGCCAGTGAAATGAAGTTCCTGTTGTAATATTAACACGATTCCTTTATTGTTTCTACTTTGATTCTTTTACTACTTAGGCCTAAAATATTAGTGTGTGCGTATGCAAACATATACGAGTATGATATAAGCCTTTTTATAGGACCGCCAAATGTACCTCGAATATAATAATAACCAGTTTAGTTTGCTGCATGACTAATTTTTAATTAGTTTTCTAATCCTAGAAATTAGACATGGTGTTACAGTATCAAAGTGAAGATAAACGGTATCTTAAAGCCTTTCCCTGCCGAGTTACAGGCTAAGAAGTAATTAATTACGCAACAACAATAATCCGAGGGGTAGTTCGTATCCAAGTCCTTTATTAATTTGTCATAGCTTCGCTTCATTAAAGATCATTCATTAAACGTACTTATTTAATAAGCGGTTTTAGCTAGATATAACTAGATTTTGAGTGGAAATTTTGTTAAGGATGTATTACCATTGTGTGGTTGTAAAATTTGTTTCCTTATGTATTTTCATGAATGTTAACATTTAATTTGACTGTTAGCATTTGAAGTGAAAATGGTAATAAAATATGATTGTTAGAAAGCTTATTCTGCTCACAAATCCCTACGAATAATAACTATCAATTAACTTCACGTATAACCATAAACGGCCGTTTATGAAAATTAAGTTTACTTATTAAATTCACTATTAAAAAAAAAAAAAAATAATAAATAACTAAAATGCGTGCTTATTTTAAATAATTTTAAAAATCATTCTCACCACCGGACTACTAAGCATAAAACAATAAAAAAAGAGGTATGTATTAATATACAATTACAATAGTTATCTACAAAAAACATAACAGAATATAAAGATAGGTATTTATGAAAACAGAGCAAAATTTATTTGTGTTGGAAAAAGTCCTTTATTTTTTATTGGATGTTTCTGCAAATGGGATTCAGTCACAATTTCTCATGACACAACATCATAATGTATAAACGATTCATTGTTTTCAATTTTGCTGGCATTGGACATACCAATCCCGTATCGCGTGGTAATAACCGAATAACTAATACTGTTTTCTATTAATAGTCCATCAATGAGTGGTGAAATATGCGATTATTTTTTACCTCAGGGCTTCGTCAGGAGTAATTGTAAGATAAACGCACTAAAATTCCCCGACCCTTGGGGGCGAGCTGACGGTGGGAGGAGATAAGGTCCCATTTTTGGATTTTTGATTATATCTCGAAAACGGTAAACTCTAGAAAAATATGTTTTGAATGTAAATTAATGCTAATTAAATTTCCTATAAAATTGCTAAGATACATATTTGTCGAGCTTGCAGCGGTTTTCGAGATATACGTTATTAAAACTCGATAATGTTCGAGAAAAAAAAGTTTACCTCACTTTTTGTCAAAATGCTCTACGACGGGGACTTTTAGTATGTTCATCTTCTAACTACTCCTAACAACGCCCCGGAGGTAAAAAATAATCGCAAACTTTATGCACTCTACAATATGCTTATTGACTGGATTATAAGTCAAGAATTTCAACCTTGTTCTTGAATGTGGCGCTTTTATGTTTACAGGAAGACATTTCAATATAACATTCACTTGTAAACGTTGTGCTACTAATATAATTCTAATAAAATAAAACAATGGAATCTGTTAGGAAATGTAGGAGGAGAAAAGAAAAAATCGGTCGGTGGTGAGCCAAGCTGAGGATATCGTCCGGACTACCGCATCTTCCAAATACTACGAGTAAATTGTAAGGAATCCGGATAATTGAAGTCTCACTGTATATTTAATAGTAACCCCTTTAATATTAAGTGTGTGGTTTGTCTTTTACCAAGGTGATTTCGTGATTAGTCCAGTTTTTAATTAAAAGATTCGAATTTTTGTTTTTTTTTATATGTTGAGTAGTTTTTGCCATATATTTATGTGGAGTTTTCTCCATACGGGATGAAAACAGCTTAAATAATAATTTCATTTATTAATATAGTATTGACAAAAATTTTATAAAATATATAATTAAGCAAATCCTACTTCATCCACCTTTCCTTTCTTCAAGCACTGTTTTCCTTCCGTGTTATTTTTTTTTTTTTTTAAGCATAATAATTTCATACAATATGGCTATAGTAGTATAAACTTTAATTAATTTAGTAATATATAGTCTTCTCTTGCCGATTTTCCAAAATGTGGAATCCAGCGAACCCTTGAAGAAGAGCTGAGTACCGATCGTCCGTAACGAAGACTTTCACCACGAGAGGCGCTAGACCGTTACCCCCATCCGCTTGTCTTGTACCACATCTCTCAATAGTTTAATTCATCATTTTGTTTATTCCGTGGTTGTTTACATTTTTCATAAAACAAAATAGAAAGTTAATTTCGATTCATTCCTTTCACTGAAAATAAATATATAACAATACATACAGTTATTGTTTTGATGATTTATTATTTGTAACTTACATATTCAACTTATCATAATTACATATAACATCATTAATTTATCATGTTTATTTAAAATTTTAACGTATTTTATTATTAAATATTTTATTTCACCGTAGAAGAAATGTTGGAAGAAGAAAATCGATAGTGCCCATATAAAGGAAGAATATATAAAAGTGAATACCGGTATATTGTTGGCGTCTCTGTCGACAATATGCTTTGAATGAAAACAGTTTTACCAAGCGATAGAAGAGAAAAACTTAAAAATTATAAGCAACATTTTTTTTTTTACAAGTAGTAGATTAATCCCACTAAAAATTCTAATAAGCGCGAATTCGATGACAACAGTACTTTCAACCCTATGATTCATTTTAGGAAGGAGCATGGCTAATAAAAGATGCTGAATAAATGTATTGTTTTTTTTAATGTATGCATACGAAGTTTCTAAATGAAACATTAAAATTTTTAATGGCTAGCAACAATGAGGTAATTATTTTCAATACGAAAATTATGTAAATTAATGATTATAAAACTTGTATGGTAGTATTATAATAAAAATGTTTTAGATGATAATCCTGAAGATGGGAAATAATGTGCTCTTTTATGTACCTATCAATGTGTATAGCGAATACACGTAATTATTGTTGTTAATTCGATAAAAAATTATTTATTAAAATTACGTCTATATAAAGATGGTTAACAATATAATTTTTAAATACTATTTAGAATTGTTACTATCTACAATCCCGGGGCTATCCCTCGATATCCAGATTATCTTTAGACAATCCAGAAATAAGAAAAAAGGCCGGAATCGAATTCTTTATAGTTCGCGCAATGTTCTCTCCCCTCTTCCTCTATGAGGCTCATTTAGTGGAAACTTGTTCCCCACCAGCTGTTCTAATTAACTAGGATCCTTCCCCCAGTCTTGTTATTATCTTTAATAAGTTGAATAAATTGCCTTCATCTTTTCTACCTAGTAATCAAAAACTATAAATGATCGTGAATTACTAGTGCCAATTTAGTTAATCCAAGATATTCCTGATTAATCTATACTTGAAAACGCATAAAATATAAGATATTTAATATTATATTTAATTAAGAGAGTAAATTAAAATTTATACTGAGCGCATGATTTAGACAATACATATGATATGTTTTGTTGTTGCTTAAGTAATTGGGGGACTCGAAAAATTGGAATAATTGACGTCAAAATTTAAATATAATATCATGCATATATATAAAAGTATAGATTTCAAGCCAAATGACACATACATTACAAAAACTCAATTCTTCCCTGATTAGGAAAAACAATAGGTCATGGATATGTTTATTTATAATCTACTGCATTTCCAAATTTGCATTTAAAGGCCGGTCCACACGCGCCGACTTGTCTGCACAAATGTTTGCGCAAACCAGGTTTGCACAGACAAGTTAGTGCGTGTGGACCAGAAAACTGAGGACTGTACAGACATTGGAGTGATGGTTTGAGGTTTGAGGAAAAGAGAATAAATATTTGCACAAACCACAAACAAGTCGTTGCGTGTGGACTTCAACAGTTCAAACTTCGCTTCAAACCTCAGTCATTTTCTGTTGTTTTCGTGCATCGCATTGACTTAGAGGAGTTACTAATCTCAATAAATTATTTTATGTTTCAATTTCCATGCGCAAGTAATTTTTCCAGTCCTCAGGTTCACTACGCAATTCACAAAGTAATTTTACCTGAGACAATTGTTCTCTTTTTAGTAACCAATTTCTAGACCAAATTAAACGTTGCTTAGATTTAATTATTTTACCTTTATTTCGTTTTTCCCTAGCAAGACACAATGCAAAAAGCGACCACAACAATACTTCCTCCATGATTACTTTCTGACTGATTTGAAAAAGATTTGTGTTGAAAACTGCCCGTGTAGACACATTTTCATACCACAGTCTTGTCTGCGCAAACATTTGTGCAGACAAGTCTGTGCGTGTGGACTGGCTTTACGAATTAAAGGGATAAAATTACTTCAATCAATAATTTAATTAAATTAACAATCAATGATTATTTAAATTTAAGAGAAAACAGGGGTTTCAAACGCGAGTTTCATTCAAACCAAAATAGCTCCTAAACGGTTGGTCCTAGCAACAAGTGCTATAAACTGTCAGCAAATTTTCGAACCAAGCAAAACCAACAGAGCTTTAGTGTGCCAAAAAAAGCCCCAACACTTCAAAAATGTAGGTAAAAAGTGATTTTTTTTAATCAAGCCATTATAGCTCCTAATCAAAGGGTTCTAGCGACAAATGTTATATAACAAAAAATATTTTCTATTAAATTTCTGACAAGAAAATTGCTGTCAAATTTTCGATCCGAGCAACACCACTAGAGCTTGTCTGATTGTTTAATTTTTGAATGTGAAAAAAATGTTACATCAAAAAAGACAAAAGTATTAAGTATCTATGTTAATATTATAAGACTTTTTTCATACGTAAAAAATAAGAGGCGAGCTCTGTTTTTGAACCATTATTTTAAATTAATACATTCATTTTTAACTAATAACGCATTTTATCGTTGATGAACCAGTTTTATTTAGTTGATATTACGTTCATCACTATAAAGCATTTTATTCGTTCTGTTTGAATCTGTATTATCGAAGAGAGAGTGGGGTTTTTAATACTCATTTACAGTGCACATAAAATTAAAGGAGTTTAATAAAATATCATCGTATATAAAATGCTATAAAACTGTAAGCAAAAATCAGAAGTAATCATCAAGCTAGTTTATTTATAGATGCTATAAATACTACTAGATAATAAATACTTCGGTTTAAACTCTGTTTTAAAATAAATTTCTATTAAAAGATGATAGTTTATAAGAGCTTAAAAAAAAATATTAAAAACTATAATAATTCTGTAAATAAATAATTAAGCAGGTACAATAAATTTATAGCTAGATCTCTTAATTTAAGACGACAATTAAAACCTTCGTCTTGTTAAATTATCGTTTCAATCATATCATACTAGATATTAAATCCACTATTATTCGTTAATCTCTAATGTCACTTCATTTGGGAGGCACGTAACAAAATGTAAATAACCGAGGTGTATCGAAAAGAATGTGTGGCTTCCAGAAAGTTTCACCTAGGCCATGAACTTGGATAATAGGCCCATTGACTTTGGAATGGACCTTATAGCCTCTGGAGAATGAGGACTGAAGAAGAGAGTTGACGCTGGAGAAAAGGAATATCGGAGGAGACTGTACCGGTTTTCTGAAGGCATCCAAGCCCACAACTGGAAAGGTGGGTCTTCTAGGTCTTCCGTCTGGAAGGTTTCTCCTCCCGTAGTTACTTCGTTCTCACCCGTCCATCTCAAAAAAGCCATTTTTAAAAATTAAAATTCACCTCGTAGTTAATAATAGAATCAGTAGAGAAGAATTGTTGTTTATTCTTCTTTTTTTTTTTTTTTTTGAGTCACTCAAAAAAAAAAAAAAAAAAAAAATAAATAAAAGAAAATAATAATAATAACAAAATAGAAACTATAATAATATAATAAATATATACTTTATTTTTATATTGGATCCATTCTGCACCTATGTAAGAATCACTTCCATTAAACCACGGAACGTGTGATGCCTTAAGGTGGGCAGATATCCTTCAGGTGTATGACCTTGGAAGTGAGCTGGATAATCACATCCTGCCGTCGTCGAACATTCACGTTGCATTTTTTTTTTACTGTCGCACCCAGAGGCCATTCCCTTCAAGTAATACTCATCATCAAGGAATTTTCGAATTGAAGATAATTTTATCTTTGGATTCCTAGTAGGTATCAATTTATTATTTTTAATACTTTAATTAGTTAAAAAAAGAAAAGAAAAACGAAGTCATAACAAGATGATTGATGATTCGTTAACGTTAGATTACAATTTTAATCAGAAGAATCTGCGGTAGCTCAATGTATAGATGTCAAGATCCCGGGCCCGAGTTTGAGTCCGGCTGAAAGCTGAAAATATATTTTTGTTATTTCAGAAGTGAATCTGCCTCGAGTCGGGGATCCTCCTGATGCACATCCAGCGTCTTTATGTGAGTGTCCTTAATTGGGGGTAAAACCTGGTAGTTAGACGTGATTTCGGCCAAATCTCTTCGTTTCACAACCTTGTTCTAGTTGCAGTTCATTATTACCAATATACTAAACCCAAAACCCTTCATGGGTTGTAGTGGTAAAGGTTTTTTTTTTTTTTTTACATATTTAGTTCTGTATACCTGATGAATACCACTGGTCGCAGACGTTCCTAAAAATAAGTTAGGCAATTGAGAAACGAAAAAAAAATAAATAAAATTCAGGGGAAGCCCACAAGTGAAAAAGGATCATGGTCCTTGGAGAAACCACAAAAACACCAACACTGGACAGAATAATAACGATATGTGCACTAAACCTGCACTAAAGGATAATTCTGTGATATCCTTCTGAATGCAATGTTCGTTTTATTTCTTTAAATAAATTTTACTCGTGGTGGATGGTTAGGATTCCATATACTAAGAACACCTGGTCTTTAGAAATTCGTCTTTTTCAGAAATAGAGTTGAAGTAGAAGAAGGAGGAGGGATTTAGCTGTGTACAGATATCAAGGTATGTTAGGACATGAAGATAAATTTTATTTGAATTTTTTCGGTAGGTAACTAGATAGATAGTGATTTGGTAGGTAAAGAAAAACATCTCTTGCCAAGAAGAGTTAATTTTCCCTTAGCTACTATGAACACAAAACTAATTGAAGCCATGTGGAAGTGATTTTTCGTTAGTAAACTAATTGGAATTCAAAAAAAATAATGTGGTAATGGAGATCAAATGGACTTAAACTACGAAATTTTTGAACGATTTAATAGAAAATATATCTTTATTTTTTTGTGGGAATGAATGTACTGTAGTTATTTAAACACTTTTGCTGAAAAAAATAGCACAAAAAAAAAATGATGATACAGTACAATCTCGTTTAATTAAGCTCCCGTGAGTCAGAGTTTGGCATTTAATCATAACTAATTTCTTGAAGTCAATCACCTAATTTAATCATGGTTAAAGCCGAAAAGGTGTTTTTATTATTTCAGCTGTGAATCGACCTCGAAGTTGATAATCCTGAGTTCCTTCCAGTCTCTTTATGTGAGTATTCTTAATTGGTGGTAAAACCTGGCGATTGAGGGTGATTTAGGCCGAACCTCCTCCTTTCACAACCATTGTCCTCGTAACAGTACAGCCTTATCAATATAATTGAGTATTTTATGTACTGCCATAAATTTTGGCAAATGTGGTTTTGTGATAATAATTTAATGATTAATTTAAATGTTTATGAAAAAAAATGTTGTCTTGTTCCTAATGTTTTATTTGTTCGTACATTTGTTTTTATATCAGTTTATTGTGTTATGTTTTTATTTCTCTACATCCAGTAATCCGCCAGGTCTTATAAGTGCGTTTTTAGAAGGTGCTTTTTTTTCGTGCAGCATAAGGCATGCGACTAGGTGCAAGTGTTGATTGGGTTGGAAAACTCGTGCGCCTTTTCGTGCAAACTCGCGTTTTTTGGGCGTCTTAAATCAAAAGTGATTATTTTTAATATAAATTGGGGAGAAGAAAAAACATTAGATTTTATTGGTGAAGATATAAGACGTTCTGTACTGTGGCAGGACTCAAACGCGAGGTACACAAACAAAATCATCAATAGAGATACTCTTCGAGAGCTAAGTGAAAAATATTTAATTGACAAAAAGTCTGTCTGACATTTTTATCTTTAAAATAACGACGAACCCAGCACTTCGGTTTCCTTTTATGAGAATTTTTAATTGCAATAGACAAGAGCAGCTACGCTAGCAGCGTATAAGACTTTTCGTGATATTGATTTTTGATAATGTGGCTTATAATTGCGTGTGAACTGTATGGGAAACCAATGCACTTTTTTGCATGGGGCATTACACGAAAAAAAGCATAGTCTAAACGCACCTTGAGTGTTGGGCTATCGAGATGGTGCCATATCTTGATGTTGAAGATAAGAATTAAAGATATCCTCCCTACCCTATTCTCTATTAGATAGTCCTCTTGTCTATATATTTTTTTAAACTCATAGTTGTTGTTTATTGCGCATATTAGGTGTTAATTCTCATTCTCAATTTGAGGACTAATTTAGGTCTTAATACACAACACTATACTCATACTCAAGGATGACGCTTTATTACTTCTCTCCAATACAATGGCCGCTACATCTCTTGTGTACACTATAACCTTCCTCTCACTGCTGACAATATACAATAAACAATATAACATTTTCTTCACACAATTAATATTATTTAAAACAAACTATGATATAAAACTTGATTGACATAAAAAAACTACATATTTTTACACTTCCCCCCAATCAAAGTTTTATATAAACCAAATTCCTTTTCTTTAATTTAAATCTAATAAACCTATTTTACTTAAATATATAATACATAATATTTCTATTTACAAATTTAGTTAGTACATCTGCTTGCTGTTCTTTTGTATTTACATATTTAATGATGATAGTTCCTTCTTGAACCTTTTGTTTAATAAAATTATACTTTATGTCCATGTGTTTTAACCTCTTTTGATCAGGATTCCTAATGGCTTTAATGGTACTTTGATTATCCTCATACAGTAAAACAATTATTTATATCTAACTCTTTTAACAATTTTAATAACCAACATGCTTCCACCGTTGCCTCACATAATGCAACATATTCAGCCTCAGCCGTACTTAAAGCAATAATATTTTGTTTTTTTTGTTCTCCAAACTACTGTATTACCAAATACTTTAAATAGATAACCACTAGTAGAGGCTCTATCCTCTAATGAAGATGCCCAGTCAGCATCAGCAAAGCCCACTAATGGATTATTATCCCCTTCAGTGAAAACTAACTTATAATTTAATGTCCCCTTAATATATCTTAGTATACGTTTAAGTGCTAACCACAAATCATGACATGGCTGGGATTGATACCTACTTAAATAATTTAAAGATGCAGTTAAATCAGGTCGAGTGCCTATGGTAGCATACATCAGAGAGCCAATAAGAGATCGACATTTATGTTCCAGGCTCATATCTACAATACAATCTTTGTCAATTCTGAAATTAGGCTCTAAAGGTGTCCCTACAGGATTACAATCGTGCATGTTGTATTTTACTAAAATATCCTTTAAATATTCCTTTTGATCAATCCATAACTCATTTCCAACCCGTTTCATACAAATACCTAAGTACCTTAGATTATTTTGACCCATATCTTTCATTTTAAAATTTGAATTTAGGAAGTACTTCAATGAATGGATATCAGCCCTATTTCCTCCTAATATAAGTAAATCATCAACAAACAAAAGTACATATAAATTATCATTTTTAAATAAACAGTAATCATTTTCACATCTTATAAAGCCTGCCCTTTCCATTACTTCGGTGAATCTCTCATACCAATATTTAGGGGATTTTTTAAGACCATATAAAGATTTATTTAATTTTAGGACACAACCTTGGGGTACATCAACTCCACTTGGAGGCTTTAAATAAACACATTCATCAATCCTACCATACAGAAAAGCCCCTTTAACATCCATTTGATGAATTTCATATATTTCCTTACAACTGATAGTGACAATAAAACCCTTAAAGTCTGCATTTTTAAAACCGGGGAGTACACATCTTGGAAATTTTCCCTCTGTTGGAACCCTTTCACCACTAACCTAGCCTTGTATATTTTAGTTTCATCTTGCTGAGTTTTTATTGCAAATACCCACTTAGTATCAATAGGTTTAATGTCTCTTGGTTGCCTGACTACTTGCCAGGTCTGATTTTCTTCGAGTACAGCCAGCTCCTCCTTGACTGCACCCATCCAGGCCTCTCTGTCTTCTCTACATTCTAGCTCTTCATATTTTTGAGGCAGGTCTGTTCCTTCAGAAAGTAAAGCAAACATAGCCTCCTCTTCATCAGTCCTCATCTCCATCTCATAGTCTCCATGCCAAGCCGGCTTTCTACGACTCCTCTGTTCTCTTTCTGATTCTTCAATTTGTTCTTCCTGAGGTGCCTCTTCCTGCATTTGTCCAATAGATATTTCATTGACATTATTACCTTCAGGCTCATTATCTTGCGCAGGTGTTTCTTCTGAAGTCGCTATGTCACATTTCACCCATTTTTTCCTGATTGAGTAGGTTTTCATCAAAAATAACACTTCGTCCTAGAACAACTTTTCTCAATATTGGATTCCATAGTCTCCATCCACCACCCTGGGCATATCCTATCATTATTAACTTCTCACTTTTGGGATCTAATTTCTTCCTACACTCTTTGGGTATGTTTATATGCAACACTACCAAACACCCTAAGGTTACAAAGATTAGGTTTCCTACCTTCCCACATTTCACTAGGGGTTTTGTTTTCAAGAGATACAGTTGGGCTCCTATTACTAATATAAGCTGAATAATAAACAGCTTCACCCCACATATCTTTTGGTAGATTTGATTCTATCAAAACAGTGCGGGCTTTATCTAATAATGTCCTATTCATTCGCTCTGACACTCCATTCATTTCCGGATTAAACGGGACTGTATATTCAATTTTAACACCATTATTTTTACAAAAATTCCTCAAATCCGAACTCACATATTCTCCTCCATTATCAGATCTTAATTTCAGCAAATTACAATTAAAATGTTTTGTCGCATATTTATAATATTCACAAAATTTATCGTACACCTCATATTTATTTCTCATTAAATAAACCACCACAAAATGAGTGAAATCGTCTATAAAAGTAACGAAGTATTTATTACCATCCCATGACTCTGGTGTAATCGGACCACAAACATCAGTATGTACTAACTCTAGCGGTTTTCTGGCTCTAACTCTAGTACCATCAAATGGTTGACGAGACATTTTACCAAGAATACAATTTTCACACTGATAATTATCAAATTTAGCATTAGTTAAATCATTCAAACCATCTACCATACTCTTCTTTACCAAATTTTCAATATTTTTAAAACCTAAATGTCCTAACCTTCTGTGCCATAGCTCTAAGTTGCTATCATTTTTGCAATTAGTTTTAATTAACGAACCAAAATAAGCTTTGGGTTTTTCTGCATTCATTTTTACTGTATATAAGGACCCTTCCTTATTTCCCTGAAAAATTATATTGTTATTTAAGAAAGCCCTGACTCTATTATTACAAAATATAACTTTTAAACCATTCTCTTCTAATTTAGAAACTGATAAAAGATTTTTTCTTATTTCTGGGACATAAAAAACATTTTTCATAGTACATGAAACTATCTCATTTCCAACATTAACATTAGCTAAAATAGTACCTACCCCTATTGCTTCAAGGCAAACACCATTTTTGGCAGCACATATTTTTTTTCGGCACTGATAATTTTGAATATTCTTTAAAATACTTGGGACTACTAATATAGTGATCAGAACAACCTGAATCAACGTACCAGACTAAATCTAACCCTTTATCATTCATATTGATGTTGTTGATGTCAGCAAGGAAGGCAGCTCGGCGATATTGATCTCTCCTCTCCCCCTCTGAGTAGAGGTTCGATCCCCGTCCGAAGTTGGTTTGGTATCTTCCACCTCGCTCCTGTCTTTCTCCTCCTTTCCTGTACGATTGATTTCTTCCTCTTCCTCCTTGATAGTTTTCTTTTCTAGGTTTTCGACATTGAAAACTTTTATGGCCTGGCTTTCCACAATTAAAGCAAAGTAAAAAGGCACTTTCTGTAGGCTCTTTTTTCTCTTTGAAATTTCTTTTTTTTTTCTTCTTCACCTAGGAGATTATTTTTAACTTGATCCCATTTAAGCTCCGGCTGAGTTTCCAGGGCAGTCACAACTCCATCATAACTCCTAGGCATAGACACCATCAAATAATTTATTTTGTCATCTTCTGACACTTCACTGTTGGCTTCTTTTAACTGAGAAAAATAGTCTTCCAGTTTCATGATATGTTCTGACAATGGACTCACCCCATCATATTTAGTCTCATTTAGCAGCCTTCTCAAATACAAACGGCTCCTTGGTCCTTTGCTCCTAAAGTTATTATCTAAACTTTGAAACATGTCATATGCTGTGTTATGAGGCTTCAAAAAATCTAAATGAGAATTGCTTACCGCAGCTATCAACAAAGCTTGGGCTTTGGCTTCTCCTGTAGCATTCTCTGGCTTTGTGCTATAATCTTTTTCTTCAATGGCCTTTAACACTTGTGCCTGCCGTAAAACACTTTTAATTCTAAAAGCCCAATTGCCAAAATCTTCTCCCGAAAATTGGGGTACACGAAAACCTTCAAACCGACGCCATCCTTCTTTCTTCTTGATTACACAATAAAACAACTTATTCTTGGCAACTACAGTTTTAAAACATGACTGGGCCCATAACCCTGTTAATTCTCATTCTCAATTTGAGGACTAATTTAGGTCTTAATACACAACACTATACTCATACTCAAGGATGACGCTTTATTACTTCTCTCCAATACAATGGCCGCTACATCTCTTGTGTACACTATAACCTTCCTCTCACTGCTGACAATATACAATAAACAATATAACATTTTCTTCACACAATTAATATTATTTAAAACAAACTATGATATAAAACTTGATTGACATAAAAATAACTACATATTTTTACATTAGGAAACTAGCTCATATTATATTATTTTTCGTAATAACCAATATTTACCAACAACCGGAGAACTTTAATCTATCCTATAATTCTCTCAGGTCTTCGTCAAGTATCCGAACGTGGTAAGCTGTCAGAGATTTCGAATGAGGCCAGCGCAGCCAGACATCCTGGATGAGTGAGTCCAAATTAGATGTAGTAGGCTATCTGCTTATCGTCCATGGCCTCTGCACCGTTAGCTCTGCCCTTTCTACCATTACCTGTTGAGCTTATATCTTAACAGCTCAGTGATCATCAATACCATCTCTTGTAGTTGTTTTATATCATACTCATCGATCCGATTTGAGTTATATGCTGGTAAGGAAAGCAATCAATGAAGTTACAAGAGAGAAAATATTTAAATAAAAAATGATAAATTATATTACAAATCCCATTTTGCAAACATTAAATCGTATACTCGATGATATTTGTTTTTATTTTTATTATTATTTGTTTAAATTCATTAATTACTAAAAAATTAACACATCATTATTAAGATGATAATTCATAAGGCCATCAAAAAAAAAATAGTCCATTAAAACTGTAAAAGGTCGGGTAGTTCTGATTTTTTGATGCGTTGTTAGTGTTTTGCGTAGGTACAAAAAACCAAATTTGGGACCTTTAATCACTCATTTATAGAGTCAAGACCTTCGATCCTTAATGCGTATCAATGAAATATATATGGCAAAGTTCTTTCTAATGGACAGCTTTTTATATCTAGTATTATACTAGACTAAATTTTCTATCATTTGAAGAGAAAATAAGCCCTGTAGCTTAAACAGGGACTGAAATACACGCTTTCGAAATTTCTGAAAAAGTGGTGGATAATGTGATTTTTAATTAGGCAGCACTAAAAAGTTTAAAATGTGGAATTTAGTACAAAGGCACAACACCAAAAAGATATACCCAAATTAAAACCACCCGACCAAAAGGCACACAAGAATGAACAGTATTATTGGACTTAAATTTCTGCATACATATTTTCTAGCCAGCTATGTATATTGGCAATATGGCATTGCCGAATAGCATTATTCTGTGCTTGGTTTTTGGCGAACTAACTTACTTTGAAAAGATATCATAAACCGCAAAATAACTACAATTTCTGCTGCTTTTTGAGGAAATTCCCCAACTTCCAGTCTTTGTTTTAGCTACAGAAACCGTTTCTTCTCAAATTGTAGCAAAATTATTATAGCCTAAGATTATATATTACAGGTTATTCATTAGATTCAACAGTGCAGTAGGCATTTTAGCGGAACGTAGAAAAGGTCGGAATTTTTGAAACTACAAATTATTGACGCTGCCAGATCCAAAACTTTGCTTTGTGTACAAAGCCTTCAACCTTTTTTGCTCTAACAAGCTATTCAAAATCAAAACTATCCAACCTTTTGCATACACAAATGTACAATTTTACTAAACTATATAGCCTCCAAACAGTAGTAACATCAATTATTTATAATACATTGCATTATTTTCTGGGACTTTACAAGATAAATTTTTTTCTGTTACAATGTTACCAATGCTTTAAGGCTTGACGTTTTTGCTTAATAATTTTCATTCAAACTGATAGCTAACGAATCTATCTATTAGCAGTGAAAATTATCACAAAATATTGCAGAAAAATTAAAAACCAAATACTCTGATTTCCCTCATTGTTTATGTTATATTTGGTATATAGCTGTCGCCCCTTTTTTTAATAATTAATGATAATCGATCACAATTAAAAATTAGTATTTAAGTCGAAATATAAGACAACTATAAAAACTTTTACTGCTGACTCATTTATACTTAAATATAGTTTATAAACGTTACCTAATAACGCCTTTTATGACGCATGGACAAACTAACGCAACGTTTCAAGACCTGCTTTCCCCGTCCTGTTGTGATTCATCAAGTTGATTTCCTTCTGAACTTTTAGTGTCATTTTGTCTATTTTTAAACTCTCGTTCACGTGCTTCGGGTCTCTTTTCAGAGAGCGGATTCAAATTGATTGTAATTAGCTTCAGGAAGTGTTGACCAACAAAGAACAAATAACCGCTAGTGTAAGAAGCTGCCGAAGAATGTCGAGGGCCTTGGGCTTTCTTGGGTGTGCCCCAGTTCTTGTGTTTTCAAGGATCTTATAGCTCTTGTTTAGTATTTATTTACTCTCAAGATGTTTCTCTGTTTAGTCCTGAAGGCGGGTTTATTTGAGAGCGTTCCGCTTTTATGGTGTTTATACTAATCCGTGACTTATTACAAGCAGATCATTAACTGAGTGATCACTTCTCTGTTTGTCGTTGTATTTTAGTATCCGAGAAACGTTTCTTCTAAGGAATGAGAAATGAAGTTATAGTGTTTTTTATTGTTCTGGGATAAATAGGTTTGATTGCGAGAAATAAAATCAAAATTACTCTTTTGAATAACAAATAAGGAAATTTTGGTCTTATCTAACCTAATATTTATTTGTTTTGTTTTCCTATTTAAGGCAATCATTATTTAGAGATAAGTTACTCTAAGTAAACAACCATTCTATTCTTAGTTATTTTTGGTACTATTCTGCATTGAATCATTTAACAATCGAAAAATGACTAATTTTGAAACTCACCTTCATAAAACCAATGGTTTCAAAATGTATACTATTTTTAAACGTTTCGCCTCAAACAGGCGTCATCAGTAATTCCATCATTTCTTCCGTAGCAGTCACCAGACAATTAGCATCATTTTATTTCCAATTACCATATTAAATGCATATCACAGACTTCCCGTTTTGATGACTATACAAGGTTGAATATAATTATTATTAGTATGTATCGACGAGGCGCTCCACCACAGAAAACTGTTTTATCGATTCTAACCGATTTATTTCGATGTTTTAGTCGCTACTTTTCGAGAGTGGAGGTTATTCTCTTTCATTTACACACAGACTCTAAATCCATGTCCATGTAAATCCAACTAGTATTAGCTTCTGTTATACCATCTCCTATATAAAATGAGAAATAAGAAAATAATTATGTGGAAATAAGAAAATATCATAATATAAAACACCAAATCAATGTTGAATCAATATTACATTTAATTAGAACTAATATAATGCTAAATCACAAGCAATGTTAAATTCTGCAACGTTTTTTGTATAAGGCTATAAGTAATATGGATGACAAAGAATCTATTCACAAAATATGTAAACTTAAAATTTGTTACATAAGGGTTGTAGAAATAAGAAAATATATACTACATATATATAAACGCCAAAACCGCGTAGAAAATAATGTTGTCAACTTGTGTTACACTTTCACACATTACGTAAGAGAAAATAAAAAAACATCAATACATAAAACACTACACTTACATTACATTTAAACTGCAAATATAGAATTGTTTGTATTAAATATTTATTAATGATTCTCATTCTTCTTTTACTTACTAATTTTTTTATAAATTTGGTTTTTCGGTTTTAATGGTGTGACCCACCCATATTCATTTCATTTATTCAACTTAATAAAAAAAAAAAAAAAAAAATCAGCTATTTTTTCCACTTAGTAGATTGTATGTCATAGACCAAGTTTATAGGTATACGGATTTTATTAATGAAAATTTGTGTCTGTTCGTTACGTGCTGCCATGTATACGATAAAAGTATTTATTTGATTTAGATTTTAGTATTAACATATACAGATTACTGTAACCTCATATTTATTTTTAAAAAGTTGAGCAAATTTAATTGTCCATTCATTTAGTTTAAATCTTAGGAGATGATTTCTTGACGGATGTCATAATTTGAAATTTCTAGTCCTGGGTTCACCTCCACATTGTAGTGTTTTTTTTATTCTCGATGTGTCCACAACACATTAAGATTTTATTTCATACCGTAGTGTTTCGTTTTATGCTTTGTTAGAGAAAAGTCATTGTTTTAACTGGAGTTAAATAATACTATCAGGTCGGTTTGTAATTATCTTTGTGGTTTCTGTTAAGTTTTTTATAGATTTTTTTTTAGAATTATATTTTGATTCCGTTTTACTATAGTAATTTATAAATTTATCAGTACAGCGACGCTGTGATATGATTGCAGCCATTAGAAGTTATACAATCATTAATGATAGCAGATGTGAAAGCGTTAAAAGCCGAAGCCCAATAGATATTTTTCTAATCCATTGAATGCATTTTTTTCTGTTGGAGAGAGCAGTATCAAATAACAAGCATTTAGTTAAAACGCATAGTTAAGGCAAGGTTGGATTTTGGTAAAAACATTTTTATTATGTTTAAAATCTCTAATAGGAAGATTCCAGGCCATTTATTTAACTTATCTCATTTTTCATAGTTAAACACATTTTTTATCGCACTAAAAATAGTGAAATCAACTATCAGCTTGAATTCCTCCTAAATGATTAATTAAACAGGATGTATCAACACTCGTTGGAAAGAAAGAAATCAACACCTTTGAAGCGATGTATGTAACTAAACCTTTTCAGCAAGGGAGTCTAGTTAAATTTAGAAACGAAAAATTTCAATGGTTGTATATTTAATTGGTTTTGTTCCTTATAGGAACATTTTTTGCACGAAATTTTAATTCAGCATAATAATTGACGGTACCTTATTAGCTTCATAATGGAAAGTTTATCTGTCAACTGTTTTTCGTGGAATAAAATAAGTTTTTTTTTTAAGTAGAAAAATGTGGGCAAATTTAAGACTTAAGAAATCATAATTTTTCAAAACAAAGCGAAATTAGCATAATGTAGTATTTTTGATTTGAGGAGCTTCCTAATAATCTTTATAAAAATTTGTTTAATATTTAAAAAAAAAAATTTTTTTTCTATTAAATGTTCCATCCCAGACACTTCAGTCACATATCACTTTCCTCTAACAGAGAATTAAGATAAATCCAAAGAAATCCCAGTAAATAACCTTCACCCTCTGTTGAAAACTATCTCATCCTGTTCTCCTCATCTTTTAATGTTGTACCGTTAATTACTGAGAAACAAGTACGATACCTTGGATTTTATCTGGACAAGAGACTAATCTGGAACCCTCATACAAGAAGCTGCTCTTAGATTTCACTACTACAAAACTTGCTTGACAAAAGTTAAAATCTACCTATTCACTGCAAGAAACTCATCTATATGACGATTATCAGACCTATTTAGACTTGCGGTAAAGAGTTGTGAGGATCCACCAAACCATCGATTTCTTCCCGCATCCAATCATTCCAATACCAAACCTTCGAAAAATTCTTAATGCTCCTTAATTTGTAACTAATGAACTGATCCACAATGACCTTAATATCCCATATGTCGCCGATTTGGCACGAACCAGATACCTTTCCTTTCATAATAAACTTAATACTCATCCAAATTCACTTGTTGCACAGCTTGCTTCCCATTCCATTCCAAGCTATCCTCCAAGGTGTCTGAAAAGAAGACGGCCTCGTGATCTTCTTTTGAAATTATTTCATTAGAGGACTACCAATGGCTAGTTCCTCTGCAAGTTTTAATCATGTCATTATTTTGCATTGTATACCGCATATTTACGAGATGTGTTTTTTGGATACAATTGGAAATTTTTGTTAATAAAACATTAAAAAATAAATAAATAAATGTTCCATCCTT
This sequence comes from Euschistus heros, assembly GCA_003667255.2. Taxonomy (NCBI): domain Eukaryota; kingdom Metazoa; phylum Arthropoda; class Insecta; order Hemiptera; family Pentatomidae; genus Euschistus; species Euschistus heros. The sequence continues at coordinate 2,655,884 of RCWM02000121.1, forward strand.
GACTCTTTTTTAAAACAATATTTTTATTTCATTCTCCACCATAGCACAATTTTTTTAATTCATCAACCAAATCAATATGTTTAGTTAAACCTGAGATGTGAAAAATAGAACGTATTTCCGAAAATAATTTAATGATTTTTAAAAGGGGCTACAAGTATTCTATTTGGGAATATTTGTTACGTTTTTTTATTTTATGTTTTCTGGCTTAAAATTACTACCAACCCATATCCATATTTCTAACGTAAAAAACATTAAATATTATTTTCAATTTATCACTGTAAATAACCAAATAAAAATCAACAACATAACTTAGAAGAATTTAGTTGTTAACGATTATTTTAATATTAAAAGTTTCTTACATTAACTGGTTCATTTTTTGTTTCAGGTATGATTTCGGCTTTTACACTTCTACTTTGGTTAGGGTAAGTTATTTCTGTCTATCAATAACCACAACGGTCAGTTCCATTAGGGATAATGAATTAGTTACCACTTAGGGATTTTTTATTTTTATTTAAAGACTAGTTTAGAATGTTGAAGATTCATTATCAGTTTTAAAAACATGCAAGGAATTCCAAACAATAAAACTTTATTTCACAGATAATCTATACTAGCCCAGTCGATTTTTACACCGAATTTCGCAAAAGTGCATGTATCTACCATTTTTTAGTACGTTGATAGAACACATAAGGGTAGTTTATACCCAAGATTACAACCCTCAAAACCTGTGCGAATTTTTGTAGTACTCGAATAACTACGAAATGTTAGCACTATTTCCAATTCTTCGCTTGTATTTCGTAAAATATGTGATCTGGCTGATAGGGCATATTTAAGATATTTTTGGGAAACCAGTACTTTCGTCTAGATGTATGTAGGTGTGGCAAAATCGCACCAGGTTTTGGGGGTTGCAGGCTTAAACTAACCTTATGGGTTATATCAAAATAGTTATATCAAAATATTAAAAAATAGTAGATATATGCGGTTTGCGAACTTGTAGCCTTGAAGAAAATAATGAAGCGTTACAGTATTAGCCGAAACGTTGGCACAATAAATTGAATTTTATTCTGACTTCTTGACTGAACACCGCAACTATCTACTTCCTTGTATATTTTACTTTTTCTTTTGGGTGGGGGTTTATAGCTTCCTTTGTAATGATAAAAAAGTGTAACGCTTTTTTTCACATTCAAAAATGTAACATTTTGTAACGCTTTAGCTATGTTGGTGATTCTTAGATCTGAAAATTTGGCAAGTTTCCGTAAGAAAATTAATGAAGAATATTTTTTTATAAAACACAAACATATGAAGAGTCCTCAGGAGAAAGGGGGAATGTCATTGGGAATTCATTTCGAGAAGATTATGTTTTAAGGTTGGGATTTTAATAACCTCTGTATGTTTTCTTAATTTTAATTGTAATTCTTGTATATTATTCTCTCATTTCTGTTGCGAATTAAAATATAAAATTTGGCCGAAATGGATTGTAAATAATTGAAAAAATAATAAAGATTTGTTGAAAAAACTCCAATTAAAACACGGAACTAAGGAGGAGAGTCTTGGAGGTTCCCTTTCTTTCTGTGTTTTCATTAAATTTTTCAATAATTTTGAAATTATCTATCGTTTTTCCCAGTCAGGGAGAAGTTGACTTTTTTTTTCTTTTGTCAACTATATTATAACAATCAAATGATTTTATAGTAGTTTAACGTTTTAATTAAAAATATTGATGTGGTATCAGTGCATAATATGTAGTTTACAATCAGAATAAAAGTTGAACCGAGCTGGTCCTTGTACAACTCCCGAAAAGGAAGCTGGAAGTACAATTCTCCCTCAATTACTGCTGGCATTTGCTGTTTCTACCTCACTTCTTGTTCCAAAGTAAAATATCATCCCTTAATTATTTCCTTCTTTTTTTTTAATTTTTTTTTTTAGGATCAGTTCTTTTTGATTAGGATTGATGAATCAATTGCCACTTCTATTGGGATTATTTTATTGGAATACTAATTTCAAATGCTAAACATTCATCTTCTGTTCCAAAACATACAAATTTTCAACACATTAGCACTATGTCGCATGGATTGATTATATATACTAAAGTTTTCAAAAATGCAAATATAAGAGCATACAAGGCCCAAAATTCAAATTTCATTATCCATCTAAACGAAAATAACCATAAATGTAATAAAGACTCTGGAGTAAAAATAATACATCAAGTAGAAAATAGCCTGAAATTAAATATTTATGAATCATTAGAAATAATAAAATCGTTAAAAACCATCCAAATTCTTGTTTAAATGGCCAGATAAACATTTCCAATAGCTTCATTTTTAATTTGTTTTCAATAGGAACGGAAAACTCCAATGAGTCATAAGGGAAATCCCATAGTAAACCCCAAAAATATAACCTACCTGCCCTCTTCCCCTTTCCACGATGGATATATTTCTGATACCTGTTATACCTCCTCAGATGTGTACCATGTTTGATTTATTGTCTTACATTATTGAAAACTTTGGTATGTATAATCCATGTGACACAGAACTGAAGATGAATGTTTAGTATTCTAATAAAATAATTCCAATAGAAGTGGCAATTAATTCATCAATCCTAATTGTATTGATCCTTCCATTGATACCATCATGCGTACCTCAAGTGTTCATTTTGAGATTACAACTGATTCATTAGTTCGATGATACCCTTAAGGGAAAAATATCTCTTGTATTTCTTCGGGTTTAAAGTAAAACATACTAAGTCAAAAAACATGGTTTTGAGCACACGCCGATCAAAGATTTTTTTTCTTTGTCTGCTTTGATACTGACATTATTTTATCAAATATGTTCAAGCACTGGCAATTTACAATTTTTTATTTAAAAAAATGTTTTTGTTTAGTGTTTCACTTATAACCATACGTTTTATATCATATATTTGGCCTCATTATCTTTCGATTTATTATCTCGTACAAAGCATGAAACAGAAGCCTATTTGCATACATTTAAAATGGATATTAATTAAAAGAGATTTATTTAATATATACATTTATAACAATTATTATATTGTCGTTTTTTGCGAAATGTATGGTATGTATGGCATATCTTTGTGTGCTCATCACCGAAGAATGAAAATTCAGACTTAGTGAACTTTTGTTGGCTTAATTGATCTGTTTCTACACTTCCCGCTGTAGGTCACACACAGATTTCCAAGAAGATTTGCTTGTATTCTGTTAAAAAAGAGGGGGAGAAGTTATTTAATGTAATCGATTTTACATTTTTTGATAAAACATATTTTTCCTGTTGAATATGCAGTGTTAGGCGGAAAACTGCCTTTTGGTTATGTTCCAATCGAAATGTATGTTGCACAATACAATTGATGAACTTTCCGGCCAGCACACATCCAGGGATTTCTTTATTCTATATAAAATGAAAAAAATGATGAAATTCTGAAATATACTCTAGGATTGAAGTCCATGTAACATAAAATAGGAGTCTCTGTTTAAATGGAAGCAATGTGTTGGATAGAAATCTTTTCTCCATATAAAGTTGGGTTTACTTTCAGAAAAAAATTTTCAGAGCTAACTCATTTTAATGAAGATGTTGGTAGTTAAGGTGTGCAGTAATACAATCGAACACAAATATAATTTTTCTTAAGAATTTATGTTCTCACTCTTAAATTAGTTCTTACCCCATTTCATCTTTAGCCTGTAAACTCCTATTGTGACATAGGCTATTTAATCTATTTAGAATTATAGAGTATATTATAAAAAAGACATTGTTGGTATCCGCAATAACCGTGGGCGTTTGTGCAGCTGACAAAGACAATGAGTTGCAACACAATGCTTTTTAACAAAGCACCTCACCCGCCCACTCTAATAAGGAGCATTGACGTTTTGTCGTCATTAATTAGGTTTCTCAACGTGATTAAATATGTCATTAAAAGACAATTTTCTCTTGGTATGATGATTTTGCAACGGGTACTTGAATTTTAATTGAATTATTTGCTCAAAGTATTGCTAAGTTTGTATCTAGTGTGATACTTGTGAAACATATTTAAAATAATAACCAGACCTAAAAAAACAGAAACTGATCGTCTATGTTAGACTACTCAACACTTACTAGACAAGCGTTCAAAGCTCCCAATAAATTATAAAAGACTTATTTACATGGAATAAATAAGACCTATTTTGACATACAGAATTCAGCTTTGGGGCTCTATTAAGCCTTCTGATTCTTCTCGTATTCAATCCTTACAATCCAAAATCCTTCGTAAAATCCTCAATGCACCTTATACCACAAACAAACTAATCCATAAAGATCTTAATGTTCCATGTGTTGCTGATTTGGCCTAAACCAGATACCTATCCTTTCATAGTAATTTCCATACCCAGTTGAATCCACTAGTCTCCCAACTTGCTTCACATTCAATTCCCGATAATCCTCCGTGGCGTCTGAAAAGAAGATGGCGATGAAATCTTCTAATGTAGAACTTTTATTGAAGTGCTACTAGTGACTAGTTCTTCACATATTATTGGTGGCATTTCATTGTGATTAGTTTCCCCAAATTTATTTGTATATAATGCATACTGTTGTGAATATCAATAAATAGTATTTAAAAAAAGTCTTGATAATCGCGTTGTCGTCAATAGAAGAACATCCATTTCCTTAAAATTAGAATAAATTAGGACTAGAACCACTAAGACTAACAATTTTGGTTAGAAAAACAAATATTTTAGCTGTGACGAATCTTACAACTGATTAAGTGAAAAATAAACAAATATATATTAGAAAGAACTATAAATTGAATTTAATTAAAAATAAAATTTTTGATTGTTTTGTAAAATTCTTTGATTACTCTACCTTTCTATTTCGCCAAAATTGATACTTTAAGGGCTTTTAAGAAAGCAAAACAATTTTTTCACAACGTAGATATTACAAATCCTGCTTTGAAGGTTAATAGTTAAATCGTTTTCAAGGCAAACTTAGCGACTTCTTCACGACAACCACAGGAATAAATAAAAAACAACATTATATTATTATTTTCAACTCTCAGATTTTTGTCCATGTACTAAAGCCAGCTTTACATCTTCGAATTTATGAATTTATATTATGATATATGGATAATTATGGTTACTTTTCATTTAAACTTCACTGTAAGTTGTATACTGAAATTTTACTTGTATAAATGGTTCAAATAATACCTTTATTAATTTTAAATGGGTCAGGTTTCAGTTGATAATGATTCGATATTATTACACTTGATTAAGAGTCAACTGGTGTAAGTGATAATCAGCAAGCAGTTATCTTAGCAAAATTAGAAAACGATTTGTAATAATTTTATTATTCTTTGATAGCATTGACTAATATTAAAGAAGTGTATTAAAACGGACGTAATTAACAATCGGAACAGATCTTGGCATTAAATAACAAATTTTCGACCATTTTTGTAAATTAATCCAGATATTACATTAACAAACCACGACAAACTCAAATGCACACATTACCAACTAACGCTATTCCTTACTGAATATGGTAGGAGTTCAACAGAGGTTAAAAAAAACGCTTAACTAAATACTTTACGATTTGATACGGTTTAATCAGGAGTCTTGAGAGATGACTAGTGGCCACTTCCAGAAAATGAAATTTACAAAAGCTACTAACCGTTTTGAAAATAATCGTCATTCATATTTATTTCCAGTTTTTAGAACCTTTTTTTTTAATCTTTTATTGTCAATGTTTTACAATCTACCTGAAAGAGGGCAATAAATAATAAGGATGATTTTATGGATCCATTCACACTATATGTTCAATAAGAAATAAATGAAAAGAAGAGAAAAGAATATGAATAAAGAACCTCATAATATATTATGGAGGGACAAACCAAATCCAAAGAGAGTTGTTAGAAGAAAAAAGACAAGAATTCAAATAAGAAACCATATAACAAATTTATGTTTTCGGAAATAAACAAAATTTTTTTTCATGGTTATTCTGAAAAAATTATTCTACTTCTTGTACAAACTTTATTTTGTATTTTATTTATTTTCATGCTTCTATATCTTTCCTTTATAAATTTTATAAATGTCAATCTATAACGACATGAACAATGTAATATTACGTTGGAACCAGTAACGTATAATGCAAAATGTATGAAGCATGATGTATCATTTTATCAAATACAAGCTTCTTTTATGGGTGTTCATTGGAAGGAAAAACTATAAAAATAAAAATAATAAAAAGACGTTTGGTATTCATTAGTGATATCGTCTTTGACTCGAGATAACTGCTATTGCTAAGAATTGCTTGGTTATTTGATATAGTGTATGTACGGGTGTAATGCTGCTGAGATGGTATTGTTTGGTTATGTCAGAAATTAATTGTATAGTACAATACTTTTACAATATTGTACCTGTTTTTTCTCTGACCAGCCGTTACTGATGTACACTGCGTGTCTAACTGTGTACAGGTGTATTCAGTTTTTGTGAGGTGTATTATACCCGCTCCAGCTGACTGCCCCATGACCAAATGCTCTCCCATCCGTAAACGTTTCTACAAGAACATGAGAATCCCCTTGAATGAAGATTGCCACTAACTCTAAGTCACTTCTTCCGTTATTCCTTTGACCTTCTCATCCCTCTTTCAGATGATAAGTCATACGGTAACTTTGTGCTCACGGAAAAATAAATCACTAAACTTACGATTGTTGATCGGTAAGCATCATTTATCCGCGATGCAGCATCTCAATGCCACTTCCTTATGTTCCAGCTCTTCCTCCATCACGCCTCGATTTCATTTCCTTGTTCATTGATTAGTCAAGGTTCGTCAGAGAAATGTTTCGCGCCACTCGTACCACGCTGATGCTCGGGTTAAGAAAATTATATAAATATAGGATATCCTATGAGATCTCCATCCTAATCGGAATATATTTATTATTGTAATTTCTTTTGGCTGGGTCTACAGTTTTCTTGTGTAACGTTTTTTTCACCCTCAAAAATGAAACATTTTGTCACGCTATAGAATTGTTGGTGTCGCTCAGATCAATAATTTAACGACAGTTTCCTGAACAGGAAGGTAATACAGGATATTTTTTGGTAACATTTGTCGCTAGAACGTACCGTTTAGGAGCTACATTGGTTTGAGTGAATAAAGTCACGTTTTGCCTGCACTTTTTGTGTTGGGGATTTTTTGACACGATCTGTTGTAGTTACTAGGATCGAAAATTTGTCGACTGTTTCCTTATCAGAAACACTAGGTATAAAAGCCTTAGATTGTATATAGACATCAGTTGTATTGATCTGAAGTATTTCTCACAAGGGGATGTTTGGAGTTGTAACTCACAAATTTGAATGCCGATTTTTGTGTGGGTAGTAGGGACCTATAATAATGCAAAACTATAGTTATAGCCGCCAATAGGCATTGGGAGCCGAGAAAAAAAATAATATGAAAATCATTTATTTTTTTTCTCACCTCTCAGTCAAGGTAGTGAAATGATTCTATCATGTTAAATTGTAGTTTTATATCTATTTTGACATAAAAATACTTCCGTTATGCTCAAAACACGACCTGGCTTCAGGCTGCTCAAAAACTCCAAAAAAAAAAATGACACAATTCTAAAAAAATCCGATGTAAATCAGTGGGAAATTTTTATTTCAAATAGCGTACGAAACTACAATTTAACGTGAAATAATCATTTCTCTATCTTGACTAAGAGCTTAAGAAAAAAAAAATGTTATTTTCATATTTTTTTTTTCGGGTCCCAATGCCCATTGGCGGCTATAACTCTAGATTTACTATTATAGGTCCCCACTACCCACTCAAAAATCGGCATTCAAATCTGTGAGTTACAACTCGAAACGTTCTCTTGTCAGTTAGGGAGGTATTGATTTTTTTTTTTTACTTTGTATTATTTAGAAATCATCAATGTAAAGTTAATTAAACCAAATTATTGGTATTTCACTAATGTTTGGGTTAAATCAAATTTATTTTCGATTTTCTTATCTAACACTTTTTTGTTCTTATCAGATTCTTATCATGTTGAGTATATCTGTATGTTTTATGACGAAAGCGATGGTGAGTTGATTTAGTTCGTATGTGTTGGTCGATTGATTTCTATAGTTAGTGTTGTTTCATATGTAACAAGGAGAGCTTGTTATTGAATAGATTAGAGTTTTCGTAACTGCTTACTTTGCTCGCACGCTGAAGCGTATATGGGTACACGCTTCAGCGTGCGAGCAAAGCTTTTGTAGATAAAATAATTATTCAAACTTGAATGTTTAGTTAAGATTATTACATTAGTACTTTTATCTATCTACCATGTATTTTCATGGTTTCTGAATATTCTAGCGGCCATGATTTACTGTAAAATAAGAAGCTATCCCTGATTCTATATCGTTTGATGATTTTTAAATGTGTTGTTCAGGCATAGCGTTCTTATCATTAAATATTTCTCATATTATATTTAAAATATAACTTTTTTATTTTGATCATGGTCCCAATGACACATGCAGTTGCCGAATGGGCTATAACTGACCGATATCTCGCTAACTGTAAGACTGGTCCCGGGCTAACGGAAGCCTTCGTCACGGCACCCTTCCATCAACGTGCCTTCCTCATTCTTCGCGGTTTCCGCTACACGTCGTATCCCATCCCCCGAGGCGGCACTTCTTCTCTTACATCTCACCCCTTACAGTTAATGACTTAATTTAGAGCCTGCGACCTTAATAGTAGAATTTACTCTGTTTTTTTGTTTTTTTTAAATGACTAGGAATGCCATGTAAGGGCGAGTTAGGTTCCGCCCAAGGTGCCACGTTAAAAGTTACTGCCAGAAAGAGGAGGGGAGAGAACAATATATAGAGGCACCCAAGGAAATGAAGGAATAGCAGTCATGGACTCAGAGAAAACTGATGGGCGATGAATCATGAATGGCAGAGTGATAAAATTTCAAGATGCGTAGGCAATGGATCATAAGATGGCGAAGAGAGGAACCTTGAATATTAGGGAATGTTACATTTTATATTGTTATTTTCCTTCTCTGTCTTTCTCCTTCTGCCTTCCTCATAAGTCGAAGAGCCTCAGTAAACTCTATTTCCTTCGGTCCCTGCATAGGTTTTTCATCTGCTGAAATGTTCTATCTCTTTTCCTTCTTATCCTCTGGATATCGAAGCAATAGGAAATAGGCACACGTAACCAAACTGCTTTAGCTTTCGGGATTCGAGTGTGGTCTTTAAATCTGCCACCTAATTCATTCTCTTATTCGTTAATTCTAATTTCTTCTTGTCTTTTCAACCGCTGTCCTCAAACTTTTCTGCTTTGTAATGCGAATGGCTACCTTATCAAACATTACCCACATTTAACTTCGGTATGTAAAGATCGGGAGATAGATTCGTAAATGTGTCTTTCACACCTATTTTACTATTGTAGATCTAGTAAAAAACATGATTGTCTTTAGAAATTCTATGAGATATTTATGGGTTAATCTTATCGGAGGAACATTTTACTGTCCCTTGGTAGGTAAACTATGGCACAATCTACCTTTAATTAGGCAAAATGTGACATCCTATATTCAATAAATGAAAATATACTAATCAGTTCTTATATAATTAGCAATACTTACATCCCACTAATTGTTATTAAATTGGAACAAATGGAATGATATTTTAAGAAACAATTTCCTATTAATAGTTGATTACATATGTAAATAAGATACTATCAGGTTGGGGTCTATGTTATCATAGGGACTAAATTCATATTAGTACTAATAAAATTATTAGGATGTATCAGATGCCCCCTTTTTTTGGGTTGGTGAAAAAATAATGCAGGTTTTTACATGAGACAAACAAAAATTTATTATAATTTTGTGGGGTTTATAATGATGGGTAATCAATACTAACTTCTCTCGCAATGTCCCCAGTAGTTTTGCGAGGATTTTCTTTTACGAAATCCCTCAGGTGATCCTGATCAACAACAGAAGGCCTTCTGCTACCTTCCTTGTCTTCGAGATCAAAATCCCCAAGACTAAATTTTTGAAACCTTCGCTGAACAGTACATTCGCTGATGCTTCCTGAACAACATTGATGTTACGAGCGTTTTGGGCCGCAATTCGGCCAAGTTCGAACTCGTAAAATCTTTTTCTGACAAAGTGAATTCAAGAGGAACTTACTCATTGGAAAGAAAACACAAACTAAACATATATTTGAGAAAAAAACATTGTAGCCATAGTTTGTAATCCATTAACTAGACTAGAGGATTATCTTTGTTTATTAGCAAGCATTTGGCTAAACAAAATGAATACTCAAAACCTGCAGTATTTTTGCACCAACCCAATGTATAGATAATTCTCCAGGATTTGATAAATTTATAAGTAACTTTATAGAGACCCTCACATGTCTATCATAGAAAGATACTGCTAACACTGATTTAAGACTAGATTTCTTTTTAAAAAAAAGCTTATTTCAACTTTAGCGCCCAGTGAAATAATATTGCTTACTTAATATAATAATGTTAATGTAAATAATGCATTTTTAAGGACTTTAAAATTTTGATGTAAAAATATATAAATCAATATAATATTAAATGTTCTGTTCAGTCTCATATTATAAATCAAAATAACATTAATTACATATTAGCTAGGTTAATTTTTAAAATTATGAGGAAGTTGTTCCAGGTCATTTGATATAAGATTTGATTCGCATTATTTTTAAAACATCAAAGCTGCATTTCGCTGAGTAAAGTTATGATATTTTGATTCCTCCATCTTCAAGTGGTGCGTGAGCTTAATGTCGTTATATCACCACCGTGCTATGTTAGCTCGCCTCGACAGGTCAGGCCTCGTAACCGATTGTCTTTAACATTTCCTGGCAAGCCTATGCAAGACTTAAACGATCCCAGCTTTTAAGGAATTTTCCGCTGTTAATGTTCGCAATAGAACTTTAGCTATGGCCTGTCTACCTGTCAGCCTTAGGTCCGGCTTTCCTCTGTTCGCCTCCAATGAATCGAGTTTCGATTGTAATCTCCTGTCGTCATTGCTTCATTGTCGAAAACTCATTCCTTAAATTCTGCTATTGATTCCCATGACAGCTGTGAAATTTTCCTTTTTAACCTTATAGAGGGATCAATTAAACGACAAGGAATGGTTATCGTAAGGAGATTGAATACCGATAATTCAACGATTTTTTGAGATCTGAATATACGATATATTAGTGACGAAAAATATTGATATATCGATAAATCGTGATTTTTTTTTCAAATGCTATTTTAAATATTCCAATCATGTTACTATGATATTCCTGTTTGTTTTATCGTTTTAGGCCGAGCGAGTTGGGGCGAGGTTCACGGCGAACTTGGTACTGAAGAACGTGGGTTAGAATCCCAGTTGGGCGGGTTAAAATGTTTTTAGTAGTGGACCCACGAAATCAATCTTAACCTTCCCACCCTGGCTTAATTCGGTTGATAATCGGTAGAATAATCCGACCTTCTTACCCTAGTTGGAGTACATAAGGACGTAGTATTACAAATGAAATTTAAAAATAAAACCTTAATTTATTTCATAACTTATATAGGAACACAGTTATTCCAAATTTATATAATTTAAAAGTAGTTTATTATGAATTTAACAGTCGGTACAAATACTCATTCAGATATCAAAACTAAAATATTTTCCTAATTTTTCCATTTATTTAATTCTTGTGGGTGGGTGATGGTTCGCCATATCCTATAAAATAATCACTCTGTTGGCATTGAAGTCGGTAGTAGCAACATATTTCCGAGCCAACTTTTATAAAAAGTTGATAAAATTCATTAAACATTAAAAGCTTTCCCTTAATTTAACCAATTTTTTGAGGTTTATTTTTTAGATACGCATCATTGATACAAAAATATCGGACCATCGAAAGAAAAATATCGATGTTTCCATATATCGTGTATCGTGTTCCATATATCGATACCCATCCCTAAATAAGTCTATAAACAAATCGATTTAAATTTCTGTGGCTTTCCAACAAGCTAGCTCACCTTCATCGTCTATCCTTGAAATGTCCCTCTCACTGGATCCTATTTCCTGCAGTTTCACCTGAAGACATTCGCAAACATTGCTTTCACTGACCATAAGTGCAATTACCAGAGGCCAGTCCTCTTGGCTAACATCGCATGTGAGAAGGATAGTTTCGAAACTTTACTTACTATTAACCTTTTTCCTCTAGAAAATTGGGAATAATTGTCGATTGTAAAGTTGTGCAAACTGATTTAGTAATCGCAGCTATAATTGCCTCCTCATAATTTGGACATTGAACTGTAATAATTAATCTCCTATATTTAGTAATCATTCACGACTGATATTATTACTTTAATTATTCTATTTTCTATTTGTTTTTACTCTTCACGGATTTGTAACCTATTGATCGATTACTTTTATTTAATTCAGTTGGGGTATACATCCCCGAAGGAATACATTTTGATCCCAAATTATGGCCCAATATCCACAAAAGTCAGAAAACTATTAAGAAACTATTTACAGTCATTTATTTCGGAATCTAACCTACACCAACCTTACTAATATTGATTTTTTAAATTTTAATATAGCTCTATCTATACAAGGAAGCATGGGACAAGTACTATTCAAATAAACTTTTAATGTTCTTTTGTCAGTCGTGTATCCATTCTTGCTATCCAGCCGGGGAGGAGAAACCTGGCCGTAGAAGAAAGCTGGCTGACCCCTTGACTTTCCTCGACTGCCGTAACCCAGTTTGTGGTTTCATTTAGCGTTTCTTTATTAGCAACGTGGAAACCTTTGTTTTTACTTTTGTGTGAGAAATTAATCCATGTGATGCATTTTCAAACTTTTCTCACTCGGAATGTTAACAAATTTATGATGATTTACTGTATAACAAGTAATCGCTAAGAAGCAAGAACTACAGATTTTTTATAGCAGAGAGGGAAAAAAATAAATACATTTACCAAATAAAAAACATTTTTTAGAATTGATGAATTAGTCGCCACTTCTATTAGAATTATTTTTATTTGATTACTAGTTTGGAATGTTAAAAATTCATTATAAGTTTAAAAAAAAAAAAAAAAAAAAAAAAAAAAAAAAAAAAAATTAGGTACTTAGGTACATATATTAAATAGAACATATTAAATTTTAAAAATGTAAGACAAGAAATCAAATATACTGGTACTCACCTAAGGAGGCAAAACGAAATGTTATATAATCTATGTAACACAGTGCTGATATTTTGAAATTCTTTGTAAGTTTTAAAATCTGCTGATGAATATATATCATTTAATTTAATAAGTAATTTAAGCAATTTGTTCCTTTTTTTAAGAAAAGCAGTAAATTATTGATAGACATGTCCAGGATCTATTGTTTTTCCCTGAACTAGTTTTCATATAAAATGAATTCTAATAGAAGTGGCAATTAGTTAATTAATCCTAATTGTATTGTTCCTTTACAAAAAAGCAAAATAAAATTAAAAAAAACTAAGCCATTCTTATTTAAAAAAAAATAATAAAAAAATTCTCTCTGGGAAAAACAATAGATCATAATCTATAATCTACTGGGTTTTTTAAAAAAGAAGGATCAAATTACTTAAATTACTGATTAAATTAAATTAATAATAAATAATTATTCGGAATAAAGTTGAATGAAAATATCGGTTTCAAACGTAAATTTTCTCATTGAAACCAAAGCAGCTCCTAGACGGTAGGTCCTAGACTGTAGGTCCTAGACTGTAGGTCCTAGACGGTAGGTCCTAGCGACAATTTTTTTGGAACAAAAATATTCTCCAATTAATTTGTAATAAAGGAATTTCGTTAAATTGTCAATCCGAGCAACACCAGAGGAGTGTGTCAAGATGAATGTGAAAAAGACGTTACAGCAAAAAAGGACAGATTCCTAGCCAAAAGATATATCCACTTTAATAATTTTAAATAAATTAAAAATTTGCTTGCTGTTCATTGAGATTAGAACCCATAAAGGAACATAAGACAAAATAAATAAAATAAAAAGGTAAAGTTTTTTGTTTTTTTCCTGTCAAAAATATCAGTTTGTGGGCAGTATGGGTCAAGGAAAAAATACATTGAATGCAGCAGTAAATCATAAGAGTTCTTACCGTTCTGAAGAAAAAAAAACAACGGAGATTTTCGATTTATGTCAATTAATGATTTGCTGTGTGTTCTCCTTTTCTTTTACGACTGTAGTTGAGTGTTATTCGTAAACTATTACTGTTGAGTAAATGCAAAGTGAAGAATTTTGAACGAGTGCTCTTCTGCCCCTAACGAAACTATATACTGTACTGAAAACAGCACATAGCGTGCTAATACTTGGACTCTAATCCGAAGCTTGTAAAAATCTATTGTTTATATCAAAAGTAATAATACACCTCTCATTTATCAAATTATTCAACCATAAGACAAAATATAAACGACTAGCATCCCCCGTCGCGGTTTCGCCGCTCTCATAAGTAAAGAGCATAGATAATTTTATCTAAAAATTATAGCTTTATTTTTTTATCGATAAAAAAATTGTATTGTAGGATGCAATTGAGAATTATTTTCATCCATAACTATAATTTTTAACCTGGTACTAATGCTCTTATTAGTTGGTTGAAGATAATTAACAGATAAAAAACATAATTAGACTTCCAATTTTTAATTTTAAGGTATGAGGTGGAAATCCTCTTATTAACTCTTGCGAATAATGGGTTATCAATGCTTCCAACTAAAGGCTAATGAAGTCATATTTTTACAGATAATATTAAAAAGCAAAGGATTGAAACTTTGGTTTGGTTATAATTTTTATTCAACAGAAATACCTTTATTGATTACATATCGCTCATGGTGCAATAGTGGCACAACTCATAAAATCATTTTTTAGATAAGTGGGTTTAATGTTTTCATTGCTATGCCGTCCTTCGGAAGGGACGTAAAATGGGGGTCCCCAGCCTGTGCGATGTCAGGTACTCGTTAAAGATCCCTATCCTAATTATACCTGGATAGGCAAAATTTAGGACTCTCGCCGTAGCATCGTCCGATTAGCCATATCAGCATAAAGTGACGTTAAACGAAATAAACAAACAAACAATGTTTTCATTGCTAAGGAAAATGTATAGGAAATCCTTTAATTTGCTTAAACGTAATTACCTTCAAGTTATACCTTCTCTCGTTTAAGCAAACTAAAGCATTTTCCTTAGCAATGATAACTTTACACCCTGCTATCCATATATTTTCACTTTTCAATAACAAATCAATTGAAAATCGGTAGATTTTATTATTGCTAAACTTTCCTGAAACTATAAAGATGGTGCGGTTAAAATTTGGTACTGACTGGTTTAGTAGTTTTCGCTGTTAGTGATCACAAACGAATAATGGCTTGTCCTTTTACATAATAGTATAGATTATTAAAATAAGTTTTAAGTGGAATTGAAAACAAAAAAATAAATTACAGAGAGTAGGCTATATATTGCAATAATTATTTCCATGTTTTAATAACTACACGTATGCCAAGCTTTAGAAAACAAATATAAATTATTAGGTATGAAAGATATGAACATACGAGTATCTTTGAATAATTTATTGTGACCAATCCATTAAACGAACTCCCTACGAACAAATATAAGAATTAATGTCTTTTATTGGAATTTTTAATTATTGATGTAGGTCAGGAAGAAGAGAGTTTTATCTCATAAATCTAAATGATGACCTACATCCATGTAGTTTCAAACTCAGGCATTGACCCTTCAGTAAAAATTAATTTTTTGGCAGTTTTATACGTGATGGTATGTATTTTGACCTTTGGGGCCGTTAATTTTTAGCAATGATATCTGTGAAGGAATTTATTTTGACCTTTGGGGGCATCAAGTTTTTGGAATGTTTAACTTTCCATTATCAAGGAAGAAAATTAAATATATTTCCGCTCAATATTGACTTTTCAAAAGTTTATATTAAAAAAAAAAAGTTATTTATATAATTAGCAGAATATTTTTGTTACTTTGTTTCATCTCTTCATTTTGTTTCTATATAAATTATCGTTAAGCTTTGTATTAAATGAATTATATTTCTAAGATTACCTACATGTTTAAATATATTTTTTAGTATTACAAATCTTAACTGTTTAAAATCACTGGGTAATGTAGATAATCACAAAACGTATTATAATACAATCTATTTTTTTACTCAAATTTATATTATATTTAGTGTAAATAATATGGCTATATTTTAATTGCATTTTTTTCTTTATAGGTACAGGATTTGAAGCAAGTTTTTTAAAGTTGTTGCAGTTTTGTAAGTACTTTTTATCTTAAAAATTAATTATAAGAAAAGCTCTATAATATTCAGAACTTTAATGATGAATAAATGCGGTTCTTGATTTTATTTTTCCTAGAAGTGAGCAAGGACTTGTGTGACTAGAGTGAGTTGAACCCCTTGTTCAAATCCAGCTATGATCTAGTCAATAACCATATTGTAGAGTCTATGAAATATGCGATAACTTTTAATTTTATAGCTTCGTTAGTAGTTAGAAAGTAAACATACTAAAAGTCTCCGCCCCTAGAAGGTGAGCTAACGGTGGAGAGGGAGAGAAGGTCTCATTTTTGGGTTTTTCGATTATATTTCGAAAACGGTGGACTCTAGAAAAATATGTTTCAAAACAAAATGGGAAGAACTTTAAAGAATCTATAAAGTGGAAACCTGAGGACGGACTGATGCTAAACTAGCGAATTTCTAAAAAAGTAGAAGAAAATTAAATATGTGGAAAATAATGATAATCGCAGGGAAATAATTTGTAATGAAACTACCCATCAGTAACAATTATAAAAACTTTCTACATTATAAGGTCTCAAGTCCATTTTCAGACTTGAAGCGTTATCAGGAATCGAGTGGGAAGCAAGTTGAGAGACTATGAGATTCTATTCGATATGGAGCTTATCATGGAAGGATAGAAGTCTGGCTTAGGCCAATTCAACAACATATGGAATATTTAGATCATTAGGATGTTTATTTGTTACTTGAAAAAGATTTTACGAATATTGAGGATTTTAAATTGTAAGGAATATATACAAGCAGAATTGGAAGGTTTAGTGAGACCCCAAAGATCAACTCCGTATGTCCTAATGGGTCTAATTACTTTCATGTAAATGAGTTATTTTTTGTAATTAATTTGAAGCTTTGAAAGTTTGTCAAGTTATAGTTGTGTCTAGTCGAAAAGGTTCCATGTAAGAATGGGATTAATGGAAATTATTAAAGAGTACTGTAAGAGAGGAAGTTGTAGGCATACGAAGAAGGCTAAAGGTTACAATCAAAAGAAGCGAATGAATGCCTGTAAAAAATTGTTTTAACAGAGATTATATGAGTCATGTCAAAAGATGAGTCGGATAATCCTGTCTATTATATTGAATGTACCATGTTAAGTGAAAAAATCTATACTCTTAAACAATACGAAGAAAAAAGATAATCTAAAAACATTACATATAATCGGAGAAGAAGATAATGATGCAGTCAAACAGAAACACCACGTCTAGTAGAAATACTTTAATTGCGTGCCAACGTTTCGACCTACCTTGCAGGTCTTCTTCAGGGCCACCAAACCACACTGGAGAAGAGATATACAATGATGTGGTGTTTCTTTTTGACTGCATTCCTGATTGTCTTCTTCTCCATTCATTTTAACAGTTTACCATACGTTTATCATTACATATAATCATCCGCAATGCCAAATAAATATTTTTAAATACTATCAAAAGTGGTTTTATTAACATTTGAGTATAAAATTGGAGTAAACTAGTTGTTTCAGAAATGAAATATTAATAAATATCATCATGTTTTTTAAAAACCAAATCCATCAGACTGATTACGTTGTTATCGTATTGATTAAAACAATGAAAATATTACCAAAGATAAGTGGATTCTAAAGAAGTGTCTTATTATTTCATGCTTTAAAAGTTAATTTAAAAAAAATGTTTTTGACATTCATCATCGCTCCTGTACGAAGAAACGTCAAAGATAATTTTTTTTCTTTTGAAGACTAAGAATCTTGGTGATTAGTGTCCTTGTTGATAAGGGAGCATGGAGAGGAGATAAAGATAAAGCACGGCTTTGTACCTGTTGTTGATGTAGATAGCTGTTATTTCTGAAATCTCTTGTTTTTCATCTAAAAAAAACAAACTTATTTTTTGATGTTCTGACTCCATTAAAATAAAAGAGTAAAAATAAAATTTAAAGAATAACCAACTTAGCAGTACAGTCCTTAATCTTCCATTTTTTTCACTCTTAAGTACTTTTTTATTTATAGTTTTTCCCCTTATAATCATTTGGATTTTAACAATTTTAAATGTAAACATTAATAAATAGAATTATGAAACCTCTCTCCTTCCTAGAAAGCATTTGGAGGTATTTTTAGTTTCAGTACTTAGTATAGGACACATTATCGTCTCGCTTGGTATTTAAGTAATACGATCCCTTGAAACCTGATCCTAGCGCTGGGAACGTCAGGTGGCTACAGGAGTTATTCGAACTTTAAAATTGTTAAATACGTTTTTCACGAAAATTAGTTAAAAATTTAGTCGGTATTTGTGTAATTGTCAATCCATTGCAGGTTTTAATTTGAAACGCAATATAAATTTTAATTTCCAAGTGTTAAGCAAGTCTCATTTGCATAAGTAAACTGAAATATTACATGAGTTTCTTGGAATTTCAATTCTATGAAATTTTAATTTACGACCTTGGCTTTTTCCCTTTACGTTATTATGATATGGGTCCACTGTTATGATACTACAAACACAGTTTTAAAATATATTTTATTTTTCTGATGGATTATGTTAGCTCAAAACCCAGATACCTCCCATGTTTCAAAAGAGCTGTTTAATTTTTTTTTTTTATATGATATAAACCAAAATGAGGTTTATATAGGTTTATAGCAACAACAAAGATGCTGATCTAATGTAATTTTGTACTATTTTTTTAGCACCTCCCATTTATTGTCCACAATAAATGAACCTATAGACATTTTCACTAAACAATGGCTTTTGTTGCCGTAATTATTCATTTATTTTCAAAAAAAAATTTTAAAAGAAATAAAAATTCCAAATGACATTCAATTAATATATTTGCAATACCAAAATATTATTATTTAATAAGTATTTTTTTCTAGGACTATTTTCTGAAGTGAATATCGCACTAAACATGGATCAAATGTTTTCTATTTTAACTTCAGCAAATAATAATTTAGGATGATTTTTCTTTTGAATTGTATATAGTTTCCCATCCATTCATTGATGTGTAACAGAAAACGGTACTGCAGTAGTTCAGTTTTCATATTCGTTGAGAATGTACTTACTTATAAACCATTTCGAAAAAAAATATTATATAGTAGCGTTTCATGTGAAATATGTTTGTAGTGAAGGCGTTTGTAAGCAGAAATGTCAACAATGGCAATACCAAAAACGCTGTAGTTCCCACATGTGAATGGAACTCCAATTTTTCTTTTATAAATTGAATATTATCGAGTGGAAAATTCTGAATATATATATAAACGTTTGCATTGCCTCTGAGGAAATCAAAGTTGTTATTTACATTAGATAGTTCTCCAATGATTTTATGTGAAGAGTAGAAAAAAAAATTGACGACTTTTGAGTAACCTAGAGAAATATGATTAATTTTTTACCATACTATTTGGATTGTTATAATGGGATCATATTTTGTTAGAATAGACGAAAATTCATTATTTGGTGTTAATCGATTTGTTAAAAAAAAAAGAAATTTAGAGAATGATTATATTTATAACTTTTAATTTGATTTATTATTTTTACTGTTGCTATTGTTTTGTTTTTTATTTATTTATTACTGTAATTACTGTGTGAATGGATTCATAAAGCCATCCACATTACTTTTTTCCCACATTTGGTGCATATTATAATAGTTACTCAATGAAAGTTTATTTACAAAAATAAAATAAATAAATTTTAAAAAATAGGTTATAATTTATAATAATAGCACATTTTTAAAAAAATGAAAAATTCAATAATAAACTCATGAAATACTTAAAATATAACTAAAGTTTTTGTAGAGAGACAGATGAATAGGAATGAGACTAGTGAAACTCAGACTAGAGAACTGGTAAGCCCCGAGGAATTCGGTTGAGCAACTGGGCGTTAGGAGTGGCACGGCCTGTCTGGGAGGTGCAAAAGTCACCGAAGCATGCGGGAACTATTTCTGTTATCAGAGCTAAAAGAAACTAAGAAAGCATTGGATGTTAGATATGAATAAGTCAACGATCTATGGTTTCTTAATTGGCACCACTGCAAAAGCTTTCGATTCACGAGAGGTCACAGATATTTTTCAGAGAGTTCAAGGCCGAGAGGTGTCTCTCAGACTAAAATGGACAAATTTATAGTTATTTGTAAGAAAGAAGATAGATCTTAAACTAAATTAATAGTCACGTCCATATTATTTTTCTTTACCATTATAATAAAAAAGTTGGGGAAACTTTATTATGTTCTTAAAAAAATATTTTTTAGTTATTTTTCTCCCATTTTATTTTTTAATATAAGATAATTTGTACCTCGAAGATAGTACGTTCAAAATTATTCTGAAAATCGCATTTGACTTGGTTTTAAAATGGTAGAAATCACCCAATGAATAGAGAGAAGGAAAAAAAGGATGTTTTCAATAAATGTTATCCTTTTGCTTTAATAGTTTTGTTTTTTTATTATGAAGTTTTACGAAATATTTTATTATTTATATTGAAGATATTTATGTTTTTTAACTTATTTATTTATTGACATTTACAGCTTTATACAATATATCCATAGAGTAAATTTGTGGATGTTCAAATTTTTAAACGCGATATATAATAACGTCTAAAGAAACTACCCATCTGTAGCACTTCAATAAACTATATATTAGAAGGTCCCTATACCATCCTGTTTCTAGACGTATCATAACTTCCCGAGGTTATCGGGAATTTAATATGAGTGGGAGACTACCGGTAAATTGAATTCGAGTGGGTATGAAGTTTGTCATGGAAGAACATATATTCATCGGTTGCATATATATTAATCGTATATAAGTTTTACTATATATTAAACCGGTTGTAGAGTGTTAGGAGCAAGTCAATAGTGCGTTCAGCTTTCCTTCAGATCTGATGGATTTTCACTTGTGGTTCTTATTCCGTCATACAAATCTTTTTACTGATTCTTCTCGAGTCCATCTTTTCTCTTAAAATTGTTAATGATCCTTATTAGTCACATAATCACAAACATACTCATTAGTGAACGAAATGCCCCCCTATGTTACTGAATTCGCCGAAAATAGAAAACAGTCCTTCCATGAAAAAGCAACACACCAACTCGAATCCACTATTCTCCCAATCCTCACTATCCGAAATCCTACGTGAAATACTCAATTGTCTTTACTTTGTCACGAATAAACTTTTCTAAAAAGATCTTAATATCCTATATGTTGCTGACTTGACACAAACCAGATACCTATCCTTCCACGATAAGTTTCATAGCACTTTTATTCCACTAGTCTCCTAATTTGTTAATTACACTAATACCGATACCACTTCTAGGTGTCTGAAAAGAAGGTTGCTTAAATAGCTTTCAATGTACTTACACTGAAGTACTACTAATGGCTAGTTCTTTACAAGTCATTGTAATAATTTTATACACATTTACTTGATGTATAATAGTAATAACGATGTTTGCCTTAAAATAAAAAAAAATAAAAAGAACTGATTTCCTATCGAATCCGTTCTAAAAATATGGATAATTTTATACTCTATTGCTTCTCATTCACGATTTTTTAAACTATTTTAAGTAGAACTTCTAATGCTGAAGATCCGAGGAGATGAAAGGACCTGAAAGAACCCCATATGGGCCCGTTACTCCGTTGTCAACAGTTAACAGGTCTTCATAATAGCTGTTGTTGAAACGCTGTTTATCTTGACCCTGTTTCGTACAGGTTCTTCACTTCTTACAGGAATCTTCCAGATTTTCCGGAATATTTTTTATATTTTCTCACCTGAATGATATAAGGGTAGTATTGGGATCAATTAAAAAATAAAATGGGACGGTAATAATTTTTTAAGCTTCTGAAATTAATGTGAAGACCTTTTTTGTTTTTACATTGACAAACTCAAGCTATTATGAGTTCTCAAAGGTCTACAATTTTAGGTTCTTAAAATAATTTATTTGTTAAATAAATTTACAGGTTTTGCAATTGAATGCCCTGTAAATACTATAAATGATTAAGATAATAATTTTTCAAAAACAAAGATCGAAATGGTCATTACTAACCTCCTGTCATTCTTTAAGTATTAAAACAATACACTGTAAAGTTTTTAATTACTTTTTGTACTTACTATTTATAGGATCACAAACACCGCAAAAGTCCGTGATTAAAATTTTTATTCTGAAAATTAAAACAATTGGGGGTTGGTGGAAAAAAAAAAACAGGTAACTCAACTTTTATCGAAACTAAGAAATACGCAATTCAAATTTTCCAACTTTATAAAACCATCGCTAATATTTTAAACAAAATTTAGTTTAGATTGGAGCTCAAGTTTTGTAAACGAAAAAGTAAAATTGGAGCTAAATGATTCTAAAAAATTACTGATACTGTGAAACTTGACACCTTTACTTGCCTAGGTCTTTTCCCATGCAGCAAAAGTTCGATGGGAAATATTTTATGACTCGCTTGGCTTTCCCAACTTTTCACGCGCTAAAATAATGCAGATTTTCATTCTGAATCGATTGATACCCATAACTCATTTCCATAAAAAATTTGATTACTTAGTTTCTTCCTCGGACACTTCAATGAATATTTAACATACTATTTGTAACTGTAAAAAAATATTAAATATTGTAGATCAAATTTTGTTCTAAACAAGTAATTTTTTTTTTAAGTATATCTAGAAATGAATTAGGTAACAACATAGTTAAGAATAATTTATTTCCATTTCATTTTAGGTCAGTAGGATAAACTTAAAAATTTGAATGAAACACATTCATTGCATAAGTTTCCCGGAATGTTTAGAATATTTTAGAAAGGTAGTCCTTCTATTTGTTGACTAAGAAAAAAAAAAATTTAATTTGGTTTCAAACAGGACTTTTGTGGTACATTTGTTTAAAAAGCGAAACCTGAATTAATTACGAATTTTTCCTTAGCTTATATTATACTCAAACTTGCAACTGGACCTAAGAGTTAAGAATAATATGTAGTCATCCCCACCACGTTCTGAACCAATGATTCTTCATGGGTTGCAGTGGTGCAGGTTTTAATTTTTTTAACTTTCCGTAAAACTATAATTAAATTATTATTTCACTATCAATTTCATTCCAGTGTCTTATCAAGTTAAGTAACGCATAAGAAAGTGCGATAACTTAATATTGGACTTTCTCTCAGCCAAATATATGCCAGAATGTCTTAATGGTTTGGATTATAGAAACCTGGCACACTGACCAAGAGTTCTCTCCTTTCCATTCCAGGGTCAAGGAATTTAGTAGGCACTGCATTCTGCATATGGTTAGCAGTAAGAGTGGTTAAGAAAGTGGTTAAGGGAGAAACAGGAGTCGGCCATACATCACGGATTTGTCCGGGAACCTACTACCTGTTTCTAAGTGATGAATCTTTCCTCGAAAGTTGGGACTTTTTAGAAAAATCCTGATTTACTGAATCTTGAGTTTTCACTGCATAAACTTATGAATTTATTTCCGACCGACTTTCATTTGTGTTGTTATGGAAGTTATGGCGTGGTTAGAGGATGTAGATTGTTTTTACGATTTCAGTTACAATATTTACCTCGTGTTTCATCAAGAAATTATCATTATAAGTTTTTGTTTAGTACCTTCCTTGATGATCCTTATTATTTCACAAACAAATTTATCCCTAAAGATCATAATGTTCCACATGTTGTAGAGTTGGCCCAAACCAGACACGTATTCTTTTATAGTAAAAACCATATCCACTCGAATTCACTAGTTTCCTGACTTGTTTCACACTCAATTCCCCAATAATCCTCCAAGGTGTTTGAAAAGAAGATAACCAAGAAGACCTAATGTAGAACTTTTATTGAAGTCCTCGTGAGTAGTTCTTTACACGTTATCGTCCTGTCATTTTTTTAAAAATTTACTTGTTTTATATAATGTATACAGTTGTAAATATCAATAAATATTAAACAAAAAAAAAAAAAAAATAAAGAAAAGTTGTTGAGTACTTAACAATGAATCACTTATTCACGCTCTAACTTGGGATTCTAAAATCAAATCACGTTCTCAATTTTCATACAAGTGTTATACAAGAGTTCTACAGCTTATTTTGTTTTTGTATCATTCATGTATATTTGTACATAATCATTTGAACGTGAAACACAGCCTACACTGAAGAAAGCTAAGAACATTTTTACACGCATCACGGTACATTCCAACAATAAAATACACAAGATTATCCACGCATTTTATTGTGAAAACACCATATAATAATTTGGCAAACCTATTTTGCCGGCTTCTATTATTGTTCACCTTTAGTCCTGGATTGCAAAAATAAAATGGGAGATTCTTCTTTCATGATAAATTTTAAAGTTTACTTTAAATGTTACCAGTTCAGAATAGTCATAGAAAATAATAGGTGTTAATATAAAAATATACTCTGAAACTGCTTAACTCACTGAACCTTGCGTTTTTACTGTATTCATGAGTTACAAGTCTGAATATTCTTCGTTTTAATCCAAACTTTGAAATGTAATCCAAGATAATAAGATTACCTACTCATTATATTCCCAAAACACCGCATAATTTATATACCGAATTTTTTTTCTGTTACCTTTAACTGGATAGAGAACAAAGAAATGCGAGAAAAATCATATTTTATGATCGATTATAAAATTAACATATAATCTAGTATAATATAATATAATACAGTTGATATTAACATAAAAATATATTCAGAAACTGGTTTCTCCACTAGCCTATATAATGTTGCCTACGCAGAGCTTAAAAACATATATAAAAAAAGGAACTTTGATATATTGCCTCATAATTTTAATGGCCCCATGTTGACAGATTGAGTGTTTTAGGTCCAAGTATTCAATCACCTGCTAACTCGTTATCATTCATTTAACTTTAAAATTTTATTATTTTTTTCCATCCAATTCAGATGATTTAATTTTACTTATAAATTTAGAATCAATATTTTACCGGATAAATTGATCCTGAAAACATTGATTTTTAATGTTTTAATATATCTTTAACGCATTTCTTTTAATTGATCTGGGTTTTTTGAAATGAATACTTTTATTGAAAGATAACGTTATTTTCATTTTAGAAACATCCCTGTATAAATACTCATATTTTTTTTTAACTGTTTCTAGAATAATCACCCTCATTATAACGAGTGACTCGTAAATTTCCCTTAGCCTGGGAATAACCTGATGGAGCAACATTTCTCAAGTCTTAAGACCAACTAATGTTCTGTTTTCGTTAAGGGAGGACTGATAGATTAAAATCAGTAATTATATCTATTAAGTCGTTTTTATTGATTTATTTTTCAACTGTTTCATTTGTAATTATAAATGTACATCAATAAATTAAGGAAGAATAAATCGATTCCCGAAAGATGCAATATAAAATTTATTTATATAAGATAAAATAAATAACTGATTCAATACAGCAATAACACAAGAACAGTCAAAATGTATAAATATATACACACACATATACAAGATTTGTTCGAAAAATAATGTTTGAATCCCAAAAGGGGCTATTTGCTTTTAAAATTATTTTATTTTATGGCTATGTTGGAAAAAAAAAATTTCACTTTTTGTCAAATATTTGATTCTAGTGTCTTCCACGATCGTTTCTCAGAAAAAAATGCCAAAATCAAAGTTGTAGAAAATTAAATTTACTTTAATTTTATAAATACGTTTTTGGTACTTGAAGCAAATATTTGACAAAAAGCGAGGTAAAAAGTATTTATTTTTCGAATATTGTCTATTTTTAATTACGTATATCTCGAAAACCATTAAGAGTTCGACAAATATGTTTAGAATCAATTTTATAGGAAATATAATAAGCTCTAATTTTTATCTGATACATATTTTTCTAGGGTTCACCATATTCGAGATATAATCGAAAAAAACAAAAATGGGACTTTCTCTCTCCCCAACTTAAGGTCACCCACCAGAGGCGGGGACTTTTAATATCTTCACCTACTAACTACTCCTTACGAAGCTGTGAAGTCAAAAATTATCTTCTATTTAATGCACTCTACAATATGTTTATTGACTGGAATTATATGGAAACTAAGAAAATCCTTGTTCAAATTTTTTGTTGTTTTTCCTCACAAAGGATAGCGCTCCAGTCATACACGGTAATTAACTTAAGTAGGAAGTAAATGCGAAGTAATAAACTTTTATTGCTTATAATCGCTTCCACTCCGGCTCCTGGCCCTCCCAAATTGTCTTTTAAGTGCAATACGGCAGCCACTTGTGGGCAATGCTCCGGGCTAATGATGAAGCTATGTTGATGGCCGTGCATTCTGATATTCACTCAGAAGTTCATCGCCTTAAGGAGATTGCCTAGTACGACTGCCGTTTCTTTATTTGTATAATTATCTGGAAGCTTGTTATCTCATCTTCTTCAGCTTCTGGCTCAGGGGGATTGTAAATGTTTTTCGCTGGAGATGGAGCTTTACGATAAATCCTTTTAGAGCGAAAGAGTTGTTTTCTGAAATTGGTGTTCTAAATCTTTGACACATAATATAATTACTGTTTTAAAAATTAAGGCAATAAATAAATAGTAGTTCTGTACTATCGTTATCAAAGCCTTAGGTTTCTTAAGCTTTAAAAACCAGTCAACACTTCGGTTAAGTCAGCCATTATTAACTCCAATTTTGACTCACTTAGAAATGAATATTTTTTTTATTCTTTCTATATTCAATAGAAAAAAATTATCATTTAATTAGAGATTTCCGTTTTTTAAACCATGTATTCGTAGATTATATGTATTGTTACATATGATGGAATGGGGTTCCTCAATCGGTTAGTAGTACCGAATTCCAACTATCTGCTTAAGGTTCGAGTTTGGCTATTGGAAGATTATTTATGTTCTATCAGCAGCCGATTGATTAGGAGTGGTAAACCTCTCTTAGTACTTCTTTATTCAGTTTATCAAATAAAACTATTTATCTAAACTAAAGAATTTTCATAGGCAACACGTCGTTCGTAAAATTATTCATATATTTTCCACATACCATATATTCTTAATGAATCATGTCAAAATAATAATTGAAATAATATTATATTTAAAGAAAAATGTTTTTATTGAATAAACTTTACAATATGCCTCACGCAAGGAGAAAAATGATATGATAATGGTACCAATTGATACAATATCAACAATACAATTAAATAATTTTTAGTATAAAAATTGATGATAAAAGATGATATAATTATACTATATACTATACTATATATGTATGAACAACTAACATTTTTATAAACAACCATCAATCACAGTTTTAATAAATATTTGTTTCCTGATTAATATATTATGATATATTTACCGTACAGCAATGTGATTGTTTTCTTCTTTCTCATTTAATTTACTAATAAAATTGGTCAGCAAAAGTTAAATTTTGTGCTTATCTTTACACAGACCACAAGGAAATATTATAATTATCATATTATTATATGTTTAATATCAAAACAACTCATAAAATCTTCCAGTTTTTATTTTGGATACAAACAAAATTATTATTTGAAAAAATATATCTGAGTGTCGTTATACATTTTCATCAGCTTACTACTTGTAGCTTACTAGGCTTGTTTATTCACTTTCCGCGGAAGCTCAATTTTGGATGAAAATGAATTCCTGAAAGGAATTTCGGATAGCATTACGTTTATTTGTTATACATAAAATTTTGAAACAATAACCACGTTTCTTTCGATGCTGCCTGATGAACCGTCTATTCGAAAGCTGTTATGAAAAATCCCAGCTAACAATACCTCCTCCCCTTGCGGTCCACCGAAGACCTTCGAGTTCCTTTTAAGATCGAGAATGAATGTGCATTGTCAGCCTGGAATCAGATCCCTCCAGTGGGCTCTCCATTCAGATGTAAATCTTTACTTTCATCTTTTATCGATCCCATGTTCGTCCCCGGACATCTCTAGTAAACTGGAGTGTTATTATTATCATTACGGTCGCGTAACATTCCTCTGCCCGAATAACTAAAGAGATGCATATGTATGTGAGGAGGCGCGTTCCGTTTCATCACTCCTTTGTGTGGTGTCTTAAGTATAATTATGTAAGCGCTGTTACAGAGTTTGACGCCCTTTGTGTTATTAAAAAAGTTTTTTTTTTTTTGGTTCAAGGTGGTGTCTTTGCATATATGATTTGTATTGTCAAAAAAATCTGTAGTTATTTTATATGTATCAGAGTGTTACTATAACCATTATATATTTAATGTGGCTATAAGAAATGTTGACTCTCGATTTCACTGATTTTTGAGAAAAGAATCGGTATCCGAAGAATCAATGATTCAATGATTCAATGTTGATTCATAGGGACCGATCGACCCCGCAGACGTTGGCAATAGTTTTTTTATCCTCAATTATGCAATTATCATTCATCAATTCTTCTATATAAGGAAAAAAAAAATTTTTTTTGAGTAGCATACCAATTTTTCATGTACTGAACCAATAGCCCAGGCAATGAGTGCTGAAATAAGGGGTGTAGATTGCATAAAATATGCGATTATTTTTTACCTCAGGGCTCAGTTAGGAGTAGTTATAAACATACTAAAAGTCCCAGCTCCTGGGGGGGGGAGGGGGTGAGCAAACCGTGTGGGGGAGGGTAGAAGGTCCCATTTTTAGATTTTACGATTATATCTCGAAGACGGTAGACCCTAGGAAAAGTATGCTATATTTCAAAATTAAAGCTAATTAAATTTCCTAAAAAATTGTATATATATATATTCGTCAAACTTTCAACGGTGTTCGAGATATACGTTAGTAAAACTCGATAATTTTCGAGAAAAAAAAAAAAAAAAAAAAAAAAAACCTCACTTTTTGTCAACAGTTTGCTTCAAGTGCAAAAAATGCATATTAGTTAGTAAGTAAGGATACTGGTAAGTTAATGCTCCACAACTTTGATTCTTACATTTTTTCTGAAACGCTAGTGGAAGGCACTGGAAGCAAATGTTTTACAAAAAGTGAGGTAAAAATTATTTTTTTGTGAAAATTATATATTTTCAATGACCAATATCTCAAAAAAGGTTAGAGGTTCGAAAAATATGTTTATAATAAATATGATAGGATATTAAATCATCTTTAATTTTTATTTGTAGCAAAGTTTTCTTGAGTCCACCTTTTTAGAGATATAATCGACAAACCCAAAAAATTACAGACCCAAAAAAAAAGACATTATACCCTCTCTCTCCAACCGTTAGCTCATCCCCCAGGAGCGGGGAGTTTTAGTATGCTTACCTTCTAACTACTTCTAAAGAAGCCCTAATGATATTTGTATCATACGGCATCGAGAATCGAAACATTTTGGTATTGACACAATCCTAATATATATACACGAAGTATCCTATGGAAGTAAGAGCTGTGAAAACTGTTTATTTCTTATTACTCTTGTTCGATTCAAAACACAAGAGTAAGCTTACATTAAATAACCGACATAAACTCCAATTTTTCGAAAACTTTTAAACATTGGGTTGGAGGAATCTAGAACTCTAGGGTTGGTGGATAAAGCGAATCGTATAAATGATAATCAATGCTGAACGGATTACATCATAAACATTTTATTTCTTGTTAAGTTTATAATAGCCTTTGGAAATAACTTTTTGTTTACCATCTGGTGTATCTTCTGTTTAGTGTGATGAAATGTAATAAATGGTTTAAAAATAGTAAAAGGTTAATTTATTTTCCATAGATTGGTGTATAGGAAAATTACTGATATAATACAGTTTCATGAAACTGGATAGCTATCAAATGGTTGAAGAGATGATGTTTGATACTTGAAATGTTATTTGCACCACTATTTTGAATGGAAGGAGAGATGGGGAATTTTAAAATTCGATGAGGACAATGATTGGATCAGAATATATTCAACTAATGGGTTATTTAGTTTTTAAACATTTCATTCATAAACTGTAAGAAATCTTATATTTTTAAAATATATAGAGATCTACTTGACCCCCTCTTGCAAGTAAGTAATAACAAAGGCATCGGGATTGATACCTTACAAGCAGAACTTCTTAGACTCGATGGAACAGAAACCTTAAACAGACGGCATAGGATTATAATGGAGCTATGGATAAAGTTATGTTGGAAGATTGGATGACTAGTGCAAATGCTAGATTGCAAAATATAAATGCAATCCCACTGTTCAACAGCCTATAGAATCTTCTTCCGGAGACCGAGATGGCCGAGTGTGTCAGACAAGAGCTACATAGCGCCCGGTACTGCAAGTATTGGCTCTATTATCACCTGAGTCACTTTATTTTTTAATCTAAGTCTTCCCACTGGCTAAAATAGGTCACT
The DNA here is from genome assembly GCA_003667255.2 of Euschistus heros. Lineage (NCBI taxonomy): Eukaryota > Metazoa > Arthropoda > Insecta > Hemiptera > Pentatomidae > Euschistus > Euschistus heros. Next base: position 2,686,388 of record RCWM02000121.1, read on the forward strand.
TTTACGATGATACATCGTTCCTGTCCTTGCAGGAGTACTGAAGGATTTCAAGTCTCTAAAAACAATGAACAAATATTTTCCAATGCACTCAATGCTCCTTGCTCTTGCTGAAAGAGTGGTGAGGCACTAGCAGAGTGGTTTCATCAGAAGGAAGTCCAACACAGATCAGCCATTTTCCATTTTGCAAATCCAATTTATATTTATGTATACTTACATAAGTTAGTAAGATTTTTTTATGGTGACTAAAATAGAATTCATCTGCTTTATACAGTTGCAAGAAGGTCTAAGAGAAATATTTAAGTTTGAACAAAGTCTGAGACAAAAGGACACTTTTTAAATCTATCTATCTTAATCTGGTATATTATGCTATAGTTGTTTCTATATCTATATCTATCTTCCATTTTTGTTATTACCAATAATAAATATTTTACCTATTGAACTGTGAATTTATTTATTTTTTGAAACCGTTGCTTTGAAGTGAAAACCCTGACAAGAAGTATTGTTGGCTAGAGTTATAGTGCTACCAGGGATCAGATACATTAAACCTGTTTCTGCGTTGATAGATCAAGATGGTGTGGCTTATGCCAAGCTTGGAGATGGATCGGCGAAGGACGCCCGGTCGTTGTACCGAAGACTGCCGACCGTAACATCCCTTCCATCTTCTATAATTAGCTGGTGTTCTCCTAGTTCAAAAAATATTCTTTGATTTATTTTTTCTTAGTTTAAAAATAGAATATAATTCAGAATTTTAAAAATATATTTAAATTTCACCAAACATTTTCAAATTCAAAAATACTATACTTTGGTTTAGCTTAGAATTATATATAATATTTTTTGAAATCTGCATTGTAAAAAATTGTTTAGATTGTAAATAAGACCTTAAAGTAACTATTGTGGCGCAAATGGTATTTTTAAAATAATTACAGGATTTAGAAAAACTCATGATTACCCTTCTGAAGAAAGCATAATTTTGACTTATTCGACTTATTCAAGACAGCCAGGGAAATATGAAAGACTTAAAAAAAAATAAAGAAACACTATGCAGGATAACCGTTAGGTGGAAGAAAAATAAAAAAGAGAATTTGAGTAGCCTTTTTGAATGAGAGAGGGGTGGAGTTTCTTAAGGACGAGGAATAGATCAGGAAATATCCAGCTGTTTACTTATTCAGCTTATAAAATGCAAAATTTGGTTATTAGAATATTTAAATCTAATCGACAAACAATTACGCTTCTGTTCTACGCTATAAAGAAATGTCTTTTCTCATTTATATCTGTTTACTTCGAAATGAAGGCTTTGTTAAAAGAAGTATCAGTGTGATAAGATTATAAAAAATGGAAAAAATAGTGAAATATAATTTCTCTAGCTTACTTGTGTTATTTGTTTATTGCTAAAATAGTTATAGTAAAAGCCACTGAAGGATACTGGTTTCAGATCTGCCAGGATCCAACGACTTTTGACGTCCGAAGGATATCCTTTGTCGATCCTTCCTGACCAATTAATCTACACCTTAGATAAAATTGTTTCGATTTTTAAAAGGACACTCTCTCTCTTCTCGTTTAATTCTTTTTACAGGGCAATAAAAGATACCGTTTCCATATATGATAAAAGTAATATAATAAATGTGGTTGATAATAAAAAAAAGTTAATGTTTATTAAAATATTTTATTTATATAAATTTTTATTATTATTTATTTATAGAATACATTTTTTTTTAAAATAATAATTAATAAAAGAAAATAAAGTAAACAATGAATTATTGAAAGTTCTATTTATAGTTTTATTAATTATAAATAAAACTAAATAATAATTAGGGGTCACCTGTGGTGTAGTGGTTAGCATAGCAACCTACTAAACCCAAGATCGCGGGTTCGCAGCCCGGCAGATGACCTTAGGATTTTTTAAAGGGAGTAAAAAATCCTTAGCTATGCCGTCCTTCGGAAGGGACGTAAAATGGGGGGCCCCGAGCCTACTCGTTAAAAATCCCTATACTAATTATACCTGGATAGGCAAAATTTAGGACTCCCACCGTAGCATCGTCCGATTAGCCATAGCAGCATAAAGTGACGTTAAACGAAATAAACAATAAACAATAAATAATAATTAATAAAAGTAAATAAAATGAACAATGAAGTGTAATATCTAAGAACTATTTCTTACTAAATGTGATATATACCATTTTCTACTGTACAAATTACCTGGTATCATTGTTTTTAATTGAAAGTTCCTGTAATTTACCATTTCGAAAACTACTGAGTTATTTCCTGTCTTCCTTTCTTGCTCAGCAGGAACTAGCGCAATCTTCCATCCCATGGATTCGGGTCACTTTCCCAGAAGTAAAAGGGCAACTGGGAGTAATTCAACCGAGGCTTCCAATTTTCACTAAGTTTAAAATGAAACGACTTACCTCAGCAAAGAGAAATTAACTTTACAAAGTACGGAACATAAACTTTTTTTTTTTTAATTTACATCATTCGTTAATTTTCTTCTCTTTATCGCGTTATTTAATATCGATTTGTATATGAAATATACTACATTTCATTTTAATAATCTATGTAAAAAAAGTGCTGATATTTTGAAATTTTTGTATTGTTTTTAGAATTGATGACGAATATTAAACATTCTAAACTAGTTTTCAATTAAAAAGAATTCTAATAGAAGTGGCAATTAATTGAACAATCCTGTAATGATCCTTCTAAATCATCATGTGCACCTCAAGTGAAAAATATAAAGAACTCACATCATAGAATTCCCTAAAAAATTTTATAACGTAACCTAAACAGTTTGTAATCAAACTATGAGATGGAGGCCGATTAATTTTTGTTGGGATATAGCGGGTTTTTTTATTTATTACCTTTAAGCCATATATAAAGGAACTTCTAAACATACATTTAAAAAAAAATGTATTTCTCGAAAAAAGGGGACTTAACGGGTTTTGATCCTAAACGGATCACATATCGAATCCATGTATTGAATAGCTGATGTTTTGAATTTTTTGTATGTTTTTAGAACTGATAACAAATGTATAACATTCAAAACTAGTCTTCGAATAAAAAAATTCCTGGCGACAAATAATTTGTCTTATAAATATTTGTCTTGTTTTTTGTCTAAGGTTTGGAAAGTCATTGGGAATCTAATCTAGTCTATATAACTGTTATTATAACTATTTTTAAACCCAGTTCTATAAAACTTTCTAGTTTTATTTTATATATTTTATATTTTTTTTAGACTGGGAATGAACATGTGGGCTGAGGCCCTTGACACTAAATAGAAGTAAGAGGCAGATTTACAGTTTCCTGTGCTACTTAAATATTTCCTCGTCTAGCATTAGCTTTAGCACCCGCATCTGAAGGTGCAAATGGTTATATACAGTAGCACGTTTTCTCTGACTACCGTATTTTTCTTGGCGTCTTGAATTTCCTGTCTGTAAATTTATTCTATAATTTATAAATGTGTGATCGTTTTGTCTTGATAAGCGCTGAACTGATTTTTTATAAACATAAGTGAATACGTAGAGATATTTAGATATTTCTTTGTGGTCTTGCCTCGGATCTTCTGCGCACTGATAGTTACACCAAGATACGATATGAAACCGCAAAATATCTAGAAATGAAACTCTGCTAACTGAAAGCGTTTATTGAAACACATTTACATTTTTTAAATGGTTAAAAAAGTCAAAGTGGATCGCCTCAAAGTGTCTAAACCATATAGTTGTTGAGATAAAATAAGCGAACCTTTATCTTCACAGCGTGATTATTTTCAGATCTTCAGATCTTTGAAATTTAACAAATGCGCCAAATCTAAACGGACTAACTTTTTTTAATCTCTAAATGGTTCATGGTTCATTGTTGTTACATTAGGCTAGTAAAACTATTTATTTAAAAGGGGGACGCTGTGTTCATGTATTTATGATTTATAATATCTTGTAAAGAAATGATTGCTTAGTAAAAAAAAAAACTATATCTGGAGCTTCTAAACATGTTGGCAACCAGTTAGTTATAAAAAATAACACAATAAGTAATAATAACACCTTTTCAGTGCTGTTATTTCTGTAAAGGTCTTCAAAAATTGACCATTTTTTTTGAAAAGTAAAACATTTTCGCTATCGTCTCTTAATTTATGAAATATTGAATAAAATACTTGCTATTCGAGAACATTTTTTTTTTTTTAGTGTTTTCCTTCCAGCAGTAACCCTGTTGGAAGGGATTTTATTCTTTTCTGTACACACCATACTTGTACAAAGTATACAATGTACATGCAAATATTATTTTTGATTTGATTATAATTTTACATGTGTTGAAAGGTATAAAAAATATAAAAATAAACAAGAAAAATAAAATAAAATAAAACAAAGAATAAGAAGTTATATAACATAAATAATTTAAAATTCAATAAAAACAGCAACAAAGTTATGTAGAGAAAAGTTTATGAATATTTAGAGGTTTAGAGATATTTCATATTTATATCCTCTATTTTAATGATTGAATTTTTAAGAAATATTTGGAAATTTTCAAATGAATTGTTCATCAAACATTGACCATCCACCGGCCAATGTCCTAGTTTCATGAATGCAGACTACTCACTGACTACAGAACTATTCTACAGACAAAAACAGTACAGAAACTAGGACATTCGAGAACATTTATTGAATGAATTTCAAGGATATTTAATTAGATTTCATTTAAGCACATTCCTCTATGCTTAGTGGAAACCCAAAAACATAAAAAATGGAATTTGGAAGAAACAGTAAACACTGTTTATGTAATTATTACATTATCCACTCTCTGCATTCCATTTCTGCATGTGATGTTTCTCAATCGTGGTCAATTGGGAAGTCCTGACTTAGCACAATTCGTAACAGAGGGCAATAACAACGATCGTTTTAACATTAATTGCATTGCTGATAGATGGAATGGCCAGTTGTTAAATCCCATTTCACTGCCTGAAAGAGAACTTCTTCCCAGGTTTCAAATTAACCATATAAATGCAACTATTAAGTTATTTATATCACTTTATTTTCCTTTCGAATATTGCCTGTTGTGGCAGGCCGTCTCCAATGTTAGACCTGAATCAGTAATTATCACTTGGACACTTCTTAGGAAAAGATATAGCTTTATTTATTTAAACTGGTCACTTCGTTAAACAGTGATCTCTTATTATTCTTTTAAGGAGGTATCTACAAAAAAACTTTGTGCACATGGTCATATGCTAAACTAAACAACATATTTTCTGTAGCTTCCATAGTTGGTTATTTTAATATAATTTTTATCAAATCTTGAACTAAGATAGATTACCTTGGATATCGGATTTTTTAGCAGTGTTGCATGTAAAGAGTGCCAAATGATGTCTGTTGATATATGGGAGGTATGGATCATGGAAATTTTGTTTTTATTTGTGAGGTACCTTTTTTAAAATAAGCTTGTACCTATTTCATGGTAAGGCATCATGAGTTTCGCTCAATTCTTTGAATTGATTAATTTATTTTGTAAAAAAAAAAATTAGTCTACTATTAATGACATTTGTATACATAAGTGACGAACTGAATTCTTCCTTATTAAATGTTATATAATCATTACAAATAATGTCTAAGCTATTTTCATTGCGGACGTGTATTTTTGCTGTACACGTTCCTAAGGAAAACGCATTATTACTTTGTAACTGTACACGTAAGTGTGACATCTCTGATAAGAAGACAAGACATGGAGTACGTGTTATGCCTTTTTTTTTTTTTCCTGCAGATTGTGTTGGATAAAATGTAGGCCTGGTATCAAGCTGGGATTATCCACATTGCTATAACCGCCATCCAAGGAATTTATGGGGCAGACAACAGCACCTGATGCAGAACTATCAGGAGAACAGAAACTTGGAACAATTCCTATTACGGCCTTTCACCCATTAGCCTACTCTTAGGATCATGTCCTCCTCGGACTATCGGTGAGAGCTGGCTCCACTCGTTTTTGTTAAAACGGGTCACTCACGTTTTTCAGACTGCCCGTCTAATTATTCGTAACACTTAAGTGTTCATTCTTGAATACCCATCCTCTAGTCGGTGTAAACAACTGACATTCCAGCCCATCCAAGCACCACGTACACTGATGAAAAATGTTTGTTGTCTTCAAATAATGAACCTCTCATTGCATCCCAACCCAAATCTCATATTACAAACCTGCTAGATTGGTCAAAATTGGAGGATTAAAATAAATCCAAAAAAATCTCATAAAATAACTTTTACCTTTCATCCTAAACCTACGACTCCCTATCTACCAAAGGCAGATAAAGAACCGGAGGGTAGTTAAAGAATAATATTCTAAAAGGTTTATTTTCAATCCACATACAAGACTAAAACGACAAGAAACAACGTTTAAAACTACTCCAACACTTCCAAGACAAACGCTCAAAGCTTCTAATTATTAAAGACTCATTTATATGACAGTAATTTGACCATTTTGGACATACTGAATTGAACATAGAAGGTCCGTTAAATCTTTCAACTCTTCTTATATCCTTTTATTACAATCCAAAATCCTTCGTAAAATCTTCAATGCTCCTTATTATGTTCCAAATAAACACCCATAATGATCTCAATTTCCCCTATGTTACTGAATTGGTCCTGACCACATACCTATCCTTCTATGATTAGCTAGATAACCACTCGAATGCACTGGTCTTCTCACTAGCTTCCATATCGATTTTGTTAACCCTCCAAGGTGCTAGGAGTGAAGATGGTCTAGAGGCCTATTGTTATATAAGTACTACTAAGGAGTATTTTTTTTTACAAGTTATTGTAGCCATTGTTCACACATTTACTTGTATATGTTGTATACATTTGTAAATATCAATAAATAATTTAAAAAAAACATTTAATTCGCTCAGTATCAATTCTGAAATATAGGAATGTACAAATAGTTATTCTATAAAGCGAAAATTTGCATCCGTCAATCATACATTATTAAGTTCACATTTCATTGTATTACTATTCTTTAATACAAAAACCAAATAGTCTCTATATAGTTAATAGGACAATAGGAAATATAACTTTGGCTAAAATTATCTTCGATACCTTATATAAAAATTTACACTACACTAAGTGTAGCCATTAAAAAATTTAAAAAATGTAGGAAGTCGAAGAAAATATCTGTCGTAACAAAATCATAATTGAAATAATGGAATATTTACTCTGAATATATCAAAGATAAAAAAGAAGAAATCGGAAACAGCGTTATTTTTCCCTGAGTCAGTTAACAGAACAAATTGATTACGCTTTGAAAGGAAATTTCTTAAATCATTTACTTAAGGGTGGTTATGTAATATGATGATGGTTCTTCGGGTTTTTTCTTCAATGCCTCAGTTCATCGGTAAAATGGTGTCTAAATCCATCATGGCGAAAAAGAAGTGTTCTGCTAGGTTTGTGTTGAAGTTAATAACTTTACAGGAAACGATTTAGTTGATATAAATTTCATCATAGCACCTGTTATATATAAATCGATTTGTTTTTCTATTTATTTATTAATTTTTACAACTTTTTATATTACATACCTCAAGTAAATGTAAAGAAATATGATCTCAATGAAATGTCGTTACCTTATGACGAAACTAGGCATTTTTAGCAATCAATGTAATCTATATTAGAAAGTCCCTAGGCTAACTTCTTTTCAGATGCCTCGGAAAGGTATTGGGAACCGGATGGGTAGACTAGTGGGTTCGATTGGGTATGAAGTTTATCGTTGAGGGATAGGTGTATGGTTTGGGCCGATTCAGCAACATATGGGACTTAGAGATCGTTATAGTTTAGTTTATTTGTGACACATTGAGAATTTTAAGAAGGGTTTTTTTGTATTGTAACGATGGAGCATTTATGTGGAATTGAATCTCATATAACTATATTTATGAAGTATACTTTCCTTGACGCTTAACTACATTTTGAACAAAACTACCTGTGAAATAAAAATCTTATGTGTATTCTTTAATTTAATTTTACACTTTGTAAAGCGGTAATCATATTTGTCCAGGTTAACACAGTATTTGAATAAGCCATGCTTTCTTGAGACTGATTTACTGTCGGCCATTTCTACTTTCCATTCACCTGCACAGCAGGTGCCTGTGCTTGTGTCCCTATCGACTTTCTCGTACGCTGTGAGGGCTCCTCTCTTGGAAAGTTTCTCGATATCCGGAATAAAGTAAACTGATGGCACAAATCCTGGAAAATGGTAATGGAATGATCGAGACCTTCAGGGGTTGATGTCATCGACTATTATAAATCTTAATGTTCCACGGTGAAGAAGCTCAGCAACTTCGATAGACCTTCCATCATGTTGAAGGAATCTCTAATGGCTGATAATGACCTTGATTTGGCGTTACTCGTTTGTTCAGTTCTTCTTTTGTAGTTTATTCTGTATTGCAGAAGAATAGCGATTCTGAGGGAATTTGTGATGATATCTACACAAATAATTTTCCTCTAGCTTCTTAGTTGTTTATTGGGAAAGACTGTAAAGCGAAAAATAAAAAATAAGATAACCTGAGTTATGTGAATATATTTCGTTAAATTATATCAGTTCAAAATATACACTGCCGATACCATTTAATGAACTTAACCGTAATAACCACATAATTTAACCATGTAAGCATCATTAATAGTGACGGTAGGAGGGATAAATCCAAACCCCTCCCCTCACCCCATTGCAAAAAGAAGAAAAATATAACAAAATTTGTGACTGTTCTGAACCATAACTATATATCTAACAGTATGGTTTAAAAGCAATAAAAAACAAAACAAAAAACAACCAATTTATCTCAAACTATAATGTATATTACATTCTACCCTTCGCTTATTCTCAACTTCATATCACATTTCCTCCTGACAGTCCAAAACATACAAGCAAGCTAAAAAAAAAAAAAAAAAAAAAAAAAAAGTTAGAAATCTGATATCTAAAAATTATAAATTTTCTCAGAAATGTTGAGTTTACCTTAAAATATACTATTTGGTCAGATAACGATAGTAATGATTATCAAGGAATGAAACTTAATGCCTCTGAATGCCAACAGTAGCCTCAGCTGTATGTTCAATCAAAAATATAAATTATAGTATTTAGTTTATTAGGGTCTAGTTTCGAACATTCATCTTCCGATTAAAAAAACAAAAACATAATCGTACAACCACTCACAAACATTCATTTAGTTTATAGAAAAAAAAGGAACCCTATTAAAAAAAAAAAATAATAATAATAAAAAAAAAAAAAGGCAATTTGAAATTTAAGAAGTATAGAAAATAGGATTTCTTAAATATTAACCTACTTTTAACTTTTTACCTTTATTTTTACCGTTTCATGTCATAATATTTGATATTAATAGGAATTACTGTTTTTCCTTTTATGTATTTTCATTTTTTTATATATTGTTTTTTTTTAGAAAACCGCTTTTATTTATTAGCTATTGCTTACTTATTGCTTCCTCAGTCAGGAGAAATAAGTAATATGGATTGTAAAGAGTCTGTTCCAGGAATACTTACGACAAAAATCAATTAATAATCTCGAATTATAGATTAAAAATGAAATAAAACAGAATTTAAAAGACAATCACACCATACATACCATATAAACAACAATATTGATATCCTGTCCAACACAGTTCTGGTTCATAGGTCCAAGTAGGTTTCAGAACGGTCTTATATATGAGAAGTTTTTATTTTAATAGAAATGTTAAATTTCCTATTTAGTTCATGCCTTTTGATTCCAGTGTGAGGGTTACATTTAAATCTTTCTTTAAGAAATAAGCCAAGACACCCTAAATCAGTTATGGGTATCCTAAACGTAGACAGAAGGAGAGGAACTTTATTCTTAAAAACCGTAGTTTTTCGTTCTATAAATCCTTGTTTTTAGGATATCTAATTGAATGGACTGCCTGTTCCCATTATAAATATCCCATGAACAATTGAATTAAAATGTGGGTTGACCCTGACTGAACAGATCCCGTGGGAAATACTAACCACAATACCACGTCTCAAACCATCTACTCAACTATTTAACCAATTATATACTAGTTTGGCATTCTTATTCAATATAAATGTAAGCTTTATTTTTCTTAAATAATTAAGAAATAGTGGGGTAGTTGCAAATTGATAGTGGAAGTATATAATAAATAACATTCATAGCATAGTGAAAGGTTGAATTTTGACCATAGTGAAAGGTTGAAAAATTTTCATATGCTTCTTTAGAACATTTAATTTAACAATAAAAAAGTATATTTATTGAATTCTTTTGCGAATCTAGAAATCCATTAAATTCGATTATGAGTAGCCTTAGAGAGAGGTTACAAAGGTACCGTGTTATATAAAACTATTATTTTGTGATAAAATATACTTATTTCCAATTAAATTGTTATTTAAAAAGCTATAAACATGTGGTGCGACTTGTGGATACCAGTGAAATAGACTGGACTCTTGCGGATAATAGACTGGAGTACTTACAACTGAAGGTCCATGAGTCATATTTTTACACAAAATATAAAAAAGCAAAGGATCGACATGTTGATTATTTAATAATTTTTATTCTGCAGAAATAATTTTAATTTCTAATCTTAAAAGCTAATGACAGTGTGACAAACCTCGTTTTTGTCTCTTAGTACCGTACTTTTAAATTATTATTAGAGTAAACTTTACAATTTCTAACCTTCCTAGAACTATGAAGAAGATGTAGTTAAAATTAGGTTCATATATGCTCAATAGTTTATAAGACTCTGTTGCTGAACGGCTTTCTATTTTCGAACACGTCACACCGCATAATTATTATCTATTGAATTAACCAAATTTTATTATCAATTTCTAGCTCTACCTATATAACACCGTATCTTTGTAACCTCTCTGTAATGCCGCTCGCCATCTATCGTTTAATTTTTAAACTTCGCATATTTATCGCTTTTTTAACAGCAATTTAATTAAAAATATGTAAATTTAATTATTGCTAAACCTTCCTCGAACTATAGAGATGATGTGGTTGAAATTTGGTACAGATTGGTTCAGCAGTTATCGCGGTTAGTGATCACATATGAAAAATGGCTTGTCGTTTTAAATATTAGTATAGATATAGATATAAATAAACAAATAAATACTGGAACTCAGCTGTATGCTTCTAAAAATTAATAAAACTTCCAGGGTTTTCAGTTCACTTATATCACATTCAAAGAAATATATTTTATTGAGACGATAAGAAAGAAAGCCATTGAATGAGGAAAATGGACAAATCAGGAAGTAATTAATAATTTTTTTTTTAGTGGATGCTGGATAAATTTCTTCAAAAATTAAATCATAAATTTCTTTATTTTATCATGTTATTTATTAATAAATTATAAATTAAGCTTCTATTGGAAATATTATTTCTATTGACTTGGTGGGACAGCTAGATGAAAGCCTAGGTGCGCAGAATATAGACCAGATACCAGGAATGTAGGAGTTGCCTGAAGGTGGCAGTTTGTAGACGGGGTCATCGTGTCCCTACAGCCTTTGGGCTCCTGTTACTGCCTCCGCTTCTTTACTTCTTACACAATCTTCTTTTTTTTCTCTTTCTTTAAAAGGAATTCAATATCCTCCCTTTATTTTGTTTATTTTCATTTTTATCCTTCGTCATTTAATATGAAAAAGTTAAAAAAAAAATATATGAGATAAAAGGAAATATATTTTCCTCACGAAAAGTTATAAGCAATCCTTATTTCACGATGAATGGTTAATTAATTTCAGTTTTGTGTTTTTATTTTAAAGTTTCAGCGTTTAGAAATTGTTAGTATTGCTGACAGCTTATGTTTGAAGTAAAAATTTTCCAATAGGAGCATTGGTGTTGTTCGTTATCTCCGTGAAGTGACTTCCTAATGAATACTTATTTCTGATTTTTCATGCTTCATACTAATCTTTCTTTCTCGAAGTTAAAAAACTTCACTTTATCTCAATTTATTGAAATGTAATGTAAAAATAAATACATCAAGTAAATGTGTTGGTAACGATTACAATAACATGTCAAAACTCGAAAAGACTACTCATCAGTAGCACTTCAATAAAAATTCAACACTAGAAGATTTCTAGGCAATCTTCTTTTCAGACGCCTCGGAGGATTGTCGGAAACGGAGTGGGAAGCAATTTGAGAAATTAGTGGATTTGAGTGGTTATGGAGCTTACTATGAAACGATAGGTATCTGGTTTTGGCTAACTCAGCAACATATGAAATATTATCTTTATGGATAAGTTTATTGGTGACAAAGTATCGAGCATTTAGGATTTTTCGAAGGATTTTGGATTGTATGGATTGGAGACGAGATATATAAGATGGTTTAGTGAAAGTTGAAAAAAAAAAATTTTTTTTTTATTCAAGCAATTATATACCTTTCGAGGAAGTAGATAATTGGAATGTACAGCATGGTAGAGTGGAGAAAAGATTGAGAATCCTTCACTCTTGATTATTTACTTTTATTGAAAAGTTATTTCCTAGTTTTAAAAGAGATACAAACGCAAACGAAATTGTGAGACTCCAATACCTATAAATCAAATAAGCGTAGCAGTGAGACATGTTAACGGGATGGGTTCATAATATCTCGAATAATCTCCAGGAAGCAATTTCCACGATAATACAGGAATAAGGAATTTCTCAATATTGATGATACGTGACCTCAGAACAATCGTCCAAAAGAGCATATTATTTTTCAATCTCTCTGACTGAAAAATATTGCTTGGCAAATAATAAAACTTCGAATTTTTGTTCGAACCTAAAATTTCAACTGATTTGTGTGACGTCAAGACTTTCATATTTGAGTCTCCAATTTTGATACAATTATTTTTACTTGATTTTGCCACTATACAGATTCTAATACTTTTTTTTGGTTGTTTTCGCTCCACTCTAATGTGCAGACAAAAAAAAAAAAAAATAAATAACTGCCTTGTTTTTCTACTAGACTATTTTTAGGTGAAATTTTTCTTCAAAAATCACATTGAAAACGGCCATACAAAAAATAATCTCCCTTCCTAATCGAATCTGGCCTTTACCTATATCGACCAGCTGTGAAAATTTTAAAAAAAATGGACTTAGCTGGTTTTGGAATTCTACCCTTCAATTGCTTAAATATTCTTTTGATTGTTTTTACCTTATATTTTTCAAAATAAAACTTTTCCTTACGCTAAAACTTTTTCTACTTTTAAAAAGTTAAAAGATTTTTTATTTAGTTAAATACCCGGTTCCTCCAATCGTTGTTCATAAATTTGGAAAGAAGGAAAAAAAAAATGGATTGAAATGGTATTAATAATTTATCTATCTGTTGGAGAACAAAATCCAGCAATCTTTTTTTTTTTATCTCTTTGTATAAATCTTTATTTATTGCTGAATGTATTATAAGAGAAATGTCTTATATCAAAAATTAGAATTCTTGGGATACCCCATAAAGCTTATCAGGCTTATTAAGATGACCCTGCAGGACAGTAAAGGAGTGGTGAAAATCCAAGGACAGCTGTCAAAAGATTTTAAAATTCATAAAGGTGTTAAACAGGGAGACCCTGTTTCCCCAATATTATTCAATTTAATGTTAGAAGTAGTTATGAGACAGATCCGCACTAGACCAGGAGGATGTATATACCAGCGACTAACCCAACAGTTAGCATTTGCGGACGATGTAGTAATTACAGGAAGAACTACTAATGCGCTCCTAGGAGCTTTCGAGGAGTGTGAAAAAGCAGCAAGAAATGTAGGACTCACACTAAATAAAGAAAAGACCAAATACATGGTAACAACTGGAGAGGAAAGAGGACATAGATACATTGAGGGGGCCGGATATTCCTTTGAGAGAGTGCCTAAGTTACCTAAGTATCTGGGTGCTATTGTCACTGAGGACAAGAGTAGCAAAGAAGAAATAAAATCAAGAATAATAGCAGGAAACAGGTGCTATTGGTCTATAGTAAACATTTTTCAAAGTAGAAACATATCCTGCAATATCAAAATAAGGGTATATCGAACGATCCTTCAGCCGGTTGTTATGTACGGGAGTGAGACATGAATGGACCCTGACATTACACGACGAAAAATTATTAAACAGGTGGGAAAAAAAAACTCCTTCGCAAAATATATGGTCCAACCAAGTATGGACTGAATCTCTGGCGAATGAGAACAAATGAGGAACTGAGAACTCTATATGCTGCTCCAGATATTGTTGCCAACATAAAAAGAGGCAGAATTAGATGGCTGGGGCATTTGCAAAGAATGGTGGCAAGTAGGCTCCCTAAAATGATGTTGGAGGGGCACCCGGGTGGAATGAGAAGGAGAGGAAGGCCTCGACTTCCTTGGCTGGAAGATGTAGAAGACGATCTTCGGATTCTGGGTGTGAGAGGATGGAGAAGGGTTGCCGAAGAAAGGTTTGAATGGCAGAGAATCGTTGAGGAGGCCAGGGTTCTACAAGGACCGTAAGCACCATAAGATGATGATGATAAATGTATTATATGAATTTGTAATGTAGTGTGTATGAATATGTTATCCAGAATGTAGTAGAATGGGAGAAAATATTAGATTTGGGAATGTATGGATAGGTATATAGGTCCTGTTTCAGGCCGTATTAGAAACATATGGGACATCGTGGTCATTATAGATTGGTATATTTGTGACATAATAAGGGACATTAAGGAATTTAAATTGTAAGAGCTAGATACAAGACGAATTATTTATAGTATCTTTAGAAAAACTTGAAACATTTGATATTGTTTGTTTCAAGTTTTTACTCATTCTGTATTGTCATATAACAATCCTTGTTATTGCTTTCTCGATGTGTATAAATGATCAGGATACGTTAGTAATGGGTAACAAACGCCTCACACATTCAAATTCCTAAGCGATCTTTCAACCGTTAGAACTATGTGATCGTCTTTTTCTATGATTGCCTATCAAATTGGGGATCGTAGGAAACCTCACCACGGCTCTAGTCATCTCTGTGCTATTAGTGCTTTGCCCTACCATTGTCCACGTATTTTTACTGCTATGCCACGTTCTATGCGGGCACGTTTGCGGTCACGGTTGATTCTTGCACAGAATGAGTTCTTAAATAGAACCATGACTCCCAAAGGGAACTAAAATAAAAACAAACCTTGTCCTTTGTTTTCTCAGTTTGCAATTGTAGGATCTTCTGACTTTTATTGTTGTTTCAGGATTATGCTTCGAAGAGGGGAGGCCAGGAGACGCTCCTTGAAGCGATGAATACCAAGTACTACTACTACACCAGGACGAAAGGTCTTTTCAGGATATGCTTTCCAAAAGAGAGACCACCTACAGGTAAGATTAAGATTTTTATGTATTTAACTATAATATATTACAGTAAACAAGAAATGTTAGCGTAATATTGGAGGACATGACTGAGTGCTATGTTACATAGAAAAAAAATTAATAAAATAAAATGACTGCTTCATCAGCGGAAATTCCTTTGCTTAAACCTCGTTTTAATGTTACAATATGGAGATAAGTACAAAACAATCTTCATAATCGATTTTCAAACTTTTGCTACATAGCAACTTCGTTCACTAACGTCTTTAACTATTCTTAATTTATAATAAGAATAAAAGTTTTTTTAGTTTTTTTTATTTATTGCTTGCATTGTTACCTAGTAGTAGTCAATGAATAGGTGGCGGAAATAACGTTGTAAACTATGGGAAACCTTAGAATAGAGTGGAAAAACTAATATAGCATTGCTGCGGTATCTAAATGTACATTTCTTTGAGTGCAACATACAATGTTTTTCTTTCATCTCAACAATAGCAAGCTATGCAAACGGAGCAGATTAGAAACCCTTGAAAACATACAACGTTATTTTATGGTAAAGAGATCAGATTAAGGATGCATATCGTAAAATAGCGCATTCTCTTGAGATGGAATTGGCGAAATAAACGTGCTTACGATATTCCTAGACACCATAGAAGGTTTCGTAAGAAAAAAAAAATCATAAAACCCAACATACAACGCTATTCCAGTCACCCATTAAAAATATCAAGCTTTATTAATACATTGTCTATAAAATTATAATTCTCTAATAAGGAAAAGATTAACAACTATAATTTTCTTTTTTTCTTTATTACTTTAGTTATATTATATTAGATTAAAATTTAATAACCTCATGGCATTTCACAATTAATTATAGGTAGTTGAAAAATTTACATTATAAATTTCCAAAAAATAAAAAAAAGTTATGTTGGTTAGATTTATTGTTAATTTCTTTAAAAATTAGAGCCGGTTTACTAATAACACTAGAAGTATTATAACATTTAGATATTTATTTTTTTGTACTTCAACATAATAACTGTAATAACATAATAACTGTAAGGAATATTATTATATTCTATTACTAATTAAAAGGAGTATGAGGGGTCCTTCCTAATAAGAGAAGAACGCAAAGAATATTTTAAAAAATTAAACTTTTCACATCCTAAAATAATCTATATCCAAAAAAAAATTCTAAATAACTAATACATTTTTTTTTTTTAATGTTATTTCACTGGAATGTTTGCCATATCATTCCCTGGCTGCCATGAAGGTGTGGATTTGTCAAAATTTTGCACTTTTTAGTAGGGAATTTTTGATCCGTTGTTTAAGTCTAGTATTCACTCTAAACATACCGTTTGCAACCGAAATAAATATTTTAAGGAATTTTTGAGAAGCGCACTTTAACCAAAATTCCACAACGCATGTATTAAAATCCTGTTTCTAAAGTTAATAGTTAACTCGTTTGTAAGTTAATTTCTCTTATCCATTCCTTCAAGATAAATCCGAATTGTTCATATTATTAACTACTAGGGTAGTGGAAGGTTGCTTTATTGGTTTTTCAGGAGAGTTCATGGCGTGTCTCACACTTATATACATTGGTTGTATATATAATTATCACTAGAGTGTTAAGAGATGAATACCCGAAGGACCAGAACTACTTCTAAATATTAATATTCTTGCATTTGGTATGCTACATGAGTACCGTTTTTATGTAACGTTTGTATCGCTGTGTTGCGTGGAGCTGAACCAAGTAACACCAACTGCGGGTATCAGAGCGGACTATAGTCTTATATGAGCCTCCAGATTTTGATCGCGCAGATCATTATTTTGTGACTAAACCCACAAAATGAGTAAAACCCACAAAATACAAGAATTTACAAACTATTATTTGATATTTTATACTACAGTTCCAACAATGTTAATCAAAATTTAACATAAAAGAAACTAATAGTAAATCTATAACAATATATTGATTGACTCTAGTGAACAAGTTTTATGTCGTTGACGCATCCTGATCCTCAGATTTTTGTGTCCACCAGTATATTTTTATAAAAATATTCACAAATTTTTATAAAACCTTTCACTAAATACAGTTTATAAAATTATAAATAGTGCTTATAATAGTGCACTAAATAGTGCTAGTATAAATAGGATGTTATTATAATAGTGCATTAGGCTTTGAAAACCAGTATAAGCATGTGATGTAGTGAAAAATATTCTTTATTCAGGTATAACAAAAATCCCTTTAAATAACCAAAAATGTATAATAATGTGGTGTTATTGTCTGGTTGCATTTATTTTGTTAGAGCTTTTATTTTTAAAATTGTAATCTTATTTCTTCATTTTCCAATATCGAATAAATATTTACCAAATATTAATTATGTTTTTTGGCTCAATCTCGCGTGGCTACTTTAATTGTTATAAATGTTATTCAAAGCAATGTTGATCTAGTATATGATTATAACTTAGCCATTAGGGGAATGTATACATGTATAATAATTAAAAAATAAAAATTCACAAAACTATCGTCAACGTCAACGGTATAGATCGGAATCAAAAATCGACACATACCTAGTTCTTTGTCAAAATTTTAAACTTTCCATTTTTTCTTTTTATTTATTTTTCAGTATTTGAAAGAGATTTAACCAACTTTTGTATGAAATAACAAAAAGAAAATATAAAACATTTTTAAGTCTTGAAAATTAGCTTTGAAAATATCTTGTTTTGAGGGTGAATTTGACAACCAACTGAAGCATGACCCCTTACTCTATATAAATGGACATTAAAAAATTTTTAGTTCCGAAGCGACAATTTATCTGTAAAAGCTGATTTCTATTTTTCTTTTATTCATTAAAAGTGAATTCGCTTTAGTGTTTGTGTTCTTTCCTTACGACTCAGCGGTTCCCCGATGTTATCCCACCACTTTCCTTTAGCGGATTTTCGGTCGAAGCTCTGTCACGGTGGACGGAGTGCCTTCTTTTGTAGCGGCCTAAGATAAGCCCGGAGTGAAGAACCGTTAGCAGAAGAGCTCGGGTCCCCAGAATGTTGATTGCCGCATCTTCACGCCCTCGTACAAACTTCCACATGCACTTGGCAATTTATCTTTTTGTTGTGAATTCCGTTGCTGTTTGGTTTTAATTCGACAAAGGATGAATGAAGACATGGAGAAATCTCATTGACCTGACCTAATTTTTCAATATGCTGATTTTTTTTTAAACAGTTCGTTGTCTATCATCGTTTTCACTGAGGTAACTTGTGATTTGTGTGGATGATTCAGTTATTAATAAAATCCTAACAGAAAGTTATGGCTTATTTTGGATTAATGCTAGTAATTAGATAGTTTAATATCACACTCCCATTTTAATAATTATCCCACATACTTAAAAAACAAGAAACTGCTCCTCTTTTCTGAACAATCCAACATTTACTAGATAAGCGTTCAAAGCTCCCAATAAATTACAAAAAACGTCTTTACATGCAAGCTCTCTCTCTCTTTAACTATTTTGGATTTTGGCTCTGTTGGTCAATATCAATGGCTTTTATTGAATAGATAGTGAACTAACAAGGAGGCATTTTGACTTGTAACTCACAGATTTGAATGCCGATTTTTGTGTGGGTATTAGGGACCTATAATAGGGCGAAACTAGAGTTATAGCCACCAATGAGCATTGGGAGCCGAGAAAGAAAAAAAAACCTCAATCTGAAAATTACGTTTTATTTTTTTCCTCAGCTCTCAGTCAAGATAAAGAAATAATTTTTTCACGAAAAATTGTAGTTTTGTATGCTATCTCTTTACCGTAACCAAAATCTAAAAAATAATCACTTTAATAGTAATATCAGTTTTCAACATGAAATCCTGCATTAATTTCCGGACAACGGGTTTTGGTTCTAGTAAAGAGATAATAATAAAAGAGAGAATAAAAAACTACAATTTTACCTGAAAAAAAGTATTTCTCAATATTGACTGAGAGCTGAGAAAAAATAAATAAAACGTGATCTTCATTTTTATTTATTTTTTTCTACGCTCTCAATGCTCATTGGTGGCTATAACTCTAGTTTTGCACTACTATTGGTCTCTACTACCCACACAAAAATTCAAATCTGTGAGTTACAAGCCAAAACGTCTCCTTGTAAGTAAAATTATCTATGAGCTACCTTATAGATGTTTTACAAACTTTTCCTACATACGATTCTGTGGAGCCTCACCAAATGACACAGTTTATAATAGCAATAACATTTCAGGACATAAGATAATATATTAAGGAAAATATAATTTAAAAAACACTACCCCGATAAGAGAACGAAATGAATATTAAAAATGTTTTAATACTCCTTATTTAAGATCCTCTTTCTTATCTGAATAGATAAAGCTGTTAGGAAGCTTGGAGAATGGAGATTGAAGATTGAAGGAAAGATGAAGATTGGGGATGACGATCAGATAACCACCTCTGTATAATCTAAGATTGTAATTATGCATGGCTACTTTCAAAACACTTAACGCTAAACGAAAGCTACATAATAAGCAGATGAAGAGTACTGCACACTGGACTATCTTACATTCACTTAATAGAACTCCATCTAGCAACGTAACAACTATTCGATGATACTTATGATAAAACTTAAATTTGTAATGCATAAGGATACTCGAACTATAAAATGGAAACTAGTTTCTATATAAAGGTACTTCAACAAATATTTTCACAAGCATAAAATTTAGATGTTTTCCTTCGTTCGTTGTCTGCATCATCTATACCCGCTTGGCAGTTCTCAATATATAAGCAAGTTAAATAAACTGACAAATTGTAATATTCTTAAATTTGTAATTTTGGTAGAAATGGTGGGTTAATCTTTATAAATTAAATAAAAATACATTGATCCTTCTTTACTATCAAGCGTACCTAAACTGATCCTGAATTTCAATTCGAGAACCTTGAACAGATTTTTTAATTGGGCTATCAACTATTTCAGTTTTCAAACACAATTCATCAGTCACGATAAATTCATAGTTATTTTTATGCTGAGACAGAACTCGTCCTTTTTTATGAGCTAATTACACTTTATTGTTATTTGAACTTTGTGTAACTAGTTCAGTGCTTCTTAATGTACTACCGATATATATGTAACTGAAAATATATGGTAAAAAAAAAAAAATAAACTGTGAATTAATTACTCTACACATTAAATAGAGTATATACAAAATGGTAGATGCTTTTACTTTTAACATAATACCCTTCATGCGTTTCAATCTGACAAAATTCGATAGAGACAAGTCTGCTTATTTAAATACTTATCGGAAATTATCTTTGGCACATATTAAGCTTTTCTGAGTCTTACTTGGCTTGATATTTTCACATATATGGGTCACTATTGCTCTGGTGAGAGACTTGGAATTTTAGTTGATGCGATTGCTTGAAGTGTCCTGTAGGCTTCCTGAATAGTGGAAGATGTAAAACTTTGTAAGGATCTGACACGTTTCTTTTTTCTTTTGCTGTTGTCTTGTTTATTTTTAATTATTCATCCTCAGCATCGTCTTACTGATCATGAAGTCTGTGAACAGCATCCGGCCCTATGAAAATTTCATATCAGAACGGTTATTCTCTGGATTGTCTCTCTGTCAAGGAGATGTCAATTATTAAAACAAGCATACCACGCATCCTGCTTTCTCCACTTCTGTATTTGGCGTTTCCCCAACAGGAGGTGTCTTGGAATTGATTAAGTTCAGGGAGAGTACCTGGCACAGAAACCTCCAACGGGAGGGAAATTGGCGGAACGTCTCCCTCTGGATCACGTACCTCCGTCCTCTTTGTGTACCGCCGAGTGTTTTCGAGCACCATGTGGTGTACCCGTATCTGTACGTGATGGTCGGCTGTGTAGAAGATATTCATTGGAAAGGTATCCTTTAAATCCTAAGAAGTATTTTACTGATTCAATGAATTTTTTCTTGTGTATTCTGTTCATATGGAAGATTGAAGTGGATAAAAATCAACGCTGATGCTTTCAAAAGAAAATTTTCTATTTTGGTGGCATTGTACCAACAAAAACATGTTTCAAAAGATTGGTAGCTGTTTCATATAATAAAAAACTTAAAATGGTGATACTTGTAAAGTTGTATTTCGAAACCGGATTCACTACTTTCCTACTTTCTTACCCAGTTATAAATCATGTTGGAGGGGAAAAAAACAAGTTTTACAGAATCAAATCAGGAAGTCTGTGACCTAGACTGCTTAGTGAAGGAAGCAATCATAAAACAAATATAATTTTTAATCAGCCATTTAATCTTTTTCTGGCCTGTTTCTATTTGATTTGTTAGAAATTAGGTTTAATTGATAGGTTAGAAGATAGGTTTCCAAAATATCATTTTATGACACTACTATTTTTTTTTTTATAATTTTTAATTAGGCCCTTATTCAATACAGTATGTGCCACTTGAAAGATATGTTATTTTCTTGGCTTCTAGATGCTTGATACATAATCAAAGCCGCTTTACAGGTACCCCCTGCCCCAGTTTTCTGACAGACCGAACTGTCTCCTGAATGGGGCCCGTTATTGTCATTGTGCCCTCCTGACGTGGCTGGATACGTATCATTGTATGCTAATCCAGGTGTTCTCCAGGGCAACTTCCTTCCTCCACTCTCATGCATGTCATATCATTAGAATGCGGTTACTTTTTGTGTAATTGGGGCAGCTTAGTTAGTTTCTGTTATGTCTCACACATGAGATTTAATACATTTTTTAATCACTTCATATTTTGTGGATTTTTAGGAACTAATAGATATTTTATGTATATGTTTCAATCTTGTATTGAATAATAGGTAGATTGAATTTTTAGACAAAATTATTATCCTGATTTATATCTTAAGTAACCTTTTCTCTGCTTCCTTGGCATGAAACTTCATTTATTTTTTTTCTCTTTATATTTTATTTACGTTTAAAACTGTATACAAAATATACAATAAGTAAATGAGTGGAGAAATGATTACAATGACATTTCAATAGTTTCCAATAAATTATCTATTAGTAGCACTTCGATGAATGTTCTACATTAGAAAATCCCAAGACAACCTTTTTTTTCAAATTACGAGGTTTACCGAGAATCAAGTTGAGAGACTAGAATATTCGAGTGGTTATGTAACTTGACATGGAAGGTCTCTTGCTTCTGCAAATCTGCAGCATATGTGACATTCAGATTATGAATAAGTTTGTTTGTGACATATTAAGGAGCATTGAGGATCTTACGAAGGTCTTGGATTGTAAGGGTTGGATACAAGAAGAATTAGGTTTAGTGGAGCCCCAAAGCTCAATTCCGTATGTCCAAATAGGTCTAATTACTGTCATATAAATGAGTCTTTTCTAACTTATTGGAAGCTTTGGGCGTTTGTCTAATGAATGTTAGAGTACTAAAAACCGACGTGCAGTTCACAACGACGTTTGTCCAAATGGAGTCCCAGCGGAACTGTTCAACTGGGAGAAGTGAAATATTATAAGACGATACTACAGAACGGGACTTGTTTGGTTTTATTTTAATTCTTTTTTGATACCATTGACGGAGATTTGTGAAATGAGATTGGAGTGATTGAGATGAAGTGGATGCATCATTATTTACTGATAACGTACAGATGCTATCAACATACGAAGATAGCTTACTTTTTTTTCTTTTTTTTAACTTGCTAATTAGAGTATTATCTAAGGTCAGACACCGCCCTTTTTATTAGTTCTGTTAATTAAAAAAAGTTAATTTTTTGTATGTGGCAATATTTGTGAGACGCTTTCCTAAGATACTTTTGTATATCTTAAAGAAAAAAATAACATTGCAAAAGACGCGAATAGGCTGGGAAATGGATCATTTTTTTCTCTTTTTCTGTAGCAACCTGTCATTCATGTTTTTTTTTTCTTCGCTGACCGCGATTGTCAATATATTGGCCCGACTACAGAATTTTTCAATAAAAGTTATATCTAGAAATTTTGGTTTACTTTGTCTTATATTTAAGTTTGCATTATAAAAAGTTAGTATTTAAGCTGTGCAGTACTGAGTGATTCATTAGAAAATAAAAAAAAATTGTTAATAAAACCTTAATTAAATTCTTCTAGTTTGAGTATCTGTGGACCACGTTTAACAATTCATTCCTTGCTCTTCCGTTCTTTCCAATATTTCTTCATTACCTCTGCCTGTTGTTTTCTCTTTCCATCTGACAACCGTCTACCAATTTGTGTCCTAACCATTTCCGGAAATTTTATCTTTTTGACTGCTGTCCAAAATTTGTCCAATATTGAATTCCACTGTATATTTGCCACCATCATATCCATGTATATTTTACCACCCGTATCCGTGTTTACTTTTTCTGTTTTTGGAGGCTGTGTTGGAAAATTTTCTTTGTCAGTCTTCTCCCATCCATTCTCATCAAATGTCCATAAAATAGCACTCTACGTTTTCTCATTTCATCACTTAATGTTTCAATATTTCGATACATTTCCTTATTACTTTTTAGTTTAAGACCTTCCTTAGTCTTTCTTGGTCCCAATATTTTCCTTAATATTTTTCTTTCCTTCTTTTCCATATTTTCAATTTCTCCTTTCTTAATTAAATTATTATGAATTATTGCTATAAAAAAATTTACGCCAGCCGTAAATCATCTGCTGTCATAAAGTTTGTTAACCGTCCTTAACAATAAAATTCCAATTGTTTACTTGATATAATTATGAGTATTTCTGAAATATATCTCAATTAAACGTTTTGTGAAAACCAGTTGATTTAGATTCAAATGTCAGTTTTGAAAAAAAAAAAAAAAAAAAAAAAAAATATATATATATATATATATATATATATATATATATATATATATATATATATATATATATATATATATATTAAAGATTAAATCATAAACATTCTTATAACTATTTTATGGTCATTAATTATAAAATTTATTATAGTTCTATAAACTTTAGATTTTCATCGTTAAAATTTTACGATATCACGTAAAACTCCAGAGGAACCGCTTCGTTTTATCTGAAACTAGAGTACCTTATCTGGTTCATTAATAATTCATTAAACTTTAAAATCCTTATGACCTTCGGAATTTTTTCAAGCATTCGAAAGCTTTATAATAGTCTTATCTTAATAGAAACTTCGATTCTGGTTATATTAAAAACCATTTTGACTCTTCACGTTTGCCTATATTAGTTAAATATTTTAAAATGTATTTATATAATTTATTTATAAATCCTTAAAAAACTGTGGGATCTTAGCTATATTCTTATACTTGACAAAGAAAGTTGACTTAAAATTTAAATTATCTATTTCATGGATTGACGTTGAGATAAACACCACGTGATGGTACCTTATTCTGGTCTTGTGTTTTTTTAATTTTTCTAAATGAAATTAATAAAATTGCTATATGTACAAATAAAAAACAATACGAGCATTGAACAAATACTTAATTCAATAAACTTTAGAGATTTAAAACTTTTTTAAAAACTTTTTTATTGTATTGTATTTTCGATAAAATATAAATATATTTCCTTTATTTTTTTAATGAGCCTCTTCAAGAACTGACACCGACCAAGTAAGAGGTATCCTGTATTATGTCTGACTTTTCTTAAATTATTCAGGTATTCTTGTTTTTACCGCATAGTAATTTAGTCTGATCTCGAAACTACTATCAAATCTCGATTATCCGCTCCTTCGATAGCCTGACACCCAGTAATCCTTCTCGCGAGAACCCGCCACTAGTGGCGAGTTGTTGAATGATCCGTTCAAAAACGGCGGCGGTAATCACCATTTTCCGCAGTTAAATGAAATGAAAAAGTTAAAGTGTTATACAAAAATAATAATATAATAATAAAATCGCTTGAAAACACTATTTTAAGGTTGGAGATGGATTGCTAGATAAATTGAAAAGCTGTATAATTTTTTTTTATTTTTTTTTGTTTCTTTACATCAAGTACTACGCAATTTTCTGTAATCCGGCATTCCTCTGGTCCCATATGATACGGATTATTGAGACTGTACTGTATCTTTTGCATAAAAAATACTGTTATTTTTTAATAATAATAATCATCTTAAAAAAACATTTTGTTCTCTGTTTAATGAATATTTTTGATCATTTAAGCTACGTTTTAGTACTTATTTCGTGTCCAAATTCTTCCATAAAAGGATCAAAGAAGGTTAAGTTTTTGTCTTAAGTTCATTGCCATTAAGCTTACGTAAATGTTTTGATAAATGCAAGGATGCAATCATTATCTTACCATCATATATGACCTTGAAACAGCGAACAATAAATTAAAGAGGTATAAATAAATTAATTCAAGGTTGGGAAGACGCCTTGTGTGAGTGGCTTGTTGGGTTTTCCTGTAGCGATTAAGTTTAAGTGAAAAATAAATCATAACAACAATCTATATTAAAATTATTTCAAAGATCATTTAAGGTGAAAAACTAACTCTTAAAATGCATTAAAATTGACATAATTAAGGTTCTAATTTACATTACCTAATAGGAATTTATTTTTTATTAGTTTTTAATTTTATGAAGAGTAAAAATAAATTTAGAATGTAATTAGTTAAATACAGTAATCATAAATTAATTAGTTGAGATAAATCCATTCGTCTGTTATAAAAAATAATTGATTAAATCAATGTTTCGATGAATTTATGGTCAATTAAATATTAAGTTTTTCAATTTATAACATTTGTTTTTTTTTTAATTTTCATTTATTGATATTTACAACTGTACAAAATAATATATATCAAGTAAATGTGTTGATATTGAATACAATGCATGTAAAAAACTTGTGAAGAACTACTCGACAGTAGCACTTCAATAAAATCTACAATAAAAGGTCTGTAGGCCATCTTCTTTTTAGACGCCTCGGAGGATTATCGGGAATGGAGTGGGAAGTAAGTTGGGAGACTATTGGATTGGAGTGGTTGTGGAGCTTACTATGGAAGGATAGATATCCAGTCTGGGCTAAATTAGAAACACAAGGAACATTAAGATCTGTATGGATAAATTTATTGGTCACAAAGCAAGGAGCATTGAGGATTTTTTGAAGTATTTTGGATTGTAAGGGTTGGATACGAGATGAATTGGATGGTTTAGTGGAGCCAAAGAGCTTTACTCCGTACGTGCAAATAGTTCTAATCACAGTCATGTAAATGAGTCCTAATTGGGAGCTTTGATCGTTTGTCTAGTAAATGTTGAAGTAGTCTGTAACGACGGGCAGTTTCTTGTCGTATTAGTCTTGTATGTGGATTCCAAGTAAGATGTTTGTCCAAGTGGAGTCCTAGGTAGCGGATCTTATATAACATTTAAAATAAAGTCTGCTTTATACGTTCTCCTAACTCAAATGAAATTTTATATATTAAAATAATATTTATCAGTTAGTTTTTCTAATATATGTATGGCACCTTTAAATAGTGTTGTGATATTTCTTGAATTTTGGGTTATATGTATCACCAGATACTTAAGTTAAAAAGTATTTTATCTGTTTGACTATAAAAATCAGTTAATTAAAGGTACAATATCTTATGTAACAGGAGATCTAACACCCGAATCCGTTGGTGAGGGTCAGCGTCCGGAACGGAAGTTCCTGGGTACGATTATCACCTGGATCAGTTGATATTTATTTCATGTAGATTAGGTGATATGATTCTGATCCTTCTCACTCTGGCATGAATTGGTAGGTAAATTTTATAATCCGTCCTTCCTACTCTAGTTGGAGTTCTCAAAGACGTAAAAACGCATTTTATATAACTTACTTAAGATTATATAAAATTAATAATGAAAACTGTGAATAAATGAAAATAAATCCGATAGCTTCGATTTTTCAGAGTTAGTCAATTACTCCATTACTTATAATACAGCCAGTATTTGATAAAGAAATACGTATTAGCCATTTAACATCCATTTCATTTCTACTTAAGACAGTTTCTTACCACGACCGTAAAATCTTCAGTTAGTTTTGTTTCTATTCGGAACAAATTTCTTTCTCGAACATAAATCGATAGTTATCGGTCGTAGTTGTAACGGGACGGCGAGCGTTGGCCAGGAAGCCATCTTCGAAGGTTTGTGGGATGGAAGGAAAAGCGATTTTCCAAACTGGAGCTGCCTGGAAATTTTCACCTTCGAAAGTGTGACGAACATGCTTGAGAGGATGGTACCTGTGCTTACGAGATTGTTTTTATTTTATTAAGAATTACCCGTTGACACAAAAAACTTTCCACAATGAGAATACAGATTGATAAGCATACCAATTGTGGTTGACGTGAATAACCTGCTCAACAGGAAACGTTTATTTTAATTTTTTAAATTGATTTATTTACACATGTTAAAAAAAACTAGAGATCGTTTATGCCTATAAACCCCAACAAACAAACAAACTAATGGATTTGAATGGTTGTGGAGTTTGCTATGAAACTCCACTTTGTGACAAAGTAAGGAGCATTTAGGATATTTCTTGTAAGGAATTGTAGGATGTAGTTGTAAGGATTGAATACAAGATGAATTGGATGATTTAGTAGACCCCCAAAGCTCAATTCCGTATGTATTTTTTTGGTCTAATTACTGTTATGTGAATGAGTCTTTTGTAATTAATTGGAAGGTTTGAACGTTTGTCAAGTAAATGTTGAAGTAGTCGAAAACGAAGGGCAGTTTCTAGTCGTTTTAGTCTTGTGTGTGGATTGCAAGTAAGACGTTTGTCCAAATGAAGTCCTATGTAGTGGATATGTTAAAAGGAGATTAGTGGAACATCATTAAAGGATACTGTTGCACAGGAAGTCGTAGGTTTACGACGAAGGGTTAAAGTTATTCGATAGCATTTATTTTGATTCTCCATTTTTGACACCATTCTTGAAGGGTTATATAGTGTCAAAAATATGGGATTGGGCTGCCTGGGAATCTTATTGAATAATATTCAATAAATAACTTTTTTTAATAAATTATTTTTTTCTACATTGTTTGAATTGCAATTAATTGATTAATTCAATTTTTAGAAAGATCAATGCTATTTGCTACTTACTAATTCGTCCCCTGGATTTTTATTAATTTAATATATACCGACGCTCAAAAAATTCAGCCGAATGATGGTTTTAGTATGGAGTATGGTTTTCAATAGTGGAGAAACTACTTTCCATTTTTTACATGGATATGCCTTTTGGCTGGGGGTCTGTAATTTAGTCTCTATAGCTATAAGAGACCCTCGCCTCAACTAGCTCAGCCACTAAGTCCCCTATGAGTATAGTAAATGACCATTTAAGCTGTTTGTGTTAAGTGCATACATGCATTTGAAAAAACAAAAATGTTTAAAAATCCTAGTTTAAGAAACTAAAAAAACACGCTTTAATAGCAAACCGAACTAAACCTATCTTAGACAAAACCTAATGATCTACAACTATTAGTCTATAACATTTTTTATTAGATAAGCCATGTTTGTGTTGTAGACTCTTAAACATGACCAAAACTATTTTTTTGATAAAGTGGCGAAATTCGTCGATTTTTGACAATCGATTGTGGCTAAACGCCTTAATCGAATTCTGCTTAAGAGATGTCTTTAGATGCATAATTTAACAAAATTTAACTTTGTAAATAACACATTATACGATTTAACGCATTTTTGTATATGATATTTGGAAAAATCTGAAAAAAGTGCAAAAATGTAGGGTTTTTTTGCCCCCAAAAATCTTCTCCTAATCAAATGTAGTCACAGTTTTTTATTCTCAAGACCCATCTGGACCATACTGAATCATAAAACCTACTACTCAACCTCTTGCAAGGAAGACCCCATTTTTGGGGGTATTTCAATTGGACTATTAAATTAAGTAAGAATATTAAAACAAAGTTGTGCAATTATTGTATTGTCATTGGTCCTTGACACGTGTGCAAATTTTCAAGATAATCAAATTTGTAAAAATTTCGATGCAAAATTCCGTTACATACAGGTGAAGTTGATAAAAGCGTATTAAAAAAAGGGTAAACAACAATTAAAAGGAATCACTTGAGGTACGCATGATGATATAGAAGGATCAATACAATTAGGATTGATTAACCATTAACCATTAACCGTTGTCATCATACTTCCCTTCACCGAAAGACAAAATAGACCCTTTCCAAAAAAGCGGCGTTTACGAATTAAAATGTAATGACTGTGAAGCAAAATACACGGGAAAAACCGGACGATCGGTAAATCAAAGAGTAAATGAACATATAAGAGCATACACTAATAAGACCCAAAATTCCAATTTCGCTATCCATCTGAATGAAAATAACCACAAATTTAATAAAGACTCGGGAGTAAAAAAATTACATCAAGTAGAAAATAGCCTAAAATTAAATACTTTTGAATCACTAGAAATAATAAAATCGTTTAAAACCGATCCAGATTTTTGTTTAAATGATCAGATTAACATATCCAATAGCCCCATTTTAAATTTGTTTCCCATAGGAACGGAAAAAAAACCCAATGAGTCATAAGGGAAACCCCATTGTAAATCTAAAACTTAACCTACCTGCCTCCCCCTTTTACTTCTCACAAATTCAGTGTTTTAGTTACCTCGAAGGTAAGTGCCTATGCTTGATTTCTTGTCTTATCTTTTTTAAAAAACTTTAGTATTTATAATCTATGTAACATAGTACTGATGTGTTGAAAAAAAAATGTTGTATGTTTTAGAACTGAAGATGAATGTTTAGCATTCGAAACTAGTTTTCAAATAAAATAATCTCAATAGAAGTGGCACTTAATTAATCAATCCTAATTGAATTAAAAGGAAACATTTTGGCTTTGATGAGAAATGATTCATAAAACTTTCATGTCTTAAAACTGAGATTTCATCATGCTGTCGATTCTGAAAAAAATTCCAAACTTTCAATTGCATTTTTTTTTTTAAATACGGTTTTTGCACTTGACATACTTTTCAAAGGATTTACTATATATTAATGTACTATCAGATATATTGTTTAGTGATGCTTATATTGAACTATCTGTTGTCTAATGCTGGCCAAAGCCTGGCGCTGTGTAATGTACCGTTCGACTATGGATGTAGAATTTAAATGGGTACAGATCTACTGAGGAATGCAGGTGCCCACACCCGCTGTATAACGGACCGGGCCCAGTAACTGTTTCCTTCCACTTTCAACCGCTGTGGCCTTCATCTCCTAACTACTAACTAACAAGGTCATCCTTAGGAATTGATTGCTCAATCTTAATAATCCGTTAGTAGGCAGAAACTTATACTACCAATTACTAGTATTAGTCATAGTATTCGGTACAATGTAAGCTATCTCTGCTCACATAATGCTGAACAAGTTAATGAAAACTACACTTTTATTTGTAAACATTAGTGGATTGTTCTAATCTAATTAAAGTAAAAGGCCAGTATCCTCATCTTCCGTTGGATTTTCGTGCATTATCAGCGAAAATAATTACCATTAAAGGAGTGGGATAGGGATTCCTCCTACTCTTCTGGCCCTCCCTCAATGGAATGACTGATGTGACCCAGCTGGGAAAAATTCGGAAACTCGGTAATCTTATGGGAAATTTTGTAATAAACAGAATAAACCAATATTATATTAAAAAACAAAATAAACAATATTATAAAATAAATAGTTGAATACATAATTATGAAATACAAACATGATAATGATTAAATGGGTATTGGCTTATATATTTACAAGAATATTACATATAAAAAAAAACAGTACATAATAGTGTGTAAATTTGTGACAGTGCTCCAACAGTACTTCTTTAGTCGATGAACCTTGTAAATTGTGGTTTTTCTTCGGGCGATCAACTTCTAGGTTATTACGCCCATAGCATCCTACAGTGGGAAATTTAATTTTCTTCGTTTTGTATGTATTTGTGTATTATATTTCATGATGTACCTTTTTCAATTTTTTAAAAGCTTTATAATTTTGTCTATGGAATTTATAGTTTTACTAAACACACAATAAAAGATTGTACACTACTGCAACAAGGGTTAGAAAATAATAGAATACCCCGATCCACAGAGTTTTCTCTAGAGGACTCGATGAATCTTGTATTGATTAGACTTCTTGATATGATTGTTGTAATAATTCGATAATGGTAATTGGTCATTTTGTACTAATTCTAACCGGATGATCTAGGTTGCTATGTACAAGAATTCTGTGGAGCGTAACTGGAAAATATAATTAAGTACACTCCAAACATCATACCCAAGTACAGAAACTGTAATTTTCACTGTTGTTGAGCCATTATGGTGACTCGCCATTCATATTTTTCTTTTTCTTTTTTAATCTTTTATTAATTGAAATTTACAACTGTATTAGAAAATACATCCAGTAAATATGCTGTATACAATGCAATATGATAACATGATTACGACTTGTAGAGGAACTACCCATTGGTAGTACTCTAATGAAATTTACAAAACAAGAAGATTCCGAGGCCATCTTCTTTTCAGGCGCCTCGGAGGATTGCCAGGAATGGAATGGGAAGCAAGTTGTGCAACAAGTGGATTTGGATGCGGAGTAAGTTTATTATGAAAGGAGAGGTATCTGGTTCGAGCCAAATCAGCGACATAAGGGATATTAAGGTCGTTGTGGATTACTTCATTTGTGACAAAGTATGGAGAATTTAGGATTTTGGATTGGAGTGATTGGATGCGGGAAGAATTCGATGGTTTGGTGGATCCCCATAACTCTATACCGTAATTCCAAATAGGTCTGATAATCGTCATATAGATTTCTTGTAGCAGTCGAAATCGACGTACAGCTTCTTGTCTTTTCAATCTTGTATGAGGGTTCCAGGTAAGTCTCTTGTTCAGATGAAACCCAAGGTATCGTATTTGTTCCTCATTATTTAGCGGTGCACTATTAAACGATACAGGAGGACAGGATGAGGTAGGTTTTCGACGGAGGGTATAGGTTATTTGTTGGGATTTGCTCGGATTCATATTTTTAGGGTTCAATCCAGGTAAAAATATACCGTTGGTCTTTCTACACTTGCTGATCTGGAAGGCTTCATAATTTCAATAATATCAATTTTTAAGTGAAATATGAGATCACCGTATTTTACGAAAACCCTTTATCATTTTTTTTCCACATGACTTCTAGTTTTGTCGAAAATATGGCCAATTTATTTTTAATTTCTTTGAGTGACCCGCCTGTGCTGTTTCTCAGTTGCATTTCGATTGTAGAAATAGAAATGACTTGAAGCCTCTTGTTAATTTAGGAATGTCACTATCAAGTGGCATGAGAGTGTGGGATCCCAAAAATGAATCATATAATCGAATAAAAGAAAAAGCATCCAATTTATAGAGGCTGGGTGTGCCTCGGTAAGGACTCCTAGCTTCAAAGTCGATACACGGCTGAAACAACAAAAAAAAAAATGTCTGCTCAGAGCGGGACTCGAACTCGGACCATGGATGTTAGTGTCCGTTGGCACATCTATTGAGATATTCTGCTTTAACGTTAAAATAAAATTAAGGGTTAGCAGCTGAACCAAAACCTTCAACCTATTTCTTAAGCTGTTAATTTAAGATTCAAAGTTAGTTGGTACCTACATTTATGTTTCAACTCTTTGATGTTTAGTTCCAACATGGAAAGTAAGGAACGTACCCTTCTTATAGCTGTGCCTAATTGCTTTTTACATTCACAACCTAACTAGCAGTTAGCTGTCAAAAGGAAATAACCGTTAAAAGATAGCGGTTTGCTATTTAGCAGCTAAGTTCTACTTAGTATTGTAAAATATTTTAGTCCTAGAAAAATAATATATTTGGGAGATATGTTTTGCTGTATATTACTTAAGTTTACTTCTTTCTTCTT
Organism: Euschistus heros; assembly: GCA_003667255.2. Lineage (NCBI taxonomy): Eukaryota > Metazoa > Arthropoda > Insecta > Hemiptera > Pentatomidae > Euschistus > Euschistus heros. Next base: position 2,719,446 of record RCWM02000121.1, read on the forward strand.
TGCATAGTTTGTAAGCTAACTAAGATCAATGTTTCCCAACTTGGTTCTTTGTGGTGTTTTCCTATAAAAATACTTCTTGTGCTTTTTTTTTGCAAAGCAGTAATTGCATGCATGTTCGCTCGAAATATATATGAATCCAGCCATATATTTGTATTGATATTATACATAATTAAGATCAACCTATCGGAAATTCATTCCGCTTTACAAATAAGGCAGGAGAAACTAAAGTTTGTTCACAAGCCCATGTATCTTTATTTTCTTTTGTACTCCTCGCATATATTATACTACTCATTTACGCCATACGCAGTACGGCATGTACAGTAAAATGAACTTTATTACATGTCATTAGGTGTAATTAGGTCAGATCTATTAGTTCAACCACCCCAACGCTGGTGCATTAATGAAGGAGTGTTTCGAGCTATTAAAGCTTCATTTTTTTATATCTTTCTTTTCTATTATTGTTTTCTTAAAATTGAAATTATTTCAATATTCTTATACAGAGATAGCTACTTGTAATCTGTCTTATCATAAGAGATATATTTGTCAAAAACTGTGTTCATTAGGTTAAGTCACCACTGGTAAGCATACAAGTAATTTTTTCTTTAGTATGATTTAATTTAAAGCCTTAAGAACTACAATAACATGAAAAAAAAAATAAAGAATTTAATAAAGTGTTAAAAATTACCTCCAAAAGCTGTAATAGTGTCTAATCTTTATTAAAATTCATTGTATATTTTGTATTTTGAGGAAGGATATCCAGAAGAAAATAATTAGAAATTAAGGAATTAGAGAAATGATGCATGAAGAGCATCTAAAAAACCATAGAAGAATGTCCCCTCAAGGTATAAAGATTTCGTAGGACATAGCCACAAGAGAAAGTCCTTCTATACAAATATGTGGAAGGTTTTGAAAATTATGCTAGTAGAAAATTGCAAAAATGATAATATGTTACGCTCTATTATAAAGTTGTTGTTCGTATCCGAATCAAAATCTAATTAGCTAATGCATGAAAATTTAGTTTCTTCAAACATAAAATAACTTTTGTAGCTATGTGTAAGTATGGATCTTATATATTCACATTCCGTTATTTAAAGTTCCAACTCGTTTCCTTTCACTGCGCTTTTAAAATACAATTGGCCTCGCATTTCTTATCTTAGAGTGGTGTAGAGTAGTGGAACAGCGAGACCTTGTGCAACGTCTTCTAATTAACCTAAGACAAGTTACATCACGGAGCTTTTAGATTCCTCTCTCAATGGCATCCTTATTGTCAAGTGGTTTGATATCCCCGGGTCTGTTGGGCCAGCAACGAGGCACAATAGGGAAGGTGGTTCTTTTATCGTTTCCTTGTACAACAGTCTGTTCTACTCCGCGTCACCGTTATTGATTTGCTTTTCTTTGTTAGCATATTGGAGTATGCAGAAAATGGTTTTGGATACTATGCAACTTAACTAGCATGGATAAAGAACTTACTCGCCCTTCCTTGCCTTCAGGACGCCAATGCTGACAACCTTAGCACGTTGGATACAATTATAGTTATATAATATAATAGCATTTTTTAGAATTGAAGAAGAATGTTTCGCATTCGTAACTAGTATTCTAATAAATTAATCCCAATAGAAGTGGCAATTAATTCATCAATCCTAATTGTATTCATTCTTCTATACCATCATGCGTACCTCAAGTGACGCTGGATATGATTATGTTAATCTAGTTTAAATAAAAATCGTATATAGAAAAAAGAAATAACTTGAAGGTTGTAGGCAAAGCTTTGTTGTCTCCCTCCCTTCCCTCCAATAAAAAAAAAATATATAAAATAAAAAAATCTGTTGAATAAATGATTTTGCTGAGGTGATTGAAAAAATAGAAACAGAAGATTCTGAAATGTGAAGGAAGTAGAGAAAACTACGTCAGAAAGCTTGTAGTCATTTTCTAAAAGAGATCTCGGGGCATTTTCTACGTTCGGGTTAGGGGTAAAGTTCTTACCTTATTAGACCAGTGCATAGGATCGATCTTAGTCTTCTATCTAAGACATTAAACTGAACTGGAAAAGCTATACGTTGTCCAAAAAAGGCTTGTGGATCAATGGTGAAGGGATAAAGTAAAGACCACTTGATTCATAGTTTTACTTTGACCGCGCCTGTGTTTAACTGTGAATTAGTGCAAAGAAGACAAACAGTTATTAAAAGTGTAATTACAATAACGGGATACAAGACTTTACATCAGCGGCTGACACCATGGGACAGACAACTCGATAACGTTTCCTAGTTGATGCCAAACGGCACGGTTGAAGTCCAAAGGGCACGGCACCCTGTACGTTCTGCAAACACCGGTATGGCTGACACCTTGGGTGTTTTTCTTGCAGCAGTTTTGATTCTTTTCAGTTGTCAGTTTAATCTCCATGTCCGTCAAGGTGAGGTGGTAGTTGTTCTCAAAAGACACTGCATTAAGGTTCATCCAGGCCCTTAGGTGCTCCCTTTCATAGCAGAAAATTACCGCACGCTGGTCTCCGTTTGCTGGAAAGGATTGCCACATGCTTAATTTGTTCTTGTTCGATCTGATTGCTTCTAGAAGACGTTCTGTTTTCATTGCTTTAAGTTTAAGCTCCCGTTCTTGTTTTTCTTTTTCCCAATCGTTTTGATCTTCCGTAATCATGTTGTTTGAGCTTGAGTTATCTCTCTTGCATTTCCTTAGTCTGTAGACGCTGTTTTGGTGATTTACGAATTGTGGATCATCAGAATCTTCCCCATCACTGGGTCCTTTATTGTCATTAATATCGTCATCCATCATTCTGTTATGCAATGTACATTTGAAGTGTTTATGTCTATGTATAATGAATCTAACGAAGAAGTATGTGAAAATTTAAATGTCTAATGTTAATGAAACATATGTTACAGTATTGTTGCTTGAAAGAACGTAGGGACGAAGCATCACTTATTTCATCTTTTGGTTTATTTTTATCCTGAGGTGAATAAATCTTCTTATAGATTTTTACTATATATAATCTCTTCTCATGTTTAATAGAAAAACGTAAAAAATTCAAAATTTCATGAAAAATGAAAAAAATCGACTAGACCGAGGAGTGTCACCAATCATGAAATGAATAACTTGCAAATAACCGTTCGACAAGAAAAGTATATCGTTATCGTTTGATTAAAAAATAAAAAATAATTAAATAAAAAAAAACAAAAAAATAAATAATCTTTATTACATTGTCCCTTAAGAATTATATAAATGTGCAGTATGATTGTACCATTGTCGGGCTACAATAATGCAGACAACGATAATATATATTTGCTGGCACACAAAACATTATTTAAAATTTGATTCTCCTAATATTATTCGCCATGAATAAAATGATTTTAAACGAAATATTAAAGAAATGATAACCTTAGAAAAACATAAAAATCGCGCAATAAACAAAAAATCAAACGTTCTAAATCTCAACACATGTTATTATAATTTGACACATTCAGATAAATAGTATATATTAATATATATATATACAATATATCGTAGTAAGAACCATTTATACATTCAAATAATTAGACAGCAAACCAAAATTCCATCTTCCTGTAAAAACCCGGGAATATCACTAAGTATGGAAAAACTCACTTAACCATCACCCCTTACCTTTTTCGCAAAAGTCCCCAGTTCAGTTGTATATTAGAGTAGTTATAGTTTGGTTGTAGATAGCTCATATTATATGATTATAAGTGATTTCATACTCCTCCATATGTTTTAATTATCTAAATATTCTAACGTAATTATTTTATTCACTGTAGGACATTATGAGAACAATATAGTCTCGAAACGTCGTCAAAATAAGTTCTCATTTTGTTGACTGAACCTCAAGAACCTTATTAAACATCTAATAGTAACATTCAAGAAAATATATCTGTATAATATATTAGAGAGCTTAAAAATAATTTATTTTATTTATTTATTTATTTATTGTTAATATATATATATATTTTTAAACATTCAGACTGACATTTCTAATTGATTATATCATTTATTTTGGTATATTGCTTACCTAAGACCTGAGATCAGTTTGACCAATGGTACGATGCTGCAATCGCTATCGTTTTACAACTAAATCAGCAATGTGAGGTGGCATTTCACGATGCATAAATGCCAGGAGTTCGCCTTGCAGACCTTGGCTGAGATCTCAAAATGCTCATCCGCTTATAACAAAGATTTGATCTACGGTCAAAGTCCACGACCTTTTTATTTATTCGGGCCTGTGCTGACTGAAATACTTATAAATACCGTAACTAGTTTGGTTGTAATTTTTTCAATTTTTTTTTTTATAATACTTCATCACTTGCTATCAAGTCGCCATTTTGTTGATAAATTTCCTTTTAAAACTGGCAAATAGCTTATAGATATTCATCCATTTCTCTACTAATATTTAATCCGCATTAAACTTTTTTTCTGATAGATATGACAATTGATAACGGCATTGGAATTTCATTAAGAGAATTAGTAATGCAAAGGTTCAACATTCCATTAATAATTAATGGAAACAACTTTCTCTCTTATAATAAGCATTAAAAATTATATTTTTAATTAGCAGTTAATTAAAAATGTATTTTTATTTGTATTCTATTTTTAACTTCCTAGGCAAGTTGAAATAAAAAAATAAATAAATCAAGACAGCATCACAGGTTTATGGTTCAGAAGAAAAAAAACAAAACAACTAATATAGGTACAAACTAAAATCATTACAGCCACAAGCAATCCTACTAATTGCACGAACCCCATGGTACACTGCATACAAACTTACACATACCCACTGGACAGTGCTGTCGATTCCTACATAACATTTTTTCCCCGGGTAGCAGCAAAATTTCCCCCGTTTCCCCCAGCGATTTTGAAACTTCTCCCGATTTCCCCCAAATGACAAACGAGTGATGTTACTTTTCAAATTTAATAATGAGACCTTACGTTTATAAATGTCTTTATGTCTTAATTAGAAATTAAGATATAATTTGTACATTTAATGTAACTTATATAGTTCGGTATAAAGTAAAAATATATAGAGATGTAGATTATTGGAGTAGGCATTCATAGATACACAGCAAATATATATTTTCTACAATTTAGTCATACCTGTGTGCTTGTTTTCTTTTCTCCTAACCCTGATGAAGGCTTGCAATGCAACTCGAAACGTCGGCATTATAAATTAAAATTTATTCATAATTTCTGTGTATCTATGACTTCCTACCCCAGCAATCTACATCTCCAAATACTTCACAGTCAACTATACCTTATGAATAAAGTAAAAATAAATACTTTTTTTAATATTTACTATTTAAAATAGCCAAAATCTACGCTACAGGGTCGAATTGACATTTTTGTAATAAAAAATGTGGGGTAAAAATCACAAAAATATTTTATTATAAACTTTTATTTGCAAATTGATGATTATAACAAAAATAAGTCATTGTCACAAGAGCGCAAAAAAAAAAAAAAAAAAAAAAAAAATATGTCAGTGATTAAAACAATTGTAACCAGCTGGAGTGAGGTATCCAATAGATTTGTCCTTGTTTTAATAATTATAAATCAAAATATTTTCTGAATTAAAATCCAAGTCCATTTCACAGTTCCTCTTTAGTTACCACACCTTTCTGATAACTTCCACAAAAACTTCAATAATTGCTCAAATTTCTCTCGAATCTCTCACAAAAAACCTTTTCCCATTTGAGTGCAAAGGTTTCTAAAATATCCCCTCGGGGGAAATCCCCCCCCCCCAATCGGTAGCCCTGGAGCATGTCCAAATTAAGACAAAGTACAAAATATTTCATGACAAACTTTATGACCATCCCAATAGACTTCTACAAAACATAGCTACAACAAATACTCCTGAAAATATATACAGAAGGCTAAAAAGCAGCTGGACGAGAGATCTCCTTAAGTAGCATACAACCTAAAATAAAGTCAGGAGGGTGTACCGATAGGTACTAGTCTCCCTTATCTTTTACATTTCTTGTTTATTATTTATTCAGCACACTCCTTGATTTTCTTCTGCATGAAGACAGTTTAAAATGAACAAATAAAATTTCTAAAAAAATACGAAAAAATTTAATTTATTTTTGTTCTTTATTTTGCCATGTTTTAATCGTGTTGTTACTAAAAAAAATATTAAAACGAAGGTATAAAATATTAAAAAAATTCTTGATCATAAGTTTGTTTCAAAATTAATGGTCCAATTTATTTAAAGTTTTAGATCTAATTATTCTATTTTATATTTATTTCTTCAGATTTTGTATTAATCACATACGTATCAATAAAAGTAAAAAAAAAAATTTTATCGTCCAGTAAACTAGAAAATGATTACCCCGGAGTCCGGGAACATAACTGGTACCTTGGCTGTCACGTAACACGTTATGTACTCCAGCAATTTTAGGTGAAAACTTATCGAATAGCTTCCGGAAATGATGGCTTCCTTTTTTTCTATATTATTTTGTGATCTTCAATGAGATCACTTTCACTCTTTTAATAATATCCATTATTATTCTTTGAATAGTTTAATTTGAACTATAGTATTATTGATTGATTTATTAACTGCTTATTATACTATTTTTAATTAAAAAATAAAACAATACTTTACTATTAACTCCAAATTGGGCAAAAATAATGCATTGCAAGTCATCACATACCCTGATAAACATTTTTGAGTTTTATGCATGTACTGTAATCAAACTGGTTTTAGTATTTCAACTCACTCATCCACCGTTTTCTAGGATATTAATATTTAAAACATAGTTACGATTCGGTTGGTTTATATCGTATCTAATTATTGACGATTCCCTATTTATATTACGTATAACAACCATAGTACCAACAATTTTTAATAGATTAATGTTATATTTTCTATTATTTTCCTTAGAGTTCTAAAAATCAACTAGCTCTTGAGAGCAGTAGCCATTGGATAAGACTCTTGCAGAGTTTTAAAGAAAGAGAAAGCTGTTGTCCATTGTAGTTTGTCTTCCAAACACAAAGATTGCATAAGGCCCTGGGTTAATGGCTTTTTATAATAATATGACATCAATCACAATAAATCATGATTTTTTTTTTATACCATCTCATGCTCATGAATCCTTTTGTAAAAATACAGTACTGTCTCGATAATCCAACGAATATGGGATCACATGAGTGCCAGATTACCGAAAACAACCGATTTCTGGATGTAAAGAAAAAAATAACAAAAAAAGTGACAAATAATTGTATTTTTACCAATATTAAGAAGAAAAAATATCTATTTCTGGCACTTGCATTGGCAAAAACATGAAAGTTATACGATTTTTTGATAATTTCCTTCCGGCAGCCGATTCTTCATTCCTGTGAAAGAAAGTAATGTTTGGAAGTAGTAGTTTTTCCGTCGGCGTTGTAGACTTGTTTTGGATCAAACTCTTGAATTTTAGAACAAAATTTATTTAAAAAAAAAAAATCCAGTTATGAATAAATTTAGAACAGCCGAACGATCTGATGACCGTTTTTATCCTGCAATAGCCAGTAACCCTACCCCAATACAATTTTTAAATTTATCTAGCCATCGCGCTGCATCGCAACTTTTAAGATCGTCTTTTCCAGTTATTTATTTGTTCAACACTGTAGCCTTTTCATTTAAATTTTCTTCGGGAATTAATGTTCACCACCAACTTGAAGAAATTAATCAATTGAATTTAGAATGAATTGAATCCCTTCCAAACTAGCACCTGCCGTGGGTTAAGGGAGATTTTCGTGTCAGGGCCGGATTCCCCCAGTAATTGGACTATTGAAGGGTCGGATTATCGAGATTGTACTGTAACATCATATTAACAATAAACTTAAACTGTACACTATAATCTATAAAGGGTCTTGGGTTTTACTTTTAGTACTTTAGTTAGAATGTACTGCTAAGGACAACGGTTGAATTGATTTCCCGAACTTGGTACTCAATTTATAGATTTAGAGATGCTGGGTGCTCTTTAGAGTGGTCTTCCGACCTCGTTCTAATATGTATTTAACAGTAAAGATTATGTATATATTTCTTCGTTAAATTTATTTTTGAAAATCTTCATAAGTTATTTTATAACTACTCTCGTGGTTTATTTAGATAAATCTTTTCACTAACATAAAGGAGATAAGTAAACATTGAATCATAAATAAATCATTGACGTTCTATTCTAATTTATTATTTTATGACAAAAATGTAATTTGCAGTACTATAATTATCTACGATTTTGTTTTGCCGACAAAGTTGTGAGAATGTTTTCTGACTGTCCTTTGCTTTAAAGGTGCATTTCTCTTCTAACACCATTGGCATTTGTTGTGTGTAATCAGTTTAACTCGCAGAAAAAAAGCAAGAAACGCCTGCGTGAAGCGGAGGTTACGCTCTGTTTACACAGCTGGACGCAGATTACGACTTAACTGCGATTACGACATGGTTCTTCTCCCCGCTAACTCCGACAGTTACGCTGTCACCGTTGCATTGACTTGATATTAGTTAGAGTAATTAATAATTAATTAGAATAAATTTTGGTTATTCAGTAAATTCGTGTGTCTTGGGATGCCTATTTTAAACTATTTCTTGGCACGATAAATAATAGTTTGGAGTTTGGTTAGTCATCAGATGTGGACTGTATGTATCTGGGGGAAGGGTTCCTGTTTAACTGCCTTAAATCATGAACATAAAACGATATCATTTACTTGCTTCTGTATCTGTCTCCAACGTAAAGAAATTTAAATATTACTGATAAAGTGTAAACTTCCTAACACGGCATGTCGAGTTAAAACAATGACTACAACAACTCGCAATACTAGCAGCACCTTCCCGCAGGTTGATCATCTATTCGATGTTGCTGCAGATTCGTGGTATTCAATGTCTATTTTAGGAAATATTGTCTTAATGAGGTTGATCTTGAAAACTTATCAAAGGCATAGTAAAATCTAGAGCAATCCATTTATTCACTTCCCTAGTCTTTTGATCCGGTTTGACAAGAAGATGTATGAAGAAGGAAGAATATGGAGCTTTCAGAGCTTTATGAGGTGATAGCGAAGGAATTAAGTCCTTTTACACGATACATCTAACTCTGCATCATAGTCGGGCTAAGTCATAAGGATGAAAGACAGTGAAATCTCCAAGTAGACACTAACGAACGAAATTTTTGGCTGGTGAAGAGATGGTCGACCTTATTCTGTCGATTGGTTTCTGTCGTATTAAAAGCGCCAGTTCTTCTTGGTACTAAAAACTTAGATTTACATTAAACTTTATATTTGTTGTTGCTAGTTACACCAATCTATTCTTGCCAAGCTGAGAAATATTAAAACATTTATGTCTGTCTTCTATGAAATAATAGTCGATCCTCAGACTTTGAACCCAGATTTAAACCAGTATCGCTCAAGAACAATGAGATGCTTTAAAAAGTTCGGTCCCTCTTATTTTTTGCAATGATATTTCAATCAGGTCTTTTATTAAAAGGATGGAGGAAAAACGTGAACCAATACCACAGTTTAATCAAGACTTTATAATTTCGCTTATTATTGTAATTATTTATTGATTATTTTCTCGGAGTATAATTATGTTAAGTATTAGTCCCTAAAGTTTTATTATTTTTATATATTGATAACTTTTATTCAGTTTTTTACTTATTCCGATACATTTTTAGGTTTCGTTTACAATATTGGTTAGAAGCACAATTATTATTTTTACTATTTTTATTATTATTATTCTACCTATCTATATTATTTAAGATGACTATGTTTCGTTGGTGTCAGTCTTCCTTCCCCTGACAGCTGATCGACAATGGTCGCCTTTGTTTGCCCGCTCGCTGCCCCCAAATGCCACCGCTGACAGATATAAAAACCCAGCGTTGGTAGGAAGCGAAGAAAATGACTGTTTGGGATTCCTCTATAACTTTGAACAGCTGCTAACGGCTCAGGAGCGGCGGAAAATTTTTTTTTTGTTTTTTTTTTTCTTGAAGGTTGTCTCTCTTGGAATGGATGGACAATCCCCACGTAATAGGGCACTTGTACTTCGCTTTGAAGGATGGCTTCCTTCCTCAAGTGTACAGTGTTTGTTTCGTAACGGTATATATCAGGGGCATATGGCAGCTCTAAAAAGAACAATACGAGGAAATCACGTGTTAAAATTAAACGTTGATCAGGTGCCGCTATACAACGTAAGCCAAACAATGCCAATTTTAATAGTTGAGAAGAAAATGGTTCTGCTGGTTTTATTACACTCTGGCATTTTTCTCCCATTTAATAATCCTTGAACAATTATCCAATATGTTTCGGGTACAATTTTCCCATTATCAGGAACCATCAGTTTAGACTTGTAGATTATTCATTTAAAACATATTCAGAATATAAATAGGAGTTCACCTACATGCCGTCCACTTTATTCATAATTATTTATCTAATGTGTTAGTCTCTAAGATTGTAGGTCGACTCGTGATTTTCAAGTTACAGTGTCTCTAAAGTAGAAACACCAATGTTCTTAACAGTACCAAATAATTTCAATATATATTTTTTAATATACTATGAAGATCTATCAAGTAATTATTTCCAAAATGGAATATTCAACACACGAATAGTCTCTACTCTAATAAAGGATCAAAATTGCACTGAATCACCTTCAAATCTCACCCTTAATAATTCACTTGTCTCACTTTTTTGTTTTTTTAAGCTGACTTTCATGAACAAATTTGAATATATTTTATTTTTTAGTATTAATTTATTTTTGGTATTAACATATAAATTAAAACTAATTTATAAACTTTGATTTCAGTGGAGACATACCTGAGCCCTGTGGAGACTCACTGCATGAACATCGAATACTACCTGCCCGATGTTGACAACCTAACCAGGGATTTCTCAGAGGATGCCATGACAAGGCTTCGTAAGTTTATATTACATTTACGAATTTTTGTATCGTATTCATATCATATTCTGCTACGGTAAGAAAAATAAAATTATTGCTTTTACATGAAAATATTTGTATTACAAAACTTCTGAATACAAACTATAACTTACAATAACGAGCTTGCGTGTAGTAATGTGATAGTTATAATTAAAATACAGATTCCCAGTTGAGTTAATTATCTGCTAATTAATTAGCCCTTCTGCTGATTAATTATTCTTGAACATTTCTCATGTCTCGAAGAGTCAGGCCGTTTATCTTATTTGATCAACGGCTCCTTTATTTTACATGAGTGTCGTTTCGAAAGAATTATGAAAAGAAAATAGAAATATTTAAAAATGCCAGCTCGTGCATAGCGTTAAATGTTAATAAGTTTATCATTCTTTCGGGCTACTAAACCCAAAAATAGTAAGTGTATACATACTGTAGCGTCAAAATATTAAACCCACCCTTGTAAATATAAAAAACTTTTTATGGTTTCTTTATTTGCGTTTTTTAACTAAGCTTGGAGTATAAGTTATGGTATTTGAAAATATGACAGAAATGTCAGACCTTGTTGAATATTTAAAACCATTATTAGTAAATATTTACATTTTATGTGCGTCAAAATTATAGACATACTGTCCTTTTTTACGATTTTCTTAATCTTCTAGAGTTTGCGACCAATAAATACCATTTCTAATTTAAAGCTGTGTTAAATTTGTACGTCATGAACTATGGGAAAATCTAATATTTTTCAAAAGAAGAGCGCCGTTTGATTTCTCTACTAATGAAGATGGGATGAGTTCTATGGAGATCGCATTTATTTATACGTCATGCTATGTAAAAAAATGAGTTAAGAAAGTAATATTATTTGTAAATAAGGAAATCATAAAATGTTTTTCATATTTACAAGGGTTTGTCTGACATTTTGACGCTAAGTCTATATATGACAGAGAATATCACTTTTTTTAAATTGTATTTAAGCGTCACAACTACTCTCCATGTTTATCTGCAGTTTTATAAAATTAATAAAAATGTCAAAGATTTTTATTAATTGTTATATTCTAATATAATTATATTTTAATATATTTCAATTGGCTGTTTGTCAACCTTTCAATTTATTTATTTCTCTGATTTTTTTTTTATAAGTCGTTATTAGTTTTCAACATTTCTTTAATATTTCTCCAAATAACTGTAACCAATCCTTTTAACATTTATTATAATTTTTATTGTCATTCTGAATCAGAAATCCCTTCGGAACTAATAATTAAACTGAACCAATGTTTTTTATTTTTTACTTATAACCTATTTAGCAAATTTAAATCCAATTTATAGATATTGTTTTCAAAAATGGAAATGCATTCTATGATTTTTATTTTTCAATTTTTTTTTTTTTTTTCAACCAATTATGTCCATTGTAATCAACTACAATGACTTACTTATCAGACACACGATTGTTAGGCCGGAGACTTTAACGGTTGGTTATGCAAGTAATCCGTCACCAATTTTAATTGTAGTTTTTGTTTGTATTTAAGGATTATGTAATTCGATATGTCATTATTATATTTTGGCATTAAGCCGTATTTTCCTAACTAAACGTTAAGTTTTAGGTCATGTTAACATAAATTTTAACTTATGTTTCTTTATTATATTAATTTCAATGTACATTATGTTCGAAAACCATTTTTAAGATTATTTCTCTGTATTTTTTATCTCGTCATTTTAAATTGATTACAAAAAATTAAGCCTTAAGTTGTTGTTTACATCATTAGTTTTTCAAAGTGTGTACAAACGAAGGTTGGAAGGGGTGAAAAGAGATGCAGTAATTAGCTCCGAAAAATAATTTTATATTTTATGGCTTCTTTATATTAATTTAATAGAAATTAAGAATAATATTTAAACAAGTAAACATTATGCCAATTATGCGTGATCAGAGTGTTTAATAAAATTATTTTTATTTTCAAGATTGTTATCTGTTTGCCTAACCCTAACGAAACTATGAAAAATCTTTCTTACATTTTGTTTTTCTTTATTCAAAATATATGTTTTCTAGCATTAAAATTTATTAATTAAAGTTTTTGATTATTCTTTTCATTATGTAATTACCAATATATTATTTCATAAGCATTTTTTTCTACTTACTTATCATGGAAATAATAATGGTTTTTTAATATTGACTTTTTCTTTAATCAAATATATGATTTTCTTTAGTAAACTTATCACATAACAACTGTCACAACCCCTACAGATCCGACGGTTGTGCCAACATTTTCCGACTTAGTCAAGAGGAAAAATCATCAAGTACTCTTTTACACCGTGTCCACTGTTGTTCAGATTCAAACGTTGGAACGAAAAACTCTACAGATGAGCGACTCCTTTAAAGCTGACACTTTTTTACAGTCACGTTGTTTTACTCTCGACCCTAGAACTCTCACTTTCTATGGGTAAGAAACCATATAACAGCAAAACGAAATCGAGAGAAAAAAATGTATTGTCAGTTTCTTCAATAAACGTTTTCAAAACGTTCACATGTTTTTTTTTTTTATTTTGGTTGGAAATATACTACAAAGTATTTTACTGAAAATGCTCTAGAGTGGGAAAACACAACCAGAAACATTCTGTAGTTCGGGTTGTTCACGAATACAATTCGATCATCCTTAAAACAAATTCTTCTTTTTTTTTGCCACAGTAATACAGATTTAGTTTTACAGAACTTAATTTCGAAATGTATATCTTTAGCAGCCTTTTATTCTTTTTCCTTATTTATGATTCAATATTTTATCATTACTGTTTTTTTCATAATTTTATTAAAGATTATACTGCATATTATCATACTTTTTATGGCATACTACTGTATCTTGTAATAATTTTTATAGCCTCTTTCAATATTTTTACTGCACATAAATTATATGTATATAAAGTATATGCATTAATCAAAAAGGAATAAAAACATTCTCCTTGCTAAGCTGCTAAGGATCTTTTTTCTAATTATATAATTTTTTTTTCTTATTGGATTGTAAACCGAATTCTGTTAACTTGTTACTTTTGAATTAAATATTTGACCTTTTTACTAATAGGCAGGCATTTAAAGTAGCTTCCGTTGTGTTGGTTGGTTTTTTCATCTTAAATCTCTTCGTATTTATGGCTCTTCAGTTATTTTTTTTTCTAACATCAACCAAGAAATATTTTGGTTTCGCAACAACCTTGCGCCGTCTACATCGAACCGTAAAAACATGACTTCATTTTCCTTTGCAACTTCGGATTTTTTTTGCAATTTTCCCCCCTTTTAAGGCATCGGATCGTATCTGGTTCTATGTTTTCATGAAAGTCAGACTTAGTTAATACTTGTGTGGAAGTAATTTCTATAGTATTACTGGGCTATTTAATTACAAACCATTTTGCGTCGATGATTAACATAAATAAAAATTCGTCTCTGGTGTTTTGCTGGATCTGTTATGTAGATGACATCCAAATAAACCCACTTTCTCAAATTGTTTCTCTCAAATTTGCAAGTGAAATCTCAAAAAAGAAAATGACTTGAGGACATTGTAATATAGAACATATATTAATTTTTTAAGAATAGGTAGTTTTTTTACAAGTCTCTAGTGTGGCATTCATTATATTTATTTCATTATATTAACTTGAATTATTTGTTTTATATAGTTGTATATTTCAATAAATAAGTTTAAAATATATTTTACGTTGATGAACTAGGTTTAGTTATTGATTTATCTGTCAACGATATTGTAACAAATGGCTTTTTACTCATTTTCTTCTTTCTTTTTTTTTTTTTGCTTAAATGCTGTTATAGCTTACTTTTCTGAGCTCTCATCCGAAAATGTTTTTTGGGACCGCATCAAAATGGTGAAATTTTCATAGTATTTTAAATTTTAAAATTTAATGGTAAAATATTATTAAATTAATTTTTGAAAACACGTTTTTTAACGATTCTCAATATTTTGATCCAAGAATTGTATCAAAAAGTTCGTTCTTATTTCTTGACATAAATATAACTTTTGTCGGGGCCTGTAGTATTTTTTTTTAGACACGCTCTATCTACCTCTGTTGATGTTCGGATCGAAAATGTGCCGTCAGTTAGTTTCCTTATCAGAAGAAATAGTTATAAAAACAGCAGATTGTAGATAGACATATCCATATTCTATTGTTATTCCCAGTCAGGGAGTAATGGGGTTTTTCATAATTACCATACTAAACTTAAAAAAACAAAAAAAAAAACACCTGTACCACCAACAACCCATGAAGGGTCTTGGGATCAGTACTTAGGTAAGGATGCACGTTATAATTAAGATTATTAATGAGAATGATCTTATAATTATAAAAAAGGATAGTATAGTTGACTGTAAGAAATATAAGAAGATGGTCTGGGATGCAGACAGGGTTAAGTAACGTTGGCGATACATTAAAAGTTTTTTTATTGTTTAGGACATTTTTTTTCTTAATCCTGAATGTATCCCAGACCATCTTCGTTTATATTATAAAGCTTGAAAAAAACACTGAAAATACGTTTTATTTTTTGTTTTGTTTTTCCAGCACTTACATAAAACTTTAATTATTTAGGAATTTGGTTAGGGTTATGAAATAGTAGTTATCTACAAAAATCAATTTTCTTTAGGTATTTATTTATTAGGGGCTACTTCTATTGTTATTTCTTTTATTTGAATCCATCGATTCCTGATTCTATTGATCCTTCTATACCGTCCTGCTTACCTCATTTTCCTTTGTTTAATCTTGTTTTCTTTTACTCCTTATTCCATAATAACCTACAGATGTTACAACTGAAGATTTTGTGGGCCGTCACAGCTGTCTCACGCCTTAATTGCACTGACTATTGAAGGATTACGCACAGCCTGGTAAGGATGCGTCATCTGCGTAGGCATAGCAATCAACGGTATTGTTAGAAAAGAATGGTGCCTACAACATCCCCATCTTGGATCTGAGAACGTAACACAATGACTATGCTTAATATAGACAAAAGTCCTAAAAAGTAATTTTTATTTTTATTTTGAAATAGGTTTTGCTAATGATTCTATTTTCATTTCCTATCCCATCTTCGAATTAATTAAAAATCGTAAGAAGCTTGTTTCATGATTTTTAATTGCAACTTGTAGTCTGCAATATTTCGTTTCCATCAGTATTATGGAATTATTATCGAGTGTACTGAGACAATATATTGACAATAATTGGCCACTATGGTATTCATGTTACTACCATGTTTCACATAATGAAAAACGTGTATCAAACTCCAATTTAATTTCGAATAAACATTTCATAGTTATTATATTTTATGTGATTGAATCCCTAAATTTAGTTATATAAATCATTCAGTACATTAAAATAAACAATATTAGAGTTCTACAAAGTAATACTATTTAGTTATATTATTCTGTCGTCAGAGTTAAATACAAACTAATATTTACGATACGAATATTGTCAGATGGAATTATTCGATCACAGTTTCGATATTTGTATCGATACCAAATATTTGATTTGTAACTTTTATCGAAAATGTTCGCCATCAGATTGAAAATCTCTTAAAACTTTCTATAAAATTCAAACTCCTTTGTCATTCTACTGTCCTGAAGTCTAATTATTTTTGGGTTACTGTTTTATTCTGATGGAGATACACGAATTTAGCCGAAAAGTCAGGGTTAATGAAAAGTTCATCAATACTGTTTCATTTTGACCACCTTCTTAGATTATAACTACAGCCAATTACACCATAAAATGGCTTCCCAATTTTTTTTTTTTTAAATGACATTTATTATTGAATATTAATTTTTTTTGTGTGTGTGAGGATGTTCATTGAAAAGTCATGACGGAAGGTGAACTGGACGACCGTTCAATGGTGTTCTCATTTTACCATTTTTACTTAGTTTTAAATTACAATTGAGGAATTTGCTGAAAGAAGGGTGCAGATCTATATTTAGACCGTTTTGGGTGCAAATGTATGCCATATTAAAAAAAAAAAAAAAAAAAAATTGGCGGATTGACTGGTGCAAGAACGATGCAGATCCGATAATAAATAAAGGCATTATACGTCTTTGTGGATCTGCCTCCTCAGTCATTTGGTGCAAGAAGGGTGCAGCTCTGGACAGTTTTTTTTCAATTTCCCAACAAATAACAAATATGGAGCTGCACTCTTATTGCAGCAAACTCCTTAATTAATGAACAAATTTAAAAAACAAGATAACTAAAATTCTATAAATATGTAAATTGAAAAAAACCTTTTAATTAACTAACAAGCTATAAATCATTATTTTTTTTAAATGACCTTATTTTGGGAAATATATTATCAGAATAGCGCACAACTACTGGTACAGTTGTCTGGCCGCATTAATAACAAATCAATGCACCAATATTTTAAAAAAACACATTCAAGCATGCAACAATAAAATAATGAAACATATTGTGTGTATATATACACATTCTATTCACATTATTGCAAAAGATTGATTATCTATGAGTTGGAAAAATAAATGAAACTTAAGAGAAGTTAAATAAGAATCTTTACGTAGAGGGATAGGTTGGGAATCACTTATGAATGTAGTTATTGTTAGATCTATTAATATTATTAGATATAAAAACTATGACTGTTCCACTATTCGCTCGTATTATTGACTAGTATACTAACGAAACTATGTCGTAAGTAGTGTTGATCAACATGGTTTATGGTTTCTTTAACACGCTAGTTACTTTCCGATTCTAATTAAATTCGAACCGTTTTATAATGTTTTTATTTTTATTCTTATTTTCCTTCGAAATGACTTTATCAATACTGTAATAGATGTTATTTTAATGGTCTCGATTATGAAATAGAAAATAAAATAGACGTCTTCATGATCATACTGTATCTAAACTGAATGTCTGAATGTCACAAGTCTGGGGTGGGACCATTGTGTAATTTTATTGTTTTGCATCAAACATTATTCAGAGTATTGGAAATATGCTTTGGTATAATTTTCGCTAGTATATTTATTTGTAGTAGTAATTTTTAAATTTCTTAAAGAAATATAACATCACATTTGCCTACTAGGTCACTCAAATTCAGAAGATGTGGGCTGTGTTTAATTATTAACCACGAAGGCTTTGAAGACTCGGGGCCAAGGTCCTTCCATTGTTACCAGTTGAGTGGCACACATCCCACGCTCCCTTCCACTCGTCTCTTTGAGTGCTCTTCTCGTCAGAAATGGACTGTGACGTTTCAACTAACAGTTTTATTATATAGTCATGGTCTAAAATAAATTGTATGGTATTCAACAAGTTCTCGCTTTCTTAGACTGAACCACCAGGAATCTTAATCTTTTCAATACTCAGAAGACCCTTTAAAAAACAACTCTCGGACAGATGAGTCCATGTGTGATCAGCAGTGGAGTAAATAAAACTCATAACATTTTATTAATTTATTTATTTATCTCCCTTCCTTGCCTCACAGCTTTTAAAAATAAATAAATGAATAAAAAAAACACATTTATTTTACTTAGTTTTTTCATTGGTTCCAAGATTGTCAAGATCATTCTCTGTCCAGTGGTCTTTCTGGGACATGGCCTCTTCTTTCCATATTGAAGTGGTCTGCCTCCATTACAGTATTCCACCGGTACACAAAAAATTTGTAATACGGAGACTTTTCTGTTGATCCTAACTGAGGGAAATCACTTTATGCCAGGATGTAGAGGTCTCTTTTTCCTCTTGGCTTTCAGAGTCTTATAGGCAGTGCAGACAATTGCAATATGCTTGGTGTTCTCGGGTACACCACAGCTGGGACATGGTGGGTTTTTAATAACTTATATAACTGTTTTGTTTAGAGACAACAATAAATTCCAAAAACTTAATCCTCTTATTATTAGGAAGGAATAATACATGAATAAATTATAATAACAAGCTGTTTTCAGAGCCTCCAATTAAATTTATTTTACATTATAAAGCATTAAAGGGATCTCCAGCTAATCTTTGCCTAGCGCTTTTCATGTTTGGTCTTTAAAATTCTCCCATTTCCCTTTGTGCTCTTACCGTCACTAACTAATCATTATTTTCTTTTACATGCCACTCACTGACCATACTTGTAAGGACATGAGATATTTCAAATATAAAATATAATCATAATGTAACTTACGATTTTTTTGTTTGTTTTTTCTTTTTTTATTTATAAGTCTAAAAGTTTATTATTGTATTTTTTTTTTTTTTTTCTAAATTATGCTTATTTTTATTATGGGGAGACAGAAGGGTTACATTTCATTGTACAGTGAAGGGTGGGGGCAATCCTTGTTGGTGAGCTGCAGGGGATTGTGCTCCAGGGATCAAACAATAAATTAAATGTAAACATTATATTTCATTGTTTAATAAGAACGCTAGATAGATAGTCACATTTTTGACTAATGGACAAAAGCATTGTCTAGAATCATGAGCATTTTTTCAGATTACAATTTTTCATTTCTGCCCTCCTTATATTTTTGCATTTTTTGCTCTTTAAAATGAACCCATGTTAAATCTGTTCCTATAAAAGAAATGAGTAACGATATATTTTTGGTAAAAAAAAATAGGACCAAGATCACAAAAAAATAATTTTTTTTTAATATCTTTGGCACGTGTGCATTTTGTGTCAAGTTTGTTTGTAAATTTTAGGTTATGGGCGTCACCAGGAAGCTAATATTTTAATTTTTATTCTTGTGTTAATGTACTTAATTATGAGGCTATTAAAGAGATGAATATTAATTTGTATTCACTATGGAAAAAACTGTTTGTTTTTTTTCCTAAAATACAATTTTTGCACTTAAGGGACTATTCACAAATACCACAGATATGTGAGAAATGATTTTAATAAGTTTACAAAATCCAATCAAAATGCACTATAAATGATTCATAAGAGCTTCCTAATTATTCCCCAAAAAATAATTTTAAGATTTTTTTTAATTAAATAATTTACGGAATTTTTTTTGTTTTTGTAAATCATTAATTTTATTTTTTTCTTTTTTTTTTTCACTTCCAGATATGGGACGATCTGCAATTGCTCTCTTCATCCTATCTTTCTTGACTATCTTCATTGCATTCTGGACTGGCATTGCTGGATGTTGGAAGAGGTCACCAGGAAACATTACTGCCACTGCTATTCTTATGCTTCTTGCTTGTAAGAAAATTAATTTTATAAAGCAAACATTTTTTGCTTATATTTTAATGGATTTAATGTTGTTTATCAGAATATTATGTTTAGCTATTTTTGAACAAAATTTTGTTTATTAATTATTTCGTTGTTTATGATAGTTCATATCTAATTTATAAAGTAATGGAAACAATCAAGTAACCATAACTTTTTTGTTTTATTAAGGCCTTATTGCTGCTGGAGCAATGGGCCTTTGGCATGGAGTTGAATACTATGAAAAAGAACGAGTAGTAGGCGAAGAATTCTACCAGCAATGGAATAATGTAAGTGAACTTATGAGTTGCTTTCCACAAATTGGAAAGATTTGTTCTTTTATAAATGAAATTATCACTATGGGTGTTTCTTTTAAAAGATAACTAAAATAAAAAGTTATGAAACAGAATTGGTTTTAAGGACTACTGATTCTAATCAGTGAATCCAACTGTTTTTTTTTTGTTTTTTTTATATAAATGGTAGCCAATCAAAGAAAAAAAAAACTGCTGTGCAATTTGTTCTTTGTTCAGCAATTTTTGCCCTGTAGGAACAATGATAGATTTGACAGCCCCTACCAGACATGATCTCATATTGGTCTTGTTCTATGGACTATTGATAATCAGAAAGATTTCATATTTCCTTCCTAAAGGCAGGCAATCATGGATCAAACCATCTCTTTGATCAACTTATTCTCTTGAAAATCATATCATGATTTCAAATTTGGATACAAAATGCACAGGGTTAATTTAAATTATCTCCAGTATACTTGGAAGATGATATTTACTTGAGGTGAACTTACAGATAATCCATCTAAACAAGGATATATATGAACTATAGTATCCTTCAACTGTAATAAAATTTGAATAAGTCTGGGCTATGAATGTTTTCTGCATACAAGCTTGGCTCTTTTCATTTTACCCTTATATTATCTAAAATTAAAAATTTTTAATTAAATAGTTTCTATCCCAATATATTATTTTTTAAATACTTGTTTATAGAATAGGATTTCGAATTTGAGAAAATTAGCTTTGGTATTTTCTAGAATAATGTAAATTGAAATTGAACATATTATAATTCCAAGAAATCAAAAGAAAATAATTATTTAAAATTATAATTTTATTTATTATATATGAATTTATTTATTATGTTATAAACAACTAACAGCTATTTTTTTGAAAAATGATCCACATCTAACTTTATTTAAATTAAATTTAGAATTGGCAATATTATAAGTTGAGTGCATTTTCCGTCCAATTCCATATGAGTATAGTTTTTGAACATAACCACATAATTTTTCTAATGAGATTTGGTATGTTACATTGATCTCTTTAGTATTATGTACAAGCCCAAACAAGAATTGGGTTGGAATTTTAGTTCAGTACAACCTGTCTTCTTGGCCAGACCTGGGCTGACTTAAGAATTTGACTGTTTCTCAGATTTTCAGCAGTCTACTATAATTTTTTTTCCAAACATCTTTTCAATTATTTTTCACAATGATGAATAAAAATGAAACAATAATTTTTTTTCAACATAATGTTGAATACTATTTTCAAAATTACTTATGTTGTTTTATTTTACATCAGTTCTTTATATAATTTTAGAAAAAATAAATTAAAACAAATAACTATAAGCTGTGTATCATCCAATGACCATGAAATGTGTGAACAGTGATGAAAGAAATAGAATGCCCACAGGTACTTAAAGAAGAATCAGTAATAAAGTATGATTGGTCCTTCATCTTATGCTGGACCAGCATAGCAACCATGTTTGTTTCATCATTTCTCTTCTTTATATCCGCGTGCTGTGTCAGCTCTGACCTGAGGAAGGAAAATGATCTGCCAGGAATGCAGTACATTATGGGTAGTAAGTAGTAACAGGCACCTTGTCAGGTGAAAACTCGCAGCTTCAGTTCTGACTAACAATGCACATTTCTTTCAATCATATCATATTGCCATTTTCACAAATATTATGTTTTCCAAGGCTATGCTCTTTTGAAAGCTACGATAAGCATTATTTTGTTATTTCTATTGAGAGATAACAACACTACATTTTTGCAATATTATTTACAAATCAAAGCATGGTAATTGATTGAAAATTTGTTACCCCGTTATCTGAAAATAATCTTAATAGCCATATTTATTAATAATTATGATACGAAAAACACAATACTTTGCTAAATAGTCTGGTCTCTTCTATATCTTTGTCATGTTTTAGACCCAGGATTGAAAGCTTATCATTAGTTAGTTCTTAATTTCTTCAAACATTCTCTCGCTCAAGTTTTTATATCAAATAGTAAAAACCACACCCAAAATTAAAATAGAAAATAGAAGAAATATAAAAAAAAAAAATTAATAATTATGGCTATATACACTAATAATAACATAATAATGACTAATGTTGTAGAAAATTAAAAAGAGCATTCTTTGGTGGCACTCATCCAATAATTTCCTCATTATCTTCTTTTTACTTAGCATGTACTAAACCTGTAGTTTGTTTTAACCAATTAGGTACTTAGAGACGCATCCATCACTGGCTACGATTGGTCCTTCTTCCTTGTCTGGAGTGGAGTTGGTTTCTCTTTTGTGAGCGCTGTTCTATTCTCAGGAGCAGCCATCTGCCTGCGCAGCGAGAGAATGAAGGAGGAAACTGTCAATATGCAGTATTTAATGCCCGGTACACCTCCTTCCTCCTCTTAATTATTAATTATTACCGAGCGCTATTTGACCAAATTGTTAAATGAATGAATTTAAAATTAAATGAAAATTTATTGATAATTTTGTAAGCCAAATCAAATTATTATAGCAAAACAGAACTGGTTCAGCAAACATGCTATTTAACTTCTTCAATTTATAGATTATAAATTCCTGAAACACCAAAACCCTAGTTGTCTTATAATCTGAAAATCGATATTTTGAATTAAATCAGAGGAAATGAATCCCATAAACCAATGATAAGACAATTTCAGACATCTTTATTTAGTATACCTCTCTGTAAATTTCATGTTGAACTATTCAGGAAAATTAATTTCCAAATTCAAAATCTACATCATCAGGATCCAACTGTTTGCTTATTCCATTTATATGTAACTGTAACACATGTCATTCAGTTCATATCACATTTTCTGTATGTTGTTTTAGTTCTCCATAACCAGTAGTGAAGCTACTATTTTGTAGTATCCTAACCAATTAATATTTTTAAAAAATATTTTTTCTTTATCATAATTTCTACTTCACCATATTAACAATAATGTAACAAGTGAACTACTTGACACATGTTCTCTTTAAATGTTTCAAATGCACAATTATTTTATTTTTTCTGATTCATATTCTTTCACCTCTCATCAAAATGATTTTGCACATACTATATCAGCACTATTTTTATACTTCAAGTTTATTATGCATAATTTCAATCATTTAATTCTTAATTCATTAATTCATTCCACATTAAGATGTGTCTTATAAATAACTCTTCATTGTGCTGTTTATGCACTAACCAATTCAGTGCCAACATTCTGTATGTAAAATTAATATTTTATTTTAATATTAATATATTAAATTAATATTCTATATTTAAATATCAACACTAATTTAGTGCACACTATGTTATACAACTGCTAAAGAAAAAACAGCATTTTACCAACACTCTAGCAAAAGTTATATTATATCATGTGAAAACTAAAGTTGTGTTATTCAACTTTTATTATTCAATTTAAACATTATTTGATTATTTAACATTTTATTTATTTAGTGATTTTTGATAAATTATGAAATTCATTGATTGAAATTTTTAATTCAATTTATTTTACCTCCCCAAGTATTTAATGTAGGGAATGTTACCTCCTCGGAACCTTCCCTTTTGGACATACTGATTTAGAAGCAAGCGCAACTAAGAAAATAATTCCATCCATGAACTAATTAAGAAATTGGTTACAACAAGAATTCATTGAATGATCAATTTTAGTGATTAATAGACCCATTTAAAACTTATTTTCAACACATTTATCTAAAAAAAAAAAAAAGAAGTAATAATTACATAAAATTAAATATCCTGAATTAAAATCTTAAAATGTACAATTGCATACATTAATATTTAAACATGCAATATAAAACTAGCTCCAATAGATTGTTCTTTTCATAATCCTGATTTCATTTAATTTGGAGCTGGTAAACAAAAGATACAGTTTTACTAAAATCTAGTCTTTAGTAATATTTAATGAAAATAAAGTATAGTTGAAGAGATAAAAAAATAAATAAAAATAACCACTATGTGAAATTGTATAGTATATGCATTATATTTTTAAATGTTTCATTTACACACTTGAGGCATAGAATTCCAAAATCAACAAAGTCCAATTTCCATATGACTTTTTTTTTACGTTTTTCTACTAGAATATCTTTTGGTGAAAGGTTTTCTCCCAAACATAGTTAAATCACATTGTTTGTTTATTTTGTTTAACATCACTTTATGCTGCTATGGCTAATCGGACGATGCTACGGTGGGAGTCCTAAATTTTGCCTATCCAGGTATAATTAGGATAGTGATCTTTAACGAGTACCTGACATCGCACAGGCTCGGAACCCCCATTTTACATCCCTTCCGAAGGATGGCATAGCTAAGGATTTTTTACTCCCTTAAAAAAATCCTAAGGTCATCTGTCGGGCTGCGAACCCACGATCTTGGGTTTAGTAGATTGCTATGCTAACCACTACACCACAGGTGACCCCTTAAATCACATTGAAAACAAACATAAAAAAAATAAGGCTTCTTCCTAACCTATATCATTATTTACGAGCTGTAAAAATTTTCAAAAATGGACTTGGCTGGATTTGGAATTCTGCGCATCACTTAAGGCATGGCACTGAAGAGGTTTAATTTAGCTACTAATGAATAATACTGTATATTAAAATTATAATTTTCTAATACTATTTTTTTTTTATCTACAGTGTATCCACAGAAACAGCAATATGCCTACCCACCTGGATATCCACCAGCAGCATATGCTCCAGGACCCCCTTACTACCACGGCTCTCAATACGGACCTTACAATTACTAACTTAGTATATAAGTGTTTTTCTTTAAATTTGTTTTACTTTTTGGAATCTTATTATTTTAGCAACAAACAGCAGAATCTCATTGAATTCTTGAGCTTTTCATTAAAAAAAAAAAGAAAAATTTATAAACCTTTTTAATTCAATTTACAAAAGACTTAAATTATGTGCAATTCGGCTTTTAGCCAGTTAATTTGAGGCAAAAATTTTCCTGAATCAAAAAAATTAATATTTTTCTTAAGAACAATTAAAAATCTATAATGAAAAAAAATACCAAATAAATTTCCTGAAATGACATTTCAGGTCCGATAAAACATTCCAAAGAAGTAATGTCTTTTTAACATGTACAAATTCAAATTATAGTGTGAAAATGTAATTTAAGGACTTCTACATTATGATTAGGGTGAATTGACTCAGTGATTATTAAAATAAAAAAGGAATGTCCTAGTTTGCAACTTAAATTAAAACCGATCCATTCTTGTGCCATGAACTTCTCTTTACCAAACTGGGTTTCAAGCATTGTTTTCATAAGTCTTCGGTTAATTCATCCGAGTCAATATTAAAGTGCTAAATGCGGTTTACATGACAACGAAATGTGCTCACTAATATAGTTAATGACTCTGGCGAGTTGATATATTGTGTGCCTGTACTATAGTAGAGATTATAGATGAAATATATATATTTTAAAGTACATATATACATATAATTAACTTTAAGTGTATACATCAATCAATGTATCCAAATGCAATACAAACATTTTTAATTATTTGCAGTTACCGTATTGAATTTCAATTGTTTGGATTTAGGTTTAAAATAAATTCAAAACAGTTAGTAAAAAATCAATATCGTTAATTGTGTATTGCAAATGGTTGGTTGATTGCTAAAATATTCTTTTATTTTTTCATAAAAGAAATGTATATAGTTTATATTAAGAACATATAAAGTTTTAAGTCAATTACATACTTTATACTCAATTAAATTAATGTTTGAAGTATTTGTTATTTATTTTAAGCAATATCTATTATATGTATTTTTTATAACAACTTTAAGAAATAAATACAAGAGCACCTGCTGATATTATTTTATATGAAGACTTTGTAAATACTGAATTTACGTGGTGCTCTTTATATATTTTAAATAATTGTTCAGCAAGTGTAAATAAATTATTGACTGTCGATTAGTGCTAGAGGCCTGTGATACATTCTCAAGGCATTTTATAGTTAAAAAAATATACACCTTCAGCATTCCAATAAAGTGAATTCAAAGTTAAGTGTAGATAATAAAAGAAGATATTTCTTCACAAAATGCTAAATTTGTTTTTAATATTTTACGGTTCATAATACCACTCAAGATTATTTATCAACAATACTATTACAATAGATCTTCAAATTTATTTTATATTCTATTTTTAAACTTATTCTATAGTCAAAATAAAAATTTTATAAATGTGAAGATATTTAATTTTTATTTGTCCTATCCTAAAAGAGTATCCTGCCCTATCCTTAATTCTTTTACACTGGCAGCATTTCATTTCAGCTTGCAACGCAACCTATATCACACTGTTTCAGGGTGTAACATAGAGAGTGTACATATAAGTGAGGACATTAGAAATCCTCCGAGAATTGAAATTTTACACGAAAACATAAGAACCACACATCTATCTCAAGACAAAACTGACTTACTACTTGACATATGTCATAAATTTAACGACGTATTTTATCTCCCCAATGACACACTAACTCATACCAACACTCTTAAACATCAAATACCGACAACGAATGAAACACCCATTACGTCTAAACTTTATCGTTATCCCCCAAAATTCACGCAGAAGAGGTAAAAAAACCAAATTAATAAATTATTGGAAAACGGTATTATTCAAAATTCGACCTCTCCGTGGTCATCTCCCGTCTGGATAGTCCCAAAAAAATTAGATGCTTCGGGAAAGCAAAATGGAGATTAGTCGTTGACTATAGAAATCTAAATTCCGTAACAACTTCAGATCGGTATCCCATTCCAAACATTGACGACATTTTTGATAAATTAAGCGATGCAAAATATTTTACTACTTTGGATCTCGCCTCCGGTTTCCACCAAATTTTAGTTGATTCAAAAGACATTCCCAAAACAGCATTCACAACACCTCACGGACATTACGAATTCATTAGAATGCCTTTCGGTTTAAAAAACGCTCCCGCAACATTTCAACGGTTAATGAACACGGTACTTCGCGGAACAAATTCATTCGTTTATCTCGACGATATAATCGTATTCGGGAAAAATTTAAAAGACCACAATAAAATCTAACGGAAGTATTCGAAAAATTACGCGTACACAATCTAAAACTCCAACCGGACAAATGTGAATTTATAAAAACTGAAACACAATATCTAGGTCACATTATTTCAGACAAAAGCATTACTCCAAATCCTGATAAAATCGAAGCAATTGTCAATATTAAAACTCCTAAAAATACCAAAGATATCAAATCATTTCTTGGACTCGTTGGCTACTATCGTAAATTTATTCCCCAATTTTCGGAAACAGCTAAACCATTGACTGAATTACTAAGAAAGGACACTATCTTTAATTGGACAGCAAAATGCGAACTTCTTTTCAGAAACTAAAATCTTCACTAACGTCACAGCCAATTTTACAATTTCCAAACTTTGAAAAACCTTTTATTTTAACGACAGACGCTTCAAACACAGCAATCGGTTCTGTACTATCTCAAGGACAAATCGGAAAAGACTTACCAATCGCGTATTACTCTAAAACATTAAACAACGCACGAAAAAAATTACTCTACAACTGAAAAAGAATTATTAGCCATCGTTGAATCAATAAAACACTTTAGACCCTATCTATTCGGTAACAAATTTCTCATCGTAACAGACCATAAACCTCTAACTTGGCTAATGAATTGTAAAGACCCCTCTAGCAGACTCGTCCGTTGGCGTTTAAAATTATTAGAATATGACTACGAAATTCAATATAAAAAAGGAACTTTAAATAAAACGCGGACGCGCTTTCAAGACCCATTTTACAAATTGAAAAATTATCATTCGAAAACTATAAAAATTCCCAAAATAACGAAATACCTGATATTCCGAATAGATTCAACTATAACACATCGAAATTTTGGTCATTCCTACTATCCTGCGATCGTGTCTACCGGGGTGGTTCTTCACCGAAGATTTGCACTGTGCGTGGCGAAAGATCAAGTGCGTAAATTCATTACAGAGATCCGGCATCGTTGACAACATATGTCCCAAATAAAAATAACAAACAAAATTCTATTTGTGCATTTTCATAAAAGATTACGAAGCAAGACACACCCGACGAAGAAAACTGTAGTTGATATTCTCCTCGAACAGTAAAAGTATTTATTAGAAAATCATAAAGACGCGGTCTTGTTAAAACGTTTACTATCTGGCCCATTTGATAGTGCCAAATTCGATCAAATGCTACAGTATTTATTTAGCTACTTACAATTATAAAATCTAATAATAAATATGATCCAGCAATTACAGACGAAAATGAAATATCAAAACTTATTCAAATTATCTTAATTCAATTCTAGCAGGCCACCAACGGCGTAGAACTAACCATCAGGGCTATAAAAAACAAGGAGTATATTATGGTCCCCAACATGAAACAAAAAATAAATGATTGGTATATAAATAGATGCGAAACTTTGCCAAAATTACCCAAAACTAACTATTCACGCAAATAAAAGTCCCATGGTTATAAACGTCCCTCTAAACATTTTTGTGAACAAATAGCTCTGGATATTGTCGGTCCTTTAGCCCGAAAACAGGTCAAATCAAAATAGGTTTTCATTTTATCTCTTCAAGAATGATTTAACTAAATATCGTACAATTCTATCACATCCCAAACACAACGCGGAACTTTGTTGCTATTCATTTTCTAAAATTTTGTTACACAATTCGGTTTCCCTCAAAAATTTTTAACGGGATCAAGGATCAGAAGTGTGTACTTCAAACACAATAAAAAGAAATAAATAAAATGCTCTCCATAAAAACACAAAATAACTAGTCCCTATCACCTCGAAACGAAAACGGCTCATTAGAAAACGTTTCATTTAATTTAAAAGATTATTAAAAAAATGTTATTCAACAAGATACAAACGAGTGGACGAATTTATAAATTTTGCCGCAGTTTTCCTATAACACACATATTTTTTTTTTTCAAAAATCCACACAACTAACACGTACGAACTGGTTTTCGGACAGGAAGCTCGAATTCCTGATAAATTTTATAATCAGCACAAATGTCGGAAAACATACGGAGAACTAAATACACCGAACAGTATCAACCAAATTACAAAAACTTCGCCAAACTGCTAGGGATAACCAATTAAAATCCAAAACAAAGAATAAAAATCATACGATAAAAAACATAATAAAGAATATAACTTTAAAGTCGGAGAAAACAGGTCTTGGTTTTAAATGTGCTAAGTAAAAGACACATAAAAAATTAGATAAAAATTATAAAGGGGACCGTACAAAGTTATTCAAATCCATCAATATAAGACTGGCAACCTTAGAAATTTCAAAAAACAAACTAAAACATACCATTTTAACCTATTAAAACCTTTTGTTGTCAGAACAAAAAAAGAAGAAAGAAAATAACCATGTTTTCCAAAGTTATTAATTTTCCTTATCTTCCTCATTTACATAAATTCTACTAAATCCCAAGACATTACACCAATAAATAAAGCAGCAGGCATATTCTACGTCGAAAATATAAACGCGGCCAAAATTTCAAACAAACACTTTTAATCTTGTTAATTATTTAAACGTTAGCCATATTGAAATCAACTAAAACTTATAAAACTAATACAAAGACAAGACAAACGGCATGTGCATGAAAATTAATAATCGAAAAACGATCGACAAATTGCTGGAAACAAGTTGTAAATTATCTTGAAAACCAAAATAATCAACATAGAACGTGACCTCCAAATTATTCAACATCGCCGAGAAAAACGCGGACTAATTAACGGAATCGGTGACATAATGAAATGCTTTATTTGGCACTCCGGACGCCGACGACGCGGAATTCTACTCAGGTACTCAATAAATTCAATAATATCAGAACCAGAAACAAACTGAGACACTATTACAAGCCCAAATTAAAGTCGTTTTCATCCACTCTATTACACTTTAAACATGTCATTAAACACTTTAAATCAAAACACTTTAACCCTAAATCAAAATATACAAAAATTCAACACATACATGAAACAAACAAAAATAAAACGAATAAACTCTTACACGACAAACTCATAATAGACGAAAACATGATTATACTCATAGGATGACTAACGAACTAGAAACTATTTAAAAGACCAATTTATACAGTATCTCTTTGCTCGTCTACATAACATTTATACCATTTCCAAACCATACGTCCCGAAATTTTTAGTTTAAAGAACTAAGGTTCAATTAAACAAAAATAGCTCATACGCCGCTTGAACCAACAGGTTGACAATACAGATCAGGAGGTAACAAAATGAAGAAAGTTTCATAAACTTTCATGAAAAAGGGAGTGAGTGAATTTACTCCGGGGTTTGGAAATCCCTCACGAGGATTGGGACCGCACTGACAGTTGAAAGGGAACACCAGAGTGCGTCCGTTTACCAATACCTCAAAATAAAACAAAAGGGGAGGTCACCGCACCAAAACAGCCAACCCTTCGCGGTAACCGTCTCTCTCCTCCTCATGGAATCAAGCTCCCCCCTCCACCCATAATAGGACCCGGCGGGTAGGGGGGCTTTAAGTAACACACCTGCTCGGCAACCCTGCAGCTGTGTCACTAAGATCATGAATTTGTAAAGAAATTAAGCGGTGCGCTCACCTCGCAACTCAGTCCCTCCTGCGAAGACAAATTCTACGTTTATTGATTGAAAATTCTAGAACTATTCCTAAAAATTGCGGACATGTAAAAAAGATGTTGTGCTCACTACAGTAAATCTGGCAGCTCCCTTTAGAAAAGAATAAGTTGGTGTATTGTATACCAACCGAAGACGCCCCACTCCACTATAAATTGTCACTCCTCCTCTATGTCCCCAATACAGAAGTAATTTAGCCGCCAGAAAAAAAAAATAAAGGAAAAAGAAAACACCCCCCCGAACATGAGAGAGGCCCAGACTCCCGGAATTTTATAAACTAAACCCAACACTTGTAAAGCTTATACCTTTTTTCCGGCGATCTTAGGTTATAGCCCCGCTACAATACACATAGAAACAGAAGAATTTTACTGAGAACCAACTACCAAGTAAATCAGAAATCATCTCGAATATCAGACTAGGTCAATGTTAGTCCAAGAGATTCATGATCAACAGCCGATACCTTTCTACAATGAAAGGACACTTCTACCTACACACACTTACTAAGAGTCACACCTGCAATGATCTACAGATGTGACGAAAACATCAACTGGACAAACTAGAACGGCAAATTTCTAGTCAAACAACAACTTAACAAACCTTTAACATCATTCAAACATTTCCACATTGGCTCTTAACAACTTTCAGCAATCACTCGAAGAGAAAAATACCTAATTCTTATCTATTATTATTATTAAAATGTTGTAAATTCAATTAGATCAGCTCTTCCAACAACTATTGGCTAATAGTCTTTTTTGATTTCCAGTACATGCAAATCATTTGCCACAAATGTATTCCTTGTGTATCAAAATTTATAACCAGCACCAGGTACACGCAGCCGAAGACACATACGTACGATACTCACCTCAAGAAATTGAAATGCCTACGAGACCTGCACTGCCCCACGCGTTATCAACCATTCCGGAAGAAAAAGAAGAAAAATCTCCCATCGTCAGAAATCTTCGAGGAAGAAAAATTATAATCAACGACCAATAATTTAAACTTATGTAAAACATAATACTAGGTAAACTCAATCTTGCACCCTCATTTATTTTTTTTATATTTCAACAGAAACAGAAGGGACTGATCTAAAGTACTTCTACTGACTCATATCCACAATACCTGTTGGAAAACTCCAGACAGTTTTTAAAAAAAAATAATAAATCAGCTAGAATGGAAGAATGAGAATAGGAAGGGATGCATAATTGTTGCTTGACACCTAACAGAGTGTGCTCCGTTTCAATTCAGGTGCTTGTTTTTGTAACTGGTAAATTGCTAGTCCGTTCATCACTCCATAGTAAGTTCAGCTCCAGTAAAAAAAAAAAAAAATAATAGTCAAAAACTAAATGAATTGGCCTATGATATTTCTGTTTCTATAGAACTCTTATCAGGAACATGTTAACAATAAAACATAGTCACACTTCACCAACCTTTGAACTGAAGCAAAATTGTTAGGTAAAAAGACTTTTCAATATTAAATAATCTTACATTTATTGATGTTCTATCTGATTATTTAAGTTAATTATGAAAATATCTAACTCTTCAAGACTTCCAGTATTCAACTATAATGAGATGTGGTAATGGATGTAATAGAAAAAAAAAACTAGGATCTTACTGAGAAATCAATTACAAAAGTGTGATTGTGGGAGTTGAGATAAAAAATAAATACATATATTCTCCAAAATATTTATTACTGTTAAAAATATTTACAATTTTAAACATTAACATCTAATCACAACCTTCATAAATTATGCATTACAAAGTAGATACTGCATATTGAGCCATCAAGATTACCATTATTAGTGATGAATTAAAACTTCATTAGAATTTATGCAATAATATAAATCACAAGTTCAATTGTCATTTTAGAAAATAAGAAAAAAAAATTTAAAGAGAGAAAGAAACCTTCATAAAAATAATAATATAAGCATGAAAATATTCTGTTTTTAATCAATAACTTTCAGATAATATAATTAAAAATAAATGACATTTATGAAATAGTAGATGCCCCACCAAACGTAAAGGCCCTGAACCCAAGATGGGTGTTAAAAATTAAAAATCAGGACAGCATTCAATTATACAAAGCTAGACTTGTTGTTAAAGGTTGTGGACGAATGCCAGGAAGAGATTATAGGAAAACATTTTCTCCTGTGGCTAAATACTACTCAATCCGATACCTATTGTCCTATGCAGGAAAAATGTTGATCACATGGACGTGGCAACTGCTGATTTACATGGAGAGTTAGAAGAAACAATTTTTTTAAATCCACCAACTGATTGCATTAAAAAATCAGAAGAAGGTAAAATATGGAGATTAAAAAAGCAAATACATGGATTAAAACAAAGTGGCCGCTGTTGGAATAAGAAATTACATGAAAAACTAACTACCATCGGCTTTGTGCAATCAAAGGCTGATCCATGTATCTACATCTTGAGATCAGAAAAAGTATTACTTATAATAGCAGTCTATGTAGATTGCTTACTCATATTTTAGGACGATCCAGAAAATACATCAGAAATCAAAGAAAAGTTAAAGAGTTTCTTTAAAATGAAAGATTTACATGAGGTAAAAAAAATGTTTAGGACAGGAAATAACTAGGGACCAGAAGAATCCCAGACATATTACATCCAATAAGTTCTGGAGAGATTCAACATGAGCCATGCTAAGCCTGTTGTCAGCCCCTTAGAACCAGGAATCGATTTTAATGTCAAAACAAGTCATGAGGATAAGAAACTGAAAAATATTCTCTATCAAGAAGCTGTTGGTAGCTTACTGTAGATTTCCAGGCAGGTTTAAAAACTGTTACTCAAAGAATCACTGGAAAACCTTGAACAGGGAGTTAAGATATGTGAAAGGCACCATAGACTATAAATTAAATTTCTCAAGTGATGGTGATAGTGAATTAATAAGTTTTTGAGATGCTGACTGGGGAAATAAAATAAATGATAGACACTCTGTCTCAGGATTCTGTATCATGATTCAGGGAGGTCCCATTGTTTGGAATAGTAAAAAATAAAAATCTGTAGCCTTATCAAGTTGCGATGTGGAATATATGAGCATATCTTCAAACTTGCAAGAGTTGATTTGGTTACGTACTTTAATTTCCGAAATATATAGTGATGTAAGTGAACTGAATAATTTATTTTGTTATAATAAGGGAGCCTTAAGGTGGGGTTCCGCATGGAGCAGCCAGCCGCAGCTGCTGCGTTCAGGGTGGTTCCACATGTAGCTTCCAGACGCTGCGGCTGGAAGTTCATCATTTCATATTCTTGCTTCAGCGGAGTATATTGAGAAGAAAACTGGTGTTATGATTGTTAATGGAGGAAGAGGAGTTCCATGTTATGAACAGATCAATTGACCCTATGTTTTCCCGAAGAAGAGAAGGTTTTCTCTCTTCGTTGATTGAGCTGCACCTCCAGAACGACGAGGAGAAATTCAGGAAGTTTTTCTGTCTGAACTTCAATCGATTAGATTTTATAATTTCTCTATATCTCTATTTCTCTAATGTACTATCTAGTACATTGTGGGGAGACCAGAAGACAAATCAATACTTGGAAGTCTCCATTGTTGTGAATCCCATGTTTTCCCTTTGGTGATTTCACAATATATAGAAAGACAATTTAGAAAACTCGGAACCACGATTTTATTGTTTTTTCAGATGATGTATAAAGTTCCAGTTTCTTTATTACTGTTGTGTCCAATGAACATTTTATTGACAACCCTGTTTTAGTTAAATAATTTTTAAGTCGATAAAAATCATGGAAGATATAGTATAATTATGTAAGAGATATTTATATATAAATAAATTGTGGTATTTCAACCTAAGCTTGTATCAAATTATTTATAAATGTTTATTTAATATACCAAAACCTGAAAACTGTAATGTATTTTTAAAAACTGTTTTTGAAAAATACCATATATACATATACATATACAGTTTGAAATGGTACAAGAAACTTTGATGAAGTGGGTTTGCATAGCACAGACATGAAGGAGCGCGACTAGTCCCTAAAGCAGTCCAAACGCAGCAGCTCAGCTTCTCAATTTTCTGGTGGCAGCCGCAGCTACCCCTCTTGCAACACTTCTATAAAAACCAACTGAAGCAGTGCCTCACTTCCAGCTGCGGCATCTGGCAGACCCAGCTGCTGCGGCTGGCTGCTCCATGCGGAACCACACCTTTAGAGATATCCAAAAAGAATGTCATCAATGAGAGGTCCAAACATATTGATGTTAGACACAATTTCATAAGACAACATGTGTCAAATAATGATGTTTCTATTATGCATATTCTCTCTGAAGAAAACATTGCTGATTTCCTTACAAAACCACTAAACACTGTTAACCCTTTGGCTGCGGCATGCTCGTACAGTGGGGGGATACAGCGGTGCGGGATAGTCTAGGAACCTGCAGTGCCCCATGTATGACATACTTTTTACACTAACCGTTTCTGTTTTATTTAGCTATTCTACATTTTCAATTCATATTCCCCATCCTCCTTTTTCATCCAGGATGTGGACCGGTAATGGCGGAGTTAAAAACTTTTATTTTAATTTAACAAAAAAAAATTTTTTTTTCAAATGTTAAAACTGTTTTATTTAATTTTTTCTAATATTTTTTTAATGTATGATACATTTCAAAACATGACACTGAACAAAGTGCTGTATTGCATTCCTGGCAGAAGGAGTTAACCTGTTTTCTCAAATTTTTTCCAGGACAAACACAGCATTTCCTACGTTTCTCCAACAATTTTGGAAAATGTCTTCCTATAAGCCATAGCAGGGCGTCCTCCGATGATCTTCCACCACTTTTTCTGCTTTCTTCTCCAAATTTTTCAACTATCTCCCTTATTAACTCTAAATGAAATTTTGAAAAAGAATTTTTTTTAATAATTCATTAGAACAAACAAAAGCTATTGTACAATGCCATGTCAACCAAATAAAAAAAATAGTTTTTAATACCATTTGGCTGATTTTCTTATGGAGCCTATTGAAGAGAGCATCATATCACTCTTGTCTACAGTCCCCATAGATTTTGTGTAACCATTATACCTATAAAAATAAATTTTAGGCTCTGATATGTTTTAACCTGGGAACATTACCCGCCCTCCTCCTTGGACGAACATAAGCCCAAGTGCTCACTTGGGGAAGTAGGGGAAGCGTAGGAGACTTGGTCTCCAGACAGTGAACATTCCAGGACTCTGGGGCTTAGCCCAAAAAATGGTACTATGGGGGTGAGACCTAGCCAGTCTCATCGTTGGGTGGTGGTATAGCCGGTCACAGACGAAGTGGTCATGATTAGAAGACTGGGAGAGAAGCGAACCAGATTTCTGGTGGTGACTCAACTAGCAGGAAGCAAGATGGATGGTATCCTTTTCCAAGAGGTAGTTGATGAGATGTAAGTGTGGGTGCATCTGCGCTGGCATGCACCAACTATGTGGTGACCTTAGGTCCTTGGGGTGGAAGGGAGGGGAGGTTAAAAGGCTGTGTGTTCCTTCCATCACTTATGGAACTATTTTTACTCACATAATCACTGATATGTTTTCACCAAATTGGTGAAAACATTGAACAGCTCACTGTTTTTTTTTTTTTTTTTCGATGATGGTTCCTCTTCCTCTGACGCATCCTCTGAAGACGATTCTCTTCTGTTTGATGTTTCACAGATGGCAATAGAAATAGAACTATAATATGAGTTAGTAGCAGTCTGGCATCTAACCAGCCAGACTCATATAGTAGTCAGTAGCACGCTGGGCACTGCAACCAACGAACTCATATAGTGGTCAGTAGCAGCCAAAGGGTTAAACAGAAAAATGTGTAAATAAGATGGGACTCTAATTTTGTTTCATATAATTTATCCTGTATAATAATCAATTATGTATTTAGAATTATAGGGGTTTGTTTAAATAATAATCTAAACATGTTTCATGTTATCTCCATGTAAATATATCAATGATATAGGCACCATATTATAAGCCTTTGTTTAGATGGCATCTCTCCGCCAGTTTATCTGTTTGTACTCAGCGTGCTTGAGATGCTTGAGCTCTCCAATAAACCTTGATCACTCTCCTCTATCATGCCTTTGTTGTTCACCCCAACACTTGATGACAAATAAGAGATGACTACACACTATTAAATTAGCAACATAATAGTCAATCTTTCGTTTGAACTCCTTTAAAATCTTGAGCCAGAATGAAGACTTCAGAAGAATCAGATCGGCTAGCAGGTGGCTTCACCCTTTTTACAGAAGAATAAAATCTCTTCAAGTCAGCTTCAACATTCGGCAATCTTCCTCCATCCCACAGCTTTAAAAGCATTGAACCACTCATTCTGTTGACTTTTAAGGCAAATCTAAAATCAGAATTAATAAAAATAATAAGACAGTACAGCCCCAAGAATAATCATTAATTATGTTCAACATAAGATAACATCAGGTATTTAATTTAAATACTTTTTACTACACAAACAGCACAAACAGGTGTAAAGAAAACAATTAATTTACAATATTATATAATACTTTTGAAGAAATCAAAATTTGTTATCATACAGAAAGAAAAAAAAAAAAATTATGCTGTTTAAAAAAATAAACCAAATTAATAGTTATAAAAATTGAGTGAAAATTATGATCATCTATTCCGTATTCAGTGAACCTGATTTATTTAATTAACATCTAATTCAGATATTAAAAAAATTCTAACCTTATAAACTCGTAAGCTAATAAAACTATAGCATCGTGGTCCATTGTCTTTACTCCAGTAGCATTTGGAGCCATATCACTCAACACAACATCAACTTCTCTTTCTTCAAGTACACTAAGCAGCTTTTGATGTGATGACTTTTCCTTGAAATCACAGCCACCCAACAAGACAGCACCTTCTATGGGAAATATTTGGAGTCTATCAATCCCAACAACAAATCCTTGCTTTGCATGTTTATCTGAAAAGTAATATTTCAAAGCCAGTTTTAATTTTTTTTAGTACCAGACTAGTGATTTAGAAACCAGGAGTTGATAAATGATTTATAAATGAACTTATTTATAAATAAAATACTATGTATAACCATACTATAATATTATAAAATACCAATAATGTAGCAATTCAATGCATCTGTTTTCCTTCATAAAATAACTATACACAACCGGGTTTAGAATTAAAATATGGAATCACACATGTACTGAGCACTGACTTATTAAGAATAGTTTATAAAATTATTTAAAATATAATTTTTGATTCCAAAACCCAAAAAGCCACCTGAGCTCCCATCCTCATACCGTCCTATTTCCCTTTTGCCAATCATGGGTAAAATCCTTGAAAAACTAATCTTAAAACGCTTGTATCCTATCCTAGATTCCCACCACGTCATCCCTGATCACCAGTTTGGATTCCGAACATCCCACTCCACGATCCAGCAATGTCATCGTGGTGTGGTGGATGTTGTCTCCTCCGCATTGGAGCGCGGAATGTACTGCATGGGAGCCTTTCTCGACGTGGAACAGGCTTTTGACCGAGTCTGGCACCCAGGACTACTTTACAAGCTCCGCAAATTCCTTCCTTCAACGTATTTTCTAATTATCCGTTCATATCTAAGTGATAGAACTTTCCAAGTAAACCATAAATTTTCCTATTCTCCCCTCTTTAACCAATCTGCCGGTGTTCCTCAAGGTAGTATCCTAGGCCCCATCCTCTACACGGTGTATACAGCTGACATCCCAACTCATCCTACCACTGTCCTTACCACTTATGCTGATGACACATGTGTATTATCAGTAAATAATGATCCCTTCATTGCCTCCCAAACACTCCAATCCCATATCCTAAACATTCAAGAATGGTGTCAAAAATGGAGAATCAAAATAAACCCAAACAAATCTCACCAAATAACCTTTACTCTTCGTCGTAAACCAATGACTTCCTGTCCAACAGTATCCTTCAATAATATTCCACTAATCCCTGTCGAACAGATCCCCTACCTAGGACTCCACTTGGACAAACGTCTTACTTGGAATCCACATACAAGACTAAAACGACAAGAAACTGCTTGTCGTTACAGACTACTTCAACATTTACTAGACAAACGATCAAACCTCCCAATTCATTACAAAAGACTTATTTACATGACTGTTATTAGACCTATTTGGACGTACGGAGTTGAGCTTTGGGGCTCTACTAAACCATCCAATTCATCTCGCATCCAATCCTTACAATCCAAAATCCTTCAAAAAATCCTAAATGCCCCTTACTTTGTCACCAATAAGCTTATCCATAAAGACCTTAATGTTCCATATGTTGCTGAGTTAGCTCAAACCAGATACCTATCCTTCCATAGTAAGCTCCATAACCACTCCAATCCACTAGTCTCCCAACTTGCTTCCTCCTCCATCCCTGATAATCCTCCGAGGCGTCTAAAAAGAAGATGGCCTAGAGACCTTTTAGAGTAGATTTTATTGAAGTGCTACTAGTGAGTAGTTCTTCACAAGTTATTTACATGCCATTGTATTCACTGTCAACACATTTACTTGTTGTATATTATTCTGTACAGTTGTAAATATCAATAAATGGAAAAAAAAAAAAAAAAAAAAAAAAAAAAAAAAAAAATATATAATTTTTAAAAGTACATTTAACGAGCTCAAATGAACTGTCACCTGTTAATGAAGCATTTGTTTTGTCAACAGCTACTTGAGTCCAACCACCAGGAGCAGCCCCACAATCAACCACACACTGGCCTGGGCACAGTATTTTATGTTTTGCATCAATTTCTAATAGTTTAAATGCACTCCTGCTTCTACAGAAACATGTTGATAAAATAAAATTAACATTTATTCAGAATGATTGCTAACGTAAAATGCCATTTCATAACCCTTAGCTGTATACATACAATAAATAAAATTACCTATATCATAAAAAGTAATCAGTGCCAATATATTAAATGACATCATAAAAACTTTCTGCACAATCAGTATTTGTCTATAGTCTATTTTTAGCCAAGATTAAAGCATTGGCAAGAAAAATGGTCATATAGATTATTATTGATTATTTTTTTGTTAAACGCAATTATAAAATTTAAATCACAGTAAATAAATAAATTAATTACCTATAATTTTTTATTTTAGCATTTTCAACATAAGGATCTTTAAGCTGTCTAATTAACCACTCCTGAGAACTTTTACTTTTTCCTTT
The DNA here is from genome assembly GCA_003667255.2 of Euschistus heros. Classification (NCBI taxonomy): domain Eukaryota; kingdom Metazoa; phylum Arthropoda; class Insecta; order Hemiptera; family Pentatomidae; genus Euschistus; species Euschistus heros. The sequence continues at coordinate 2,759,617 of RCWM02000121.1, forward strand.
CAAGTTAGTCGGGATTTTTTTTTGAAAGTATGGAACTAGTATATAATGTGCGAATCTGTTTAAACATTACAGATGCCAAAAAAGAAAATAACCTAGCTACAGTTTAAAACGTTATAAGTTATAACCTTTTAAACTCAGGCAGCACGGTTCAACAAGTAGAATACAGATTACAAAGAGCTAAGACAGTACAATAAAGAACTTAGAAGAAGAAACAATGTTATCCCGCTACTCATCTAAAAGAATGTTTTATACTTAATTCAAATTAAATACATATATAATATGCAATTTAAAATATTAAAAATAGTAGTAGACGAATCGTTAGTAAGAGATTCGGATCGGCGACACCAACAAACTGGCTTGACCTGCGCTACACCAACCAGTTCGATCCTTAAGGTGCATTCACACTACGCTGACGTGACGTTTTGAGACGTCAGTTGACGTGTTACGAAAAAATATAAACTATTATTTAGAATGGAAGTGCTCACACTACGCTGATGTGTTGTGTTGTGTCGCTACACACTCTCTGACCCGTCAGCACCAAATATAAATTCCCATATCTCATCAGTAGGCATCAGCCCCTCAGCAATGAACATTGAGGATCAGCTCATCGAGCATGTGAAGAAATATCCATTTCTTTTTGACCCGTTTGAAAAAAAGTATAGGAATAAAAAAACACGAAACGAGGCATGGGAGGAAATAGGAGGAATGTTGGAAATATCAGGTAATAATTACATTTATTTACTAATTTATTGCAAAGGTGACTGTTTTATTTATTTGACAATGTTTTAAACACTTTAAAAGCACGTTTGTTAATTTAGTGATTCTTTAGAATTGCCATAGCATCAAATTTGGTTTCTTTAACCAATGGTAGCAACAATTGGTTATTTATCTTGTAAAATGTAAAAAATGACGAAGGAGTGATCCAACAAATTAAAATTAATTTATACATCTATAATTGTGGAAATTGCAATTGAATCAATTATTATAACCATGAGAACATTGACAAAGACCTTCAATGGGTTATTGAAGTCTATTGGGGCGATCAATAGAACCAGTAGACAGTTCTAAATCCTGTAGAAACTTAATCAGAGCTAAAATTCAATCAAAATTTAATCATTACTATTTGAAAACTAATTTCCAGGAATCAATCACCAAATCTAATAATAATTAAATCTCAATCATCATTAGTTCACTAAAAAATCGAAAGAAAGATTTAATGATTAATATTTATGTGATTGATTTTCGGAAATTAGTTGTCAAATAGCTATGATTAAATTTGAATCAAACTTTAGCTGTTTGAATTATGCCCAATTCTGCCGGTAGGGACAAAAGTGTGCTAATATATTGTGAAATTAAAATTTGAATCGGTCTACAACTATTTATAGGGTGCACCCATATTCTCCTTGAGTTGTGGCTATAAAAGCTGCTATCACAGCAATATACTCTTCCTCTTCATCTAAAGCATCTAAAATTCTCATATCTATTCCGCAACTATGTGCACCTTGTGAAAAACAAAAACTGGCATGAATTCATCACGACACGTCAGAACAGTGTGCACACAATGGCTGACGCTGACGTGTTAACACGAGCCGTAGAGCGCGTGTCAACACGTCACGTCAGCGTAGTGTGAATGCACCTTTACGCTTCACTCCATGTTTACATTTTTCAATAGTTCATTCCTATAACCTCACATGTAAGCAATCACTTCTACAGTCTCAACTTGGATTGTGTTGTTTAGTTTGTTATATTGATATTTAGACTTCTTAAATGTAAATAAGTGAAACAGAAGTTAACAAAATGAGTTTGATAAAGGATTAAGTGTTTTATGAATTTATGTTTTCTTATTTCATCTTATCTTATGTGTAAAAGTGTTACAAAACTTAAGAAGATTAATTTGTACATGGATTTGGTGTTTTACATATTTATATTTGTTCTATCAATTTAAGTGATAAAATTTACAACTTGTAAAAGTGTTATAAAACTTAACGAGATTTATTTGTACATGGATTTGGTGTTTTATATATTTTTATTTGTTGTTTCAATTTCAGTATACATATTTTTTGAATGGATTCTTTGTCATCCATATTACTTTTTGTGCTAAAGTGAGACGGATTGTATAATTAATTCAATTAAACATATCAGTTTATAAATAAATGTGAGAAAGTTTATCACAGGTTTTTTATGTTTTCTTATTTCCACTTCCCTTGAGAAAATATAGCAGAAATTAACATCATCACTTTCAACTAGGATTCTGTCTTGTATTATATCATGGCTTTTAACATGGAGAACTGACAATGTGAAAATAATCACAGATTAAAGGTAAATGACACATTACTATATAATTGTAGAACTATTGGAATAATGTTATAGATTAATGTGTTTTTAAAAAAAAATTAGAAGCCTGATGATGGAACATGGTCTCCGAAACTTCTAGCTACAAATGTTAAATAAATAGGAGTTATGCCAAATAAATACATACTTCTGGATTTAAAGGATTCTGTCTTTTTTATATTTATAATTTGTTATTTTCACTTCTCTGACAGAAAGTTCATCAGAAATTAACTTTACTGGTGGTTCAGTAGTATATTAATTGTTGATTAAATTAATATTAATTCAAAATTGAATTAGTGTCTTATATTTCGATATTTCCTTATTTCCACTTTAATATTTCCTTATTTCTCATTTTAATATTAGAAGGTAAACAGAAGTTAATATTACTTTGAACAGGGATTTAGAGTTTCTCAGTAAATGTAGGAGAATAACCTTCCCCCTCTAAAAGCAGCGACTAGAACATCGAAATAAATCGGAACAAGGTAAGAATCGATAAAAGGTATTCTGAGCGCGTTTAGGGGTTGGTGTTGCCGATCCGAACAATTACTAAAAAATTAAATAAAAACGCCATGGAAAAATAAAAGAAGTGGCGAAAAATAGCAACGACTACTTTTCTTGTAATGATTTCGTCTATGCATAGTAACAGATTCACTTTTCACTCTAGTAAGGGACTATCTATCTCGAATCTTTGGTATCCATCATTCCATTCTCTGTTAAGAACGGTTGTTGTTTTGGGGATAAAAAAAAAAAAGTTTCTGGCTGGGAACAGGGCTCATCTATATGAGTTAGAAATTCAGGATCTTATTAAAACCACAGACAAATAATTTTTGAGCCTTTAGTAATGGTTTCGTCAATAGAAAATAAATGATTAAGCAGGCCTATGCCCAGGTATTATGAGTTTGTATTGATGCCACTATTTACATACAAAGCATAAAGGATAGATCCTAAATGTAAACTGAGAATGGTTGAAGGCAGAACAAAACTAGACAGGATTAGAAACACTTTAATAAGATCCAGTCTCAGTATTAACTCCATACAAAACATAAAAAAGGAACACCAACTAAGGTAGTATGACTATCTCTATAGAATGCCTAACCACCACCTTCCTGTAAAAGCTTATGAGGCCAAGGTGGAAGGTAGATGGCCAGGAGGGAAGCTCAGAATAACATAGGAAAAGAAAATACAGGTTTCAATCAATATAGGTTTAAGTCTTTCATATGAGGAATCTTAACTGGCAGGAGAGAAAATTGGGGGAAGAACAGCATAACATGGAGGCAGCTCTTTAAACAGAAACTCAACGCCACTATGCGGTCAATAGGTATCCACTACTTCATTGTTTACATTGAGTGAACTCACAAGATATGGGGACTTTCTTGATACATTTCATAGTCATGGAAACTTCATTGATCCTTTATGCCCTGTTGGTGGTGTTGTGGATATTGCTTACGGAACTGAACTTTATGTACTCACAAAGGATGATTTCCTTGAGATAGTCACTGATGAGAACCACCTTCAGTATGAACATTTATTGTTTTTTAAAAAAAAATACTGTTGGTGCAGCCTTGAATAGTCTTGAACTAGAAGACAAGATTCTGGAAGACAACAATCAGGAGAGGTGAACAAGCATACAGTGTCATATTTATATGTGTGGGGAAATAGATAAAAAATGGGAGTGGACAAGTGGTTCAGGTCCATGTGCCTGGCTCATTTCATAGGCAAATGTCGTTTTTCTTTTAAGTATAATTTCTCCTCCTTATTTATTTTGTCAAATTTGTTCAAAAATAGAAAGTTCTCCAGAATAGATATTTAATGAGATTGGGTGTAGTTCCGTAGACGCCCCCATTTTCAAATGCCTATTTCTTCCATGTCACTCCACCAAAACATAAATACAATTAGTGCTATTTAATCTACATTTAACCAATTTTCATTTAATATTAAACTCTTTGAAGTTTTTTAAATTATCGTGTAGAAAACATTATGTTAAAAAAGTTGGTGGCGTCTGCGGAACTATTTACCATGGGGAAAAGTTCCGTAGACGCCCCCAGGGAAACAATATTATTTACAAGTTCGGGTGGTAAAAAAAAATCTGTACCTTAAAAAAAAAATCATTATTATTTACAAGTTTGGATTATACACATATACAATTAAATCTAATAATTCATCGAATACATCTTTATTAGGATCTCTAACAGTTCGTCTCCAAAGATATTCACACTAGTGTGAATATAACTTTTGGGAATGATTTCCGCCCACATGTATTCCTCGCTTGACTGATCTCCATGCTGATTCAATATTTTGAGTGTGGGATAATGTATTAGGATCTATAAAATGTAAGCTATGGTTCACTGTCTGGCGGGTGTGTCCCAAATTTGCAAGCTCTGTGTAGCTTCTCCATTTATCTGTTATTATAGTGTTTCCCGGTTTGACATTTTTTATAATCAGAGGTAGTAGAGTTGCAGCGTCACGCTTATTGTGGGGGCAAATTTCTATCCGGAACTTCTTTTGCCCATCCCGTTCTATCATCCCCATAATCCAACTCACGTCCACAATTCTTCCTTAATTATATTTTCTTTTACCTATTTTAGTTTCATCTATTTTGACTATAATTCCAGGCCCACTTATCATGTCATTTTGTTGTTCGGCCCACCCAATACACAATTCTTGGAAATAAGATAATCAGTCAGAAATGGTTTCTCTTGAAGTGGAAATAAGATAATCAGTCAGAAATAGTTTCTCTTGAAGTGGAATATCCGTCAAAAGAGGTCTCATGCTGAATGATTAGTTATATTATGAGAAAACAAATAGGCCATTATTAAAACCTTGTTGTAAGGCCACTCATGTTGTCCGAAAAACGAGTTTTTAAAGATGGTGATAGATTTATCATGAGGGTACTCACCTCTTTTGCGGCATCTATATTCCCGACATCCTGTTCTGATTCTTAAATGCATTCTTTCATTGCATTCGGGACAGTGCGGAAAATTCATAATAAGTCCTTCTTTCGTAGCCAGACATGAGTGGATTCCTCATCTTCTAATAATTTAAATAGTTCCTTTAAATACATAATGCCACTGTGATATTGTAACAACACAACAGGGGTTTTTAACTACGTTTATTCACAAATAAAAATTAACAAGATAACTATTTACTGCACTATAAACAAAACAAAAAAACCTTATATTGTTATTGTATTATCACCTAGCAACCAGTAAAAACTTCTCATTAACGGGGGTAATTCACCTTATAACGTTACAACATTAAGAGTTACAATGATTATTTTCACTCAAAGGATTATTTTGTTGATATAGCAGGTTTGAGATTAGACATTATGTCAGTGAAGCAATAAACAACAAACAAAGATGTATTTGAATTGTAGTTGTAACCTATGATAATATTTTAACATCATTTTACATAATATTTTAACATCATTTTACGTAGGAAAGGGCTGGGGGCCTCTACTGAACTTTTTCCCTTGGTAAATAGTTCCGCAGACGCTCCCAACTTTTTTAAATTAATATTTTCAAGATAATAATTGTATACACTTTAAATAATTAAGTATTAGAAGAAAATTGGTTAAATGTAGATTAAATAGCACTAATTGTATTTATGTTTTGGTGGAATGACATGGAAGAAATAGGCATTTGATAAAAATAATTTTTAGAAAAAAAACAAAACCGACTTCCAAGATTAAACCTACATAAACAAACTTGAACTAAAAAATAAAAAAATAATATTTTAATTGCTTCGAAACAAAAACCATTAAATGACAATCAACAAAATTATCGACACTTATATACCTATTCACAATTTATGATGAGTTATTTTTAGAGTCGGTGCCAGCCAAGAAGGGCAGTTAAATTTTGCCTTAGGAATAAACTTTCACAGACAGTGGTGTGGCGGTGATGAAACAGTGGGAGCATCTTTACGATTACCATTTCTTTTCAAATTCTGTTTTTTTGGTTGGCACCGACTCCAAAAATAACTGATCATAAATTGTGAATAGGTATATAAGTGTCGATAATTTTGTTGATTGTCATTTAATGGTTTTTGTTTCGAAGCAATTAAAATATTATTTTTTATTTTTTAGTTCAAGTTTGTTTATGTAGGTTTAATCTTGGAAGTCGGATTTGTTTTTTTTCTAAAAATTATTTTTATTTTTTACTTTTTAGTGGTGAGTGTATTTTTGTTTATATAGTCAATTCTCGATCTTCAAGTTACCCTGAAAAATAGCTCGACTTACTGAACAATTATCGAGGCTATCATTCTACTTATCTGCATGTAAATGGGAAAATTGAACACAAAATTGTAGTTGAAATCATTACGTACATTTTCATTAATGGGAATGTTGTTTGTACATACATATAAAATCATTGATACAGAAAATTAAATAACTGGTACATATTTATCATATAACTTTTAACTGAATTGCGCTTTTTTTTTTTTTGAGGATGTCTAAAAGTAGACTTGCCGCCTTCCACCAGTGGCGATCTTTTCTTTATTCTTTAGGACGGTTGACAGAGAACTACGGAATTCTTGCTGCGGAATTCGGAATTCACTAGCAACAAATGCCCAACTTCTTTCTCCTTTCTGCACTTAGAAAATCAATTTTAACTTTTCGTTAATTGAAAGAATTTTCAATAGCCACTGTAAAACCACTCGTGTGAATAACTAATAATAAGTGACTGATGTAACTATGAACTGAAAAGACAAACAATGACAGAAAACAGGAAAACAAATTACACATGAAATTCTTTAAATTTGAGTTCGAGTTATAGAGGCGATGACTTCTAATAGTTCGTTTCATAGAGGTGGTCCTAGAAGTTCTCTCTTTTGAACCATATTTTCCGTTTTACTTATTTTCGACACAATTTTTCACGTTCTTTGTTTGAAATCGTCTCATTGAGGTGAACTTTAGGTGTAATGTACTTCCGACCGCAGATTTGTTCGACTTATTGAAGAATTTAGCTTATCGAAGTACAACACATCGAGAGTTGACTGTATATGTAAATTATTTTTGTTAATAATTTAGATTTATTTCCTATGGAGATTTTAGATAATCATAATCATAAATATGTTTTAAAGGTAAGGTTATATAACAGTGATTTTAATTAACTGGTTTTTTGATTTTTCTTTAAAAGTGCTCCGTTGATTTCAAAATATTTTTTATGGGACCACCTCTGAAGTATGCCCTATGGGTCTAAAAAAGAATCATCAAAATTGATTAAGAATTGACGGAGGTTCTCAACTCATCTTATTTTTTTTTTTTTTTTTAATGTTACGCGATTACTCCGTCACTTCTGAATCAATTTTGATGATTCTTTTTTTGATCGGTAGGGCATACGTCAGAGGTGGTCCCATAAAAACTATTTTGAAATTAACGCAGCACTTTTTAAGAAAAATCTAAAAAACAGTTAATAAAATCACTTTTTAACTGTTTTTTTTTTTTTTTTTTTTATTTTTCTTACAAAGTGCTGCGTTGATTTCAAAATATTTTTTATGGGACCACCTCTGAAGTATGCCCTACTGATCTAAAAAGAATCATCAAAATTGATTCAGAATTGACGGAGTAATCGCGTAACATACACACACAAAAAAAAAAAAAAAAAAATACAGACGAGTTGAGAATCTCCTCTTTTTTGAAGTCGGTTGAAAAATGGGGGCAGCTGCGGAACTACACCCACGAGATTATATTTTAACATATTATTTAAATTTGAATTTTAAATAGCTCAAACTCAACACAGCCTGAATATAGAAAATAATAATGAAGAATATCAGAAATGTGATCTAATGCCCTTTAGGTTCATTGATTTAGTATTATTGCATTTAAAGGCATTTTGTTAACTGTTAGCTTTCTGGTGCTAATATATATATTTATTAACAGTAAATATATTCAAGGAGGAATCAATGGAATTGTTTATTGTATAATTAGATGAAAATTAGGATATTTTTCCCTTTTACATAAAATCATGAAACATTAATTTATGTTGATTTTTATTATGCAATTAGGTTTTATTTAGTTTAAATAAATTATATCATACTATCAATAATTTTATAGTCTTATTAATAAAAAAGTGGTCAAAGGTTGGTGGGGTTGGCATCCAACCTTCGGGTTAAATAAGCCTTTATTTATTTATTTATTAATAAAAAAAGAAATTTTACATTTAACAAAAAAAAAAAAAAAAAAAAAAATGAGTGAGTTTTAAGGAGATATGACACAAATTTGATTGCAATTTACCATATACATAATTTTATTAGCATAAATAAGTCTTATTTTATTATTTTTTATAATTAGAAGTTATCTTGATAATTTCCATAATAGTTTTTAATGTCCTTTAGAGTGGGCACAGCTGAGATTCAGAAATTATCAATTGATTTTCAGTCCTTTAAAATAAATTTTCTGTAAAAAAAAATTTTAATGGTTAAGTAAGGAATGGTTGAAAGAATTCATTAAACAATATTAAGTGTTAATTTTAATCTTTTGATATATTTAGTATAGTTCTTTCAAAATCTCTTCTTCTTCTTCTATATCTTCCTTTTATGTGCCATTTCTAGCGTGGAGGAGCCTCAATAAACTGTAGCTATTCACTCCGGTCCCTTCTTCATCTGCTGGAGCATTTTTCCTCTTTTTCCTCCAATCCTCTGGATGTTCTCTTGGTAGGAAATTCTGGGCCATCCTCGCAGTCTTTTCCCAATAGGTCGAGCTTCCAGGACTTTCTTTGGCTCTCTTTCATCCTCCATACGACACAAATGGCCAAACCACTTGAGCTGTCGGGATTCGATTGTATTCCTTAGTTCTGTCACCTCGAATTGTTCTCTTATTTGTTCATTCCTGATGCAATCCCTTCTTGTCTAACCTCATTTCTGCTGCAGTAATGCGGCAGGTTTGTTTATTACCCAGCTTTTGCTTCCATATGTAAGGGTAGGGAGATAGACTGATTTATATATATGCCTATTTTTGTTTCTACACCTACTTCTCGGTGACCGATTATGCTATTGCAAACCTGGTAATAGACTTGGTTAGCTTTGGTTATCCAATGAGATATCTCTGGGTCAATCTTACCAGAGGAGCTTATTACAGTCCCTAAGTAGGTAAACTGTGGCACAACTTCTAATGTCTCCCCATTGCAAATTAGTTGGACTTCTTCTGGCTCCTCTTGGGACAGAACTATAATCTTGCTCTTAGAGGTGTTTATGGCCATTCCTTTACAGAGTAGTCCGCGTACAAAAGACTCTGTAAAAGGATGGTTCTTAAATTCCATTTTCAAAATATCGACAGTTTGAAATACTTTATAACATTCTGTTAAACTATTATGGAGAGAAAATAAAAAAAATTTATGAAACCATTTTAAATTTAATTTATTAAATCATATCTGCTTTGTATAAACAAGAATCTATCTTGAGATATTATATTTGCAATTTCTCTTATTTGAAAGGATTTTTCTTCGCTTTTCGAAGTTTCCTTCAACCAAACTCCTCCCTCAGCCAGTTCCTCCATTCCTCTCTATCCATCGCTTCTTCTTCTGTTAATCCTCGGCCAGCCATACTTTCAGCCACAACATCTCTCCACCTGATGCGAGGCCTACCCCTCCCCCCCCCCCTCTGCTTCCCATTCATAAGCAATTTTGGGGATTCTTCTATTCTCCATTCTTTTAATATGGCTGAACTATCTCAGTCTCCTTCCCTCCATTTCCTCCAGAATATTCCTCTTAACTTCCATTCTTTCTCTTATGATTTCATTCCGGATTTGTTGAATTCTTGAGATTCTTGCTGATCTCCTCCAAAAAATCCTTCTGAACAGCCAGAAATCTTTTGCCTTGCAATTTTTCTAGAGGCCATGTTTCTGAACTGTATAGCATTATGCTTTCTACCAGGGCCTTATATATTATTTTTTTGACATTGGTACATATGTTGGCACTCCAGAGGACTGAATTTAACATTCCGATAGCTTTCCGTCCATCTGTTATTATTTTTTTCCCTTCTTCTGTCGATTTGCAATTTAATAGTAATAATTTAATTAAAGGAAAGAAATTGAAAAAAATGTACATCCAAATTAATTGGGGTTATTAAAGCATATTAAAATTAACAATATTACAATTACAATTAGGTTTACACATTTCCTATGAAGCAAAAACATATCAGAAGTGATATAGTAATCATTGATATTCCTTCTATCACATGAGTGATATAGGTTATTGTTTATTGGTGGATGGGGTATCAAATCAAACCATTGATTCAGATTGCCAACGATCATTCATATTAAGAAGTACTGCTTCGGAAATGGATTACGAAGCAACAGGAGAACAGGTATTAGTTCATTCTCTTTTTGGGGGCGGTAGTACTCAGCAGTTTAAGCATATGGTTTATAAGATATATTTACAAAATTTGGAAGGTAACTATAGGTGTAATTTTTATGTTTTATTAAAGTAAAAATATTACACTTATAACTGAAGGGCCTTGGATGGATGAATTAGCTGGAGTAAAATTGTCTGATGTCTACGAAAATAATAAACCTAATGAAATACTGATTGGAGCAGACATTGCTGGAAAAATTCTCACAGGGAAAAGACTGATTTTAGAATGTGGACTAGCAGCCATTGAAACAGATTTAGGTTGGACTCTAATGGGCAAATTTCCACAAGTTGTTTGCAAAGTGAATGCAAGGTATTTCCATTTTATCAATGTTTGTTAAAGAAGTAGATGTATCTCAGCTATGGGCATCAGATGGAAAAGGAATAATGGATTCCGCTGAAAGTAAATCAAAGGTCAATGGTATCATGTACCAGGGAGTGTTAACCCAGCAGACCTTCCTTCTCATGGGTGTTCAGCGAGACTGTTGGTAAACGAAGAATTGGGAAGGTCCAGACAGGCTCAAAAGGGGTCCCTTTGAATGGCCATCCACAATACCTCAGTTTGATAAAAATATCATTGAAACAAGGAGGAAAACTTTAGTTGCATCTATGTTTGGTCATAGATATGATACTAATTGGTACTACAGAGACCTTGCCAGGTATGAAATACTATCGTTTCTATATTTTTTTGGATTTACAGGTTTTATGAAAATAGCCTCAAGCATGACACAAATGGGAGGATGTTGACAAATAAGTTAATTCACCAGAGATTATTAAAGCAGGGAATAAACTACTTGTGTTGTTTCAACTAGACTGTTAAACAGATGAGAAAGGTAAACAAATTGATGACTTATATCCTTTTATAGATCGAGATGGTATCATTAGAACTAAATCTAAAAAAATGTCAAAAGATTTTCGAAATCCAATAATTTTGTTTGGTAATCACCCAGTGGTGCAAAGATTGGTTATAGAAGCTCATCAAGAATACCATTTAGGAGTTCAAGCGTTATTAGTATCACTTAGGGAAAGATTTTGGATCATTGGTGGACAAAAACTGATTAGGTCAGTGGGACATAATGCGTTACATGTAGAAAACAAACAGCTAAGAGGCCTGAAGCAGAAGCATCAATGTTACCAATAGACCGAGTGAAGGACGTAGCAGTTTTTGAGGTCACGGGTGTTGATTTTGCCGGTCCATTGTATCTCAAACCGAAGAAGAAAATTTGGATTTGCGTTTTCATTTATGCGGTATACCGAGCCATTCATTAGGAGTTCCTAACAGCAATGACAACAGAATCCTTCTTGTAAACCCTTGGAAGAGGACGTTCAAGAGTCATTTATATTGAGAACAGTACAAACTTTGTTGGTGCTGAGAAGGCCGATAAAACCCTCAATGTTTATCCAAGATATCAAGGAAATAGGAGTACCAGACCTAGGCAAGTTAGATAAGTATGACCTGAAAAGCAGATCAGTGTATTGCCGGAAATTGAAGGAGGATCTTCGTTCAGAGTATCTCGGTCATCTGAAGCACAGAATCAAAGGAATCAGTTGAGGAATACAAGAAGCTGAAATAGTTTTGGTTGGCAGTGGCGATAAAAGGAGACTTGACTGGCCCATGGCAAGAGTCATTCAGCTACTACCCAGAGATGACGGAAAAGTGAAACTAGTCAAGTTAAAGATGAAACGAGGGGAGATTATACGACCAGTTCAGAGAATATACTCTCTGAAAATAAACAGCCAAACAGATTCTCCTATAAAGTAATGGGGAGCTCAACCACTTAACCAAGAAGAGGGAAGCTCAACAACTATTGTAAGAAACACCGAAGAAGTGCAGCCAATATCCACTCGCAGTGGCAGAGCAAGCAAAGCACCTAAGAAATATGAAGCTTATTAAAGTTGTGAATTGACTGAAAAGTGTTTAGCTGTCTATAACTTCTCCAGCTTAGTTAAAGCTGGAACTCCAGAATCAGAGAAGATTTTTATTTGAATTTGAAATTTAATATTACATATTGGTTGTTAAGATTGAGGTAACAGTTAGTCACCTTCCAGCTGTTAATGTAAGAAAAAAAAATAAAGTTTGAGTTTTGTTCTTTATATTTTTCAATTTCGCCAATTAAATATGTTGTTTTAATTTATTTTGCTAATTTCTAAGATTTTCTTGGCTCCTAGTACACTTGCAAAGCAATCGGAAATGTCGGTACTCCATCAAAGGATTTTTAACATGTTTATTTTTACGACTTGACTGCATATATTTTATAATATTTCCAATGAATATTCGATAGTCAATCATTTTGTCTTTATTAAATTTTTTTTTTTTTTTATAGTCAGCACTTAATTTACTACGTATAATTTTTCTAGAATTAATTAATACTCTAATCATCTAAAACATTGTTATGTTCTTAAAGAGTATTTGATAACTGATTTTATAGTTATCTTGTGTGTAAATATAGCTGTATAGAAGTTAAGGTGGTAGTTATAATGTAAACAATTTTTTTTTTCTCTTATTCACTTAGAAAGCAAAACGTAACCAGGAAGAGCAAGAGCATTTTAAAGTAACTTAAGTCCACGTTGGTGATGACACTTCTTGAAGAGATTTTGAATTTTTGATATGATAACTTGGTGTAATGTAAACCATTTTTTCAGTTCAGGCCTAAATTACAAGTAGCCAAAAGTTATAGTACTTATAATGTAAGAAATAGGAGAAAAAGCAGTTTAATTTTTCAAATATTTTATTTTTAGCATATGTATTCTAAAAACTATAATACCTGAATTAAATTGATTGTAATTGACACATTATAAGGGGTTTATAATTAATATTTATTTCTATGCTTCTGTTTAGGGATTTCATAAGGAACATAGTAAACTTGTTAGTATAAAGAACCATTTCATTAATTACATGACATAATTTTTATTCTATTGGCATCCACTATCATAAGTTCTACTTTCTGGCATATTAATTTCATGAACCACATTAGCAGTAATGTGTTCGGAAGGGAAGAAATATTATTGAACTGGTTTGTACTTTTCCTTACATTCTTTTTAAATTCCTTTCATATCCTTGTATTTTGAATTAACTAATTTAATAATACAGTTATTGCACACAACTTGCTAAAAATATTATTAGCAATTGATATATGTAAAAAAAAAAAAAAAAAAAATGAACATAATTTCCATATTTATAACTAATAGAAAAAAAAAAAAAACTGAAATTCTACTCTTAATTTTACTTAAAACACTCAATTGTCTGCTTGCAAATCTCTGTTTTTTCTTTAATAACTAATATCACTTAGACTAGACTTATTTTAGAGGATATTGATTAAAATTATTTTAAGTTTAAAAAGAGGTTCTTAATTAATAGCAGAGGTACTTATTAAAGATAAAATCTCACTTTAAGTACATATTGGAATCCATAGGACTATCTATATACATATCACAAGAGCACTGAAGTATATTACTTCAAAAATCAAAGAAATTATTAAATAAGTAACTTCTTATAAATGGAGTCTATGTTGTGGTGAATGAACCTTTCCTGAACCTCAATATGATTTGCGCAAACAGGCAGAAGGCTAGAATCCATGCAGCGACTGAGATGAATCCCTTCATAACTACAGGATGAGTGATAGGCCATCCCTTAGCAGTAAGTGAGCGTAATGCTTCAACACTGTAAGCGACAGGCACAAGCCACTTAAACCACAACAAGAAGTAATGAATGCTAGCTTGTGGCCAAACCATTCCTAAAACAATCGTAATAAAATTTAGAACAAATAAAATAACTTGTTACTAGATTATATTTTTCAAATATTACCTGATAGGAAGAAGAATGTAAAGCAGCTTCCTAAGCCAGCGTATGTTGCATTTTTCATGTCATCAAATATTAGTGACACAAAAAATCCTGTAATTTTTGAAAAAAAAAAAAAAAAAAATTAAATTTTTGTACATAACTTTAATTACATTAAACATTTTTTTTGAATAATGAAAGGGTGCTATTCCGATGATTTTGAATTAACAGTGGGTTAAATAAAAATAATTTACCATTGTTAACTTGGTAGACATTTCTAAGGAGTCCAAAAAAATGAATCAATGTATGTAATTCACTAAAGGGTATAGTTTCATCTAAATATGTTGCAAAAGAAGCAATAGGCTTTAATAGGTTGTATTTTGCTATTTTGATAATGCCAATGAAGCTGGTGTATAGGTGAATGATTGGGTATTGATTGATAATAAAACTGACTCTTTTCAGTTAAAATCAATTTAATATTCTGAATAATCTCAACTTTCATAAATGCTGTGCATTTTCTATTTACGTTCAATCAATATAATTTACAAACATTCTACATGATTTATATTCCAACACTTAAAGTAATTTATATCAGACTGGCAGAACTACTGGGGAATATGATGGGGATATAACTGCTAGATATAACAGAGTGGAAACAGATCAGTCTTTTTATGAATTGGTTTCTGTATTTATCAAGCATGAACATTACTTCATGATTCAAATAACCGCTTAGTAATTCCAAGAAACTAGTTCAATCTGTTCATGAACTTCAATAAATGGGGTGTATCTTTCAGAGGTCTAAAAAATGGATCGGTGGTACCATGCTCCTTAGCAAAGCAATCTGCCTCTATATAGATCTTATAAAGATATGATTACGGATTTTTAATTTAACATTGGTGGTTTCAAACATATCCTGTACTATTCAATAATATACTAACATTAATTATTGGAATCATGTTGATAACTAATGAAAATGCCTACTTACAAAGAATTTGAAAACGTGAAATAAATAAGATAAAAATTCTTACCAAATGCCAAACCACTGATTCCTTGAAGTAAAAGAAGCATTGCTGTAGTCAGAGGATCTCCTATGAATGGGCTGTCATACAATGAATACACCACATACATAGATAACGACATTTGTACCCCAAGGAGAATGATCTGGACAGCTCCATGTGCCAGAAATACCTCTGTCAAAGTAACTCCTGTATAAACAAAAGCAATAAATAATATTTCAACTTATAAAAATGTAATAGAAAAACAGATAAAATAAAAATATGGTAAAAACAAGTTGTATTGTTTAAGAAAGATGTCTTGATGCATTATTATTGATATTAATAAATAAATATTCTTTTTGGTTTGTTGATATTATATACCCTCTATAATATACCTCTGGTATATTTTTATTTATTGAAACTAGTCTGTGCTGTTATATTTATCCTTTATTTTTACTAAAACACTTTTTAATATATTTAAATATATCTATTTCATTATTAATGATTTATATGTCTGTGATGTCTATCCGATAAACCCAATTGTGAGATATACAATTTAAATAACTTCAAAGCATTATTGGCATTAGAGATATTATGCTGTAAGAACAATCTAAAATATTTATAGAATATTATATTTGCTATTCATGAATACTTTGTTTAGGAAATGTTGCTACAAGAGATTTATCAAGATTTTACAAAATAGACAAATGTTGAATTAATAATTTTTAACATGAGTAATTTTATTCATAAAATTAAACCAAAATGTGCTAAAATTTTAAATTAAAAAAATTTTTTGTTTTTATTTTACCAAATTAATTAATTAATAGTTCTTTAGTCCTTCAGAATACCATGATCATTTAACTCTGAAACATTACCTTCAAAATTTTCTAATTTAGTAACTAAACTCAGTATTCAATGATATGTTTAAGTTCAGATGGAATCATTTCAAGCAAATTTTTGTGCCAAAGATTGACAACGTTTTGTTAATTTGCTAAGATATTTTTTTCTTAATAAATTATTTCTATTCATTTCGCTTATCCTGTGACGATAATCATATGCAAATGTGGATTAGTGAAATACAATTTAGCATAATATTCCATTTTTTTCATTTACAAATGCCTTTTCTTTTTTTTTAAATCAAAAGTCCATGTAACACTTATTGATGGTTAATAGTTTAAAAATCGCTTGGTCTGTCTCAAAATAAATGTCCTTAACTATAGCTCATGTTTTTTCTATATCTTACCTGCAGCTAAACTCCTTTCCAATACACCAAGTACTTTTTCCTGAATCAATACGCCAATTGTGTAAGACATCGGCAAATAAAATATCAACCTAAAATTATCATTTATTTAATAAATGTATATATAACTATTATTAATATAACAAACTTTTACTTGATTTTGAATTTAATTTTCTTACAAGAGTATTATCGCTGGGCTAGCATAATGTGTAAGATTAGGTACTACTTCTCCATAAATTGGTTTGCCCATCTAAGAAAATAAAGTACATACAGAAAGTTAACTTATTATGATTATAATTTATTAAGAGAACTTTGTATTTGTAGCAGTAGCGAATAAGTGCTTAAGTCAAAGTTATAACTTCTTAGAGAAGCAGTTTTAACGTAAAATTGGATGTTTATTGAAAAAGCTTGTAATTTTCTGTTGCAATATCTTTTTGTTTTTAAGGCTTACATATGTTTGCTATGAATTAAAAAGTGGGTAGCCTATAAATTATAATTGCTATTAGTTGAATATTTAATCACTTATTCACTGAAGCTAAATAAATATGATACAACATTAAATTATTTTGTTAAAACACCTTAATTGGCACACGTGTTGCTTCTACAGGCCAGCCACAATCAGCATACAGCATTTCCATGTAGGCATTGTATGCATTCCAAATGTCCAACTTCAAAAGATTACCAATATTTTGATCTGAAAATTAATTTATTTTATTTTTAAACTTTGTCCACAAATGAGTATGTTAAATAGATAAAAACCTATTTTACTGTACACACTATCAAGGATTAACTAGTATCATTTAATATATAATAAATAATTTATCAATACTTAATGGGGACCATCCCTTCTTTTATATTAGTGGTCACTGGATACTACTGATTACAATCCAAAATCCCATCTTGCAATTGGCTTGGAAATTTTTTATAGCATTGAGAATAGTGAGGTTTTTCACATTCGATACAGTTGACACAACAATATTTAAAAATGATTATTCACAAAATTAATTTATCTTGAAGTTATCTTAATATTTTACAAGTATGATGTCCGCTGTTTTCAAATCAAGAAAATTTGAGATTATAGCTCCACAACGACTTCTAATGGGTTCATCTCTTGTCTTCTTACTATAGCCTCTCCTCCTTTGGGAAGATCTCTGCCTAAACTTGGTCTAAGCTTCTTCTTCAAACTTCTCTTTATGTTATATGCTCGGCTATATACCAGGTATGCAAGTTTAAAATGTCGTTTTAATTCCAATAGAATGCGCTCTTAGCCTATTGAAGGATTTGCTTATCTCTAAACGCTATTTTGTTTGTTAGTCATTTGTTTACAAAAGTCAGTTGTTTTTAAGTCGTTTACGTGGACGTATCATACCTTTCTTTGGTGTTAAAAATGTCTAATTTTAAGCCAAATAAAGAGCATTTGCGGCATGTCATGATTTTCTTATTTAATCAAAAGAAAAAGGCATCTGAATGTCATCGAATTCTTGTTGAGACTTATGGCGATGTTGCTCCAACCGTCAGGACATGTGAACGTTGGTTTCAAAGTTTCAAACGTGGTGATTTTGATGTTACTGATCAAAAACGAGAAAATCGACCAAAAAAGTTTGAGGACTTCGAATTGCAATCTTTATTAGACGAAGACAATACCCAAACCCAACAAATGATGGCAGAACAGTTGAATGTCACTAGGCAAGCCATTTCCGATCGCCTGAGAGCTATGGAAAAGATTCAAAAGGTTGGAAAATGGGTTCCACATGAATTGGACGAACGACAGATGGAAAAAAAAAAAAAAAACGAAAAAAACTGTGTGCGAAATGCTGCTTTTACGCCACGAAAGGAAGGGTTTTTTGCATCGAGTTGTAACTGGCGATGAAAAATGGATTTATTTTCAGAATCCCAAATGAAAAAAATCATGGGTAACGCCAGGACAACCATCCACATCGAGTGCAAGACCGGATCGTTTTGGGAAGAAGACAATGCTGTGTGTGTGGTGGGATCAGAAGGGAGTAGTCTACTACGAGCTTCTCAAACCCGGCGAAACAGTCAATACCGAGCGCTACCGACAACAAATGATCAATTTGAGTCACGCATTGATTGAAAAAACGCCCAGAATGGGCTCACAGGCACGCCACGCAAAAGTCATTCTTCAGCATGATAACGCTCCTGCACATTCAGCCAGATTGACTAAGGAAACGATTTCTTCGCTTGGTTGGGAACTCCTACCCCACCCGCCGTATTCACCTGACCTGGCGCCTTCTGATTATCACCTCTTCTCATCGATGGGACACTCATTGGCGGAGCAACACTTCAACAATTTCGAAAACGTACGAAAATGGCTCGATGAATGGATTTCAAATAAAGATGAAGCATTCTTTTGGAATGGTATCCATATATTGCCCGAGAGATGGACAAAATGTGTAGAAAGCGAGGGTCAGTACTTTGAATAAAATATATTATACTTTTTTTTAAATTACTGTGTATATATTTTAAGAAATAAACGACATTTTAAACTTGCATACCTGGTATATACTCTATTTTTTATCTTATTTCTTTCCTCTTGAAGTCAGCAATTAATTAATTAATTTTTCGAAAGCTGGAATTCATGGGGATCAGTTTGAATTCTTCTTCTTTCTGTCCCAATTTCAATATTTTACATTCTTTTACCAAAGAGCCAGAAGAAATATACTAAAAAGAAAGAAGAGTAAATGGGCTTTGGCCCTTTACCCAGGAAATATAACTTTATTTTAAATCCTAATTAAAAATATGTCGATACAACTATTTGCACCCTTCCACAGAAACCAGTCCTACCTACCATTTTCTAGCACCTGTTTACATTTTTTTTTTCTATTACAATTAAAAAGGTTCTATCTAATTTTCTTATTTGTCTCATCTATGCTCTGTACTCTTCAATAAATCAGGAAATTTTTAACACCTAATCTAGTTGTACCAGCTTATAAACACAAAATTATGCAACATGTTTTATGTCTTCTATCATTTTATTTTGCTTAAAAATAAAAACAAAAAAAAAAAAGTGAAAATATGTTTCATTACTACTATAATTAAATTTGGTCCTGCGTTGAGTAATATTTTTGGATCAAGCTAAATAAGCAGGTGATCTGGTTAGGACCAGGGCCGCTGACAAGGGGAGCGAAATGGCCAAGGCCTGGGCTATTAAGGGGCCAGTGTTAAGGTGACTACTCACAAGTGTTAATATACATAAATGATTCTATGGCAGTTTATCATATTAGGAAATTAACTAAGCATTGTAGTTTATTAATTAATAAATAATTCTATTTGACAAATAATTCTATATGATTTTGGGAGGAGGGATGGGTGTTTGGGAACCTGGAAAATATATTTTCACCGGGGCCCAGTGTGCCTCTCGCAGGCCCTGGTTCGGACCAACCATCAGTCTTTTCTCCAACCTATTTAAAGATCAGGTTGGAAATGTGAACATTCTCTAATAGATCATAAAATAAATATTCGACCATATCAGAGCTTTAATGTATTCGATCAAGAACCTGGACAATAAAGCTAGGAGTCCTGAGCTCTCTTTATTTTTATATTAATAAGATGTTTTAATAATCATATTTCATTTGTGTAGAAATTAGTAAACTGGAAATATTTTATAATTTACAAAGTTGATAGTTGTGGAAGTGTTGTAAAGTTTAGCTAGCTACTCAAGTTTATTTTGAATAGTAAATATTGTTGCTACCTACTTGACATGTCAAGCCATACATTGACAGAGCTAGCTTCAACATTATGATCCTTTGTTTTGAGGTTATGTGTTAGCCTATTAAGCATCCCAGCAGTATAGTTTTGAGGAACTTCAATAACTCCCCACACATTATTTTTTCTTGCTGCCAAATAAGCTTCTTCCATGTCATCAAATTCAATCTAGACAAAGTACTATTTCAATATAATATTCAAACATCTATCACCTTTTAAACAATTAATTTATTGTTATTCATACTAGATCAACATCATTAGACTGTAATGTTTTAACAAGTCTGCAGCCCAAAGGAAAACTGAGATTACAGCCATGGTAGAGAAAGTTATCACAATCTGTAATTCCATTTTCAACTTCTTTGTTCAGCATCGCAACTCTTAAGCCTGTCACCTTATGTCCAATACAGATGTTGAAAAGCAAAGTTACAACTATCGGCAGTCCAAAGAGGAATATCAGCATGCTGAGGATGAATAAAGTATTTAATTTATGTTTTAATGGATGATTTATTGATTTACTATAATTCTAATGGAATCCTTACGGTTTATTTCTCCAAACAAAAAACATGTTCTTTACAAGCTCAGCATAGAAGCAAGATTTTTTAAACATCCTTGCTTTTTTGAAAGGTGATGTTCGAGTATTTGTGGATGGCAAAGCAGGAGGATCCACCTAAAAATACAGCATTTAGAAATATATTTTATAAGGAGACAATTTTCAAAAAAATAAATATACGATTAGTATTTGTTCAATTTTTTTTTCTAAGAATTTTCTTATTGCACTATTAGGTTTTGATTTATTTTGAATGTGATATTTCAAAAGTCTGTCCTATGCATTAAATTTGGCAGTAAATCAAGAAATGTCAGATTTATTTAAAATTGTTTATTATACCTATTGAGAAACTACAAAAAACAGAATCAATTCTTCTACGA
Organism: Euschistus heros; assembly: GCA_003667255.2. Taxonomy (NCBI): domain Eukaryota; kingdom Metazoa; phylum Arthropoda; class Insecta; order Hemiptera; family Pentatomidae; genus Euschistus; species Euschistus heros. Next base: position 2,780,959 of record RCWM02000121.1, read on the forward strand.
ATTTTACAGATATGAAGTAATTTTACTAATACTAACTTTAAGTACGTCTTTAAGTATATTACCAAGTAATAAAAAAATGTTTTTATGATAAAAGAAACATTTTATCCCTCTCTTAGAAGATTGACTGAAAATACAGTTGAGAATCTTCTTAATTTATAATTTTTTATAAAATTATAGAATTATAAATAATAAATAATTATTAGACAAATACAGTTATTTTCACAAGGATGAATGGATTATGATTCTATCCTTTAGGGGAGACAATATTAGAATATTCAGATGCCTGTTTCTATATTAATGGATGTTACAATTTACCCCATCAAATCTCCTGCTTTATGAATTATATTTTTGATAACTATTATTTTTTATTGGAATAGAACTTTTGTTATGAAAGTGAATAATATTTTAAAAATACACTGGAGACTGATTTGTATCTCACATCTTTGGTTTTTTCTTGTATATAGCTGAGTTTAAGAAATACAGCTTCCATTGTGTCACAGTTATTTTTCACCATAAGATCTGTTGGAGCCTCCTCACAGAGAAGTATCCCTCCCCTCATCAAACCAACCTGGAATAGTTGATAACATTTTGTTATTAAATGTTCAGTAAAAAACAAAAACTCAATAAATAAAATATATGTTTAACATATTACTACTTAAATATAGAAATAAATTATGCCTGAAATTGTTTGTAGAAGTTATTTAAAATTCTTCCAATAACAAAAGTAAATTATGTAATTACTTTAACAAAGATTAACTTTGATAATTAATATTCATATTTGAGGAAGAGATATTGAATATTTGAACACATACAAGCTGCTATATTCACAATTTTTGGGTTATTGAGGCCCAGATTTGTATTAAAAAAAAAGCAATTAAATTTTTCATAAAAAGCACAGCGATATACATTATAATACAATATAAAGTTATGATATTAAGCACAATAATATTCAACCCAATCTGTGTCTGAATCAAATATATTTAGTAATGAAAGAAAAACTAAATCCCTATGAGACGGGATTTATGGGAAACAGACTATGGAAACTATGTATCAGGTTTGGTCCTAATTAGATTCAAGATGAATTGGACAGTTCAGTGATGTAACATAGCTTAACTGCTTTTATCCAAACAGATTTTTTATTGATGGGATGGTAAATGAATTTTTTGTAATTTATAACTAGCTCAAAGTGTTTGTCTATTAAATCTTGAAGTAAACAGTATCTTAAAAATACTAGTAAAAAAACTATTACCTAATGGAGTCCTAGGTACCAGATCTTGCATATTTACGATGAAGGGTAAAGGTGATTAAAGAAAGTATGATTTACATTATTATTTAGTTCGACTCTATGTTTGAGTGATCAAAATACAATTTTAAAATAGGCTTATTTTCTTGTTTCATTTTGACCAAGGAATATTTTTCCAAGAAAAAAGTAAGAGTGACTTCAAACAATCTATCATGATTAATATATGAGACACCAATGAGTCAATATGAAAATGGTTAGAGCTGTTAATGCTTACATCCCGTTATCAAAAGCTAATGTCTGTAATAAAGCATAACAAATTAAGTGATCAAATTATTCTTAAGTGGTTTAAGTAACAAGGTGACCTTGTCAGGATGTATTTTTAGTTTAATTTCAGTAGTTGCTGGATATTTTTATCTTAATTCACCTTGGTATTTATTAATAAAATAAGAAATCAAATTTTAAAAATAGCTATATGAGATAAAATTAAATACTAAAATTTTGAAATTGACCCAGAGCCTTTTAGATTTATTAATGTTTTCTTGATTTTCTTATAATAAGGATTTACAAAATTTTGTATTCCATGGCATTTAACAATTGTAGAGTATGAACAAGTTAAAATAGATACTGTATGTCCTTACTAATACCCTCCAAAAGCTACAGTGATTGTGTTAGCAAATGCTAAAAATGAAATTTATGAATGATTAGTTTGACATTTTTTAATACAAAGATAAACTTTTTATTTACTTTAATGGTGGTTTTTAATTTTAGTTGTCCCGAATCCAGGAGTAATGGGACCAGATCCCATCTGGATCACTTAAAGTCTGAATCAAACAGGATTTGCTATAGAAAGCATATAATGAATATTTTAGTTATTTTTTCTTCTCATAAATACACATTTACCTTCAGCTTATTATATCTTTAATATGTATTAAATATCGCCAACGTAGATCTAAGTTATCGGAAGAGGGGCTGAAATATTAAAAAAAAAAAATCTTTATACTAAAACCAAGTAAAGGATGTCATGAAAACAAAAATATTTTTAAAATCACAGAAAAAGTTCGTATTGTTTTAAAGAAGACATACTTTGTGTTACTGTACAATCATGAAGTTTAAACTTGTTCATACAATTTGTATGTCTGGAAAATTTAGGTCAGGATGAACGAGAATTTACAATACTAACATACCTTTAAGAAGCTATAGGCACTGAAAGCTCTCAATTCCGTAACAATGCACGTAGTTGTTGGTAATGAAGCTGGTCATTTTCTGGTTTAGGAACAGCGTAACTCCAGGAAGTAACTATTACAAAACTGACCTTTTTTAAGTGGGAGCAGGTACTAAGTTCTTCTTTCCTATTACACGGCCACAATCCCACAAAAAATAAACATCTTGTCCGAATCCCGCCGGTTCAATTTTTAAATCTTCATTTAGCTCAATAGAGTATTTAGTATTTGAGATAAACTGCAAAATATTCTCAATAACATAATTGCCCATTCTATTTTCGATAGGTTAAACTTCCAAATCCACTTGTCTCATAAATTTTATCCCATTCTATTTCCGATAACCCTCAGAGGCGTCTGAAAAATTATGGCCTCGGGACCTTCCCAAATAGAACTTTATTGATGTGCTACCAGTGGGTAGTTGCTTAACAAGCAATAATTGTGAATTTCAATGAATAGAAAAAATAATAAAAAGATAGGTATCATGAAAGACTGGAAAAAAGGTATCAGTTTTTAATAAATTGTGAGGAGAAAATGTAAACTTTTTTAACCATAGAATTTTAGAACATAATTAATTGATTGAAAAAAAGAAGTAACACGTAAAATATTTAAATATTGATCCCCTAATTTTTTCCTCCACGTCCCTCTTTAACTGTAAATTGTCTTCGAGGTTTGGAGATTTTTGAGACAATGAATAACAGAAGTTAGATCAACCCTTTTTTCACTCCTGTTCAGCATTCTATACAAAAATCAAAGTTTCTAACTGTACAGAAAGTTAACCATAATTCTGTTCCCATTTCATAATTCCATTCCCAGCCCCCTCTATATTTATATTGAATAAAGACTGGAAAAAAAACGGTATCAGTTTTTAATAAATTGTGAAGCTGAGAAAATGGGAAAATTTTTTAACCATAAGGAAGTTTAGAAGCATAATTAATTGATTTTGAAGAAATGAATGTATAGTACACAAGTTCAAATATGTTTCAAATAGTGATTCCCTATTTTTTCTCCCGTCCCTCTTTAACTGTATAATTGTCATTCGCTGGGTCGGAGGTTTGGTGGACAATGAATACAGCAGTTAGATCAAACCTTTTCTCACTCTTGTTGTCAGCACTCTATACAAAACATCAAAGTTTCTAGAACTATACAGCAAGTTAACCATAAATTTTGTTCCATTTCATAATTTACATTCCCCGCCCCCTCTATATTTATAGTAAAGCATGCTGTAGGTAAGCGATCATAAACACAGAAAGTTAATAATATTGTTCGATTTCTAAGTACTCATTCCTGTTTCACTCTCCATATATTCTATATAACGTCATCGGAAAAAATGTTTTTTTAATCACATGTAGTTAGGTTAAATCTTATCATAACGGATGTTTCGGACTTGAAGAAGCTAAAAGCTTTCTGCACTTCCATACATAAGTAAAAATTGGTCCTTCCGCTAGATTCTCAAACATCAACTACCGAGTCTAGACCTGTCTATCAGTAGGCCACCCACCGATGTATCATCGATTTACTACCTTCTCTTTAACTCATTTGTCCCTTTGCGAAGAGAGTCTCGGCGCTGATTTTATGGCACACCTCCCCTTGAGGGTTACCTTTGTTATTTATGATTATTACTAACAATTTTGCTCCAAACATCCCTGGTACCATGTTCCATACGGATTCTGATTTTTTTTCTTTATCCTTTGACTAACTGCGATGAAAATACCCCTTCAAAATTGTGACACCATACACCACCCCCCAAAAGAAAAAAAAGCAACAAAGAAACTGTTGTGTTTTGGTTACAATTTGGCTCGGCAAGCCTTTCCCAAACATGCGACTTTCATCTTAAGATTCAACCAACACTGCAAATGGTAAACTTGCCATTACATTTGATAAACTCGAGTAGTAATGGAACCTAATACAAACGAGTGTGTACGTTATGACGGCTTGTATCTCGTTCCGGAAGGCTTTGTAGTCTGGGAACACACTTTGCGTTCACAGCTAAGCTTATCTCGATCGTTACATCTGTATTTAATATCTATTCCCCCACACTTGCAGGTTATATTCCCATTTGATAACGTGTCTAGTCCACCCACACGCGGATATCCCCCGAGAGGCAGCCATCCGCCAAGACAAACTACAAGCAACCTCATCTAAGATTCACTACTAAAAACCTACAAGTACTCTAATGCCATGTCCCTTACGTCTTATAAGACACCCGATTCTGCCTTTCGCACCCACCTTCGCCCGGTCGGTCAAGACTTCCTAATGCACTTCTAGCTCTGTTTCCGCTAATTGCCACTGGCTACCCGATGAGGATTAGCCGTTCACGCGGCGGGGCCCAGATTTACCGGGGTCCCCTTCCTTGTGCTGAACCTCCTATGCGCGTTGCAAGGAACATAAGCAATTTTACTATTACCACAGCAGTGTTATGTTAGTGGATACCAACAATTGTCTAAATTAGTACACGCTATTTTAACTGGTAACAAAATGTGTCATTTTTATATTTGGAGGGTTTCCTACATACCATATAACACTATATATCTTGTCCCTGAGATATATCTAGGACTGATAAAACTCCCAACTAAAACAATCACAGAAACTTAATCATTAAACTATAGGCAACAGGGCCTAAACTGGATTGCCACATGTGTTCGTTCCTTTGATCTATGAATTTTTCTCTATTCAGATGCACTTTTTGATTTGTAGCCGCGCCCACACCGCACTGCTCCCCCGCCCCCAGAGTGATTCCCCCGCTCTACACCCGCCGTGAGACCTGTTCTGCTCACTCACGCGACGCCAACCACCTCCCGGGACTTATGCGGCCATCGCTCTGTGTGACCTCCTTCACACATACACCAGCTTTCTTCATCTCATCTCCTCTTTCCACCCATCCGAGTGACGCTACTCCATTCCACGACCCCCTCCCTACCCCCTCATTAACCTAGACGTTCTTCCGGCCAGACAGGCCACTTTCTCTGCGGGAAACAGAAATCCCCGGGACCACACCCCCCTCCCTGTAATCTCTTCACTGCCTTCCCCACTACATCTCTTCGGCCCCGGAGGCCCTGAAAAGGGCCCATGTCCGCCCCACTTTTCTTTTCAGCAACCTCACGCCGGGTTGACCAGCCCTCGCCTTGTACGCCCAATTGAGATAATGGCTGGCTTTGCGAATGGTTGGTGGACCCTTAATATGCAAAGACACGTTGGGTTTGGGCTAAACCCTCTAAGCGAACATAACGACGAAGAGCATGAGCAGTAAGCCACATTAGGTCTTTAATGGAGCTAAGTGTAATTATTCGCCCTTGATGATCTGCAAATAAACTTGCGGTTCTCGGGGCCCGCCCGTTGCCGCCTCATGATATATTCTATGCACAATATACTGGTGCTCCGCGCACGGCCTCCTGTCATCCGGCCCCTCCTCTCGCCCGCCCACTCTCATTCCCCTAACTCCGCCCTTCCCCGCCTCTTCCGCCCCTATCCGGTACTCCCACGCTCCTATCCCTGTTCTCCAAGCCCTCTGCCCCGGGCCCACCCCCTTCTCGTGTTCCGGGTCCGCCTTTAACCATCTCGTGGGGAGCCGGACCCCGCCTGACTGTGGCCCACATACTGTCTGTCCTTCTGCCCCCCCACGGCTGGCCTCGTTGCCCGCGCAGCAGATAAACATAAATATAGTTTATCCAGGGGAAAAAGCATGTAATGGCTGTTTGTCAGCTGATATAATAAATAAGGTTATGCGACACACGAATTTGCTTAACATATTTTTTTTTTTTAGCCATGCTATGAAGTACAAAAATGATAATGGTCAAAATCAATATTATATTATGAATATTCCGTTATTTCATTTTAACAAGTATGTTTCAGTTCCATATCACATATGAAACTGTTTGGATCAGATACTAGTTTGCTAAAAATCATGGTTGAGTAGCAGGAATGTACACTCGGGCGATTTGAAACGCTTTTATGCCGGTGGTGAGGAATGCCTCTGTTGGTAGGGAGAGAGTTCCCGAAGTTAGGAAGAGCTTTTCCTTTCCCTGGCAAGGTTGGATGTCTGAGGTTAATATTTGCTAGAGCTGATTATGTGGAAACCCATTCTAAAATCCCGACTGAAAGGATTAAGGGGGTGCTGCTCTAGGAAAAGAGGATATTGAAAGATTGGATAGTTGGGAGCGTTGGGGATTTTGTAGTCTTGTATTAGGATTTCAAGTTAAAAGTCTGTTCCACGAGCCTAGGTAGCGGGTCTGTTTCAGAAACATGCGGATTAGTGTAGATATACTTTAGATGAAAAGGAATAACTGAATAAAAGTCACAAAGAGGTCGTATGTTTACGACGAAGGGAGGAATAGGTTATTTGGATGATATTTGTGTATTGGAGTATATTTTAATTCTCAGAATTTGTGACACCATTCTTGGGGGGGGGGAGGTAGGTTTGGATTAGTGAGATCGGAGAGTTATGGATCCTTTGAAAGGATCATGATTTAATGCATGGAAGAGGTAAAAATTATCTCTTCTTGATATTTAAACATTTGCCGAACTAGACGTGTATTATTTTGAACTAAAGTTCTGCATAGGAGGATTATGCAAAGTACTATTAT